>CM076849.1:76581917-77000578 GCA_039519185.1 Astragalus membranaceus | reverse complement strand
TTTACTTTATTTGTCATTTGTGTTTGTTTATTGTTATACTGCGCTAAACATAAATATCTGTTTATAGGTAAAACCAATCATAAGCGTAGTTAGCATAATACATCACCGCATCTAGATCTGTCATACCTATAGCATACTTAGGTCAGTGCATATAGTTTAAATTCTATATTCCGCATTTAATTTAAACTCGCATTGTCTTCAAATTAAAAAGAACTCAAGTTTTGCATATAACCTTATTCACCCCCCTCTAAGGTTATCAGATAGTCCAACAAACAAGACTCTAGATAGAGCATCAGCAGGTATATTATCCTTCCCTGGTTTATACTCAATAGTAAAGTCATAACCAATGAATTTATGCAACCAGGCCTGTTGTTCCGGGGTTTGTAGAGCTTGATCCAACAGACTTCTTAGACTCTTCTGGTCTGTCTTGACAACAAATTTGTGGCCCAATAAATAGTGTCTGAATTTTGCCAACGCCTCAGTAATAGCATATAATTCTCTAGTATAAGCTGACTGCCTTTGCATTCTAGGTACCATCTTCTTGGAAAAATAAGCAATTGGATGCTTATTTTGACTCAGTACAGCTCCTACAGCAACACCCGAAGCATCTGTTTCCAGGAAAATGGTTGAGAGAAATTAGGCAATGCCAAGACAGGAGCACAAGTCATGGCTTCTTTCAATCTGCAGAAAGCTTTCTCACTCTCCTCTGTCCAATTGAAGGCTTCTTTCTTTAGCATATCAGTCAATGGGCTAGCAATGGTTGCACAGCCTTTAATAAATCTTCTATAGTACCCTGTGAGCCCAAGAAATCCTCTTAACTCTTTCACCGTCTTAGGATCTGGCCACTGCTTCACTGCCTTCAACTTTTCAGTATCCATTGATACTCCTTCACCAGACACTTGATGACCCAAGTAATCAACTTGTTGCAAGCCAAATGAGCATTTAGATAGCCTAGCATATAATTGGTGAGTTTGCAGCCTCTGTAGCACCACTTCCAGGTGAATCAAGTGCTTAGGCCAAGAGTCACTATACACTAGAATATCATCAAAAAAGACAAGGACAAATCTTCTCAGTTCCTGTTGAAATACCTCATTCATCAAACTCTGAAATGTGACAGGGGAATTTGTTAACCCAAATGGCATGACAAGCCATTCATAGTGTCCATGATGGGTTCTAAAGGCTGATTTACATCTGTCTTCTGGCTTCAACAGTATTTGATGATATCCGGATTTTAAATCCAGCTTTGAAAAGAATTTTGCCCCAAATAACTCATCCAATAGCTCCTCTACTGTAGGCATAGGGAAGCTGTCCTTCACAGTGATGGCATTGAGTGCTCTGTAGTCTGTACAAAATCTCCATTTACCATCCTTCTTCTTAACTAGCACAATTGGAGATGAAAATGGGCTTGCGCTATTCTGAATTATCCCTTGTTCAAGCATATCTCTGACCATCAGTTCAATTTGTTCCTTTTGACTATGAGGATACCTATAAGGTCTCACCTTCACAGGTTTGGAACCTTCTTGTAACACAATGGCATGATCATGAGTTCTTTGAGAAGGCAGAGCATCTGTAATCTTGAACACAACTCTGTAGGTATGTAAAAGGATTGCTAATTCTGGATCAATGTTATCAGGCAGCTCAAGTAACACATCTGCTGTTACAAAAGGTGCCATTTGTTGTATTGTGAAACATTCACTGATTGCATCAGTGTGATGTAATCTCCTCAATTGATGAAATTGTGCCTGGCTTGTTTTTGCTTCTTTTTCACCCTGCAAAACAATGAATTTTTCATGTTGAAAAAATTTCAGAACTACAGTTGAGTAATCTGCCACATGTGGTCCAAGAGTGGCCAACCAAGCAGGCCCCAAAATCAGATCTGCTACAGCAACTGGCAACAGATATACAGGCACTACTAGCTCTTGTTGTTTCACATGGATCTTCAAGTTTTCAATCCATCCTTCTGTTTGAATTGTCTCTCCATTTCCAATCAAAACTTTGAAACTAGCTTTTGGTTCCACAGGCAGTTTAAGGCATTTGGCAATTCTAGGTTGTAAAAAGTTCTCTGAACTACCACCATCAACTAGAATTTGTATAGGGATTTGGCCCAACATCCCTGTAAATCTAATAGTACCTATACCAGTACCTCCATTCATTGCATTCAGAGACAAATGGTGAGCATTTGAATCTGTTTTGCTAGCCTCTTCTTCTGGTTCTTTTTCTTTCTCAGCACTTGGCTCTCCCTCATCATCATCAGCTAATTGTAACATGAATAAGTGCTTATTGCGACACTTATGAGAATAGGAGAATTTCTCATCACAAAAGTAGCATAATCCTTTGTCTCTCCTCAATTGGATTTCTGCTGCCGAAATGTTCTTAATGGCCATGCTTCTGTTGCTATTGCCTGGTGCTCTGGTCCCTGGTGTAGGCAGTAAAGGTGGCAATGTAGGTTTATTTTGGTTCTGACCACTATCTATTTTTGTGCTGTTTGTATTGTTTTTCTGGTATGAAGTGTTTGTATATGGGTTCTGTTTCGTGTTTGGTGTGTATTGTTTAGGCTTACTATATTTCTCTTCAAATAGCTTTGCAAGAGAAACTGCTTTCAACATTGTGTTTGGGCTCAAGGATTTCACATCCCTCTTAATTTCATCATTCAGTCCACTAATGAAACAATCCAGCAAGGCCTCATTACTCAGCCCTTCTGACCTGTTTGCTAAAGCAGTGAATTCAACATAGTAATCACTAATAGATGCAGATTGAGTTAATTTAAACAAATTAGCTCTAGGACATTCATATGGAGATGGTCCAAAATCAAGTTCTAATGCACGCGTAAATTGGTTCCAAGACTGAAACGGATTGACCTTTTGCATCATTTGGTACCATGGTATAATCTCTTGGTCCAAATGCACAGAAGCAATTCTCAACCTCTCTGAATCAGGAGTTGAGTAGTATTCAAAAAATTGTTGGGCCTTGAAAATCCAGCTAATAACATTTTTCCATCAAATCTAGGAAAATCTAGTTTGACTGATCTGACCTGAAATGGCGTTCTAGCTTGATGCCCTGTAACTGGTTTCTGGTTCACCGGTGTCTTCTGCTTCGAGCTACCTTCGCCCTCCGCGAGTGTGCTCAGTGTGGTATGATCCAGGTCTTTGAGATCCATAGCAGCTAGGATCTTCTTCAACGCTTCACCTTGTGTGACCAATGCTTCTTCAATTCGCTCAAAACGAGCACCATTTTCTACCTCGATTCACTTGATCTCTGAGTGGCCTTCAGCGTGGTTCTTCTCGACTTGCTCGGTAAGGCGCCTCAATTCCATGCTCAATTCTTTGATTCTAGTTCCTTCAGCCATAGTTCAAGTGAAAGCACCAATGTAATAGGAATCAACAATTATGCACACAATAAATGGTAAACTGCTATTGATTCACTTCAAATATAGCAATGGAATCCAGTTTACACGAATTATGCAATTACAAGTATAAGCTGATAAGGGATAAGGGGGGAATTCGGCCAGAACATTCCCAGGGAGAGTAAGAGAGGAAAATGGTTAGAGAAGAGAGAGAAAGATTCACACAATCAACATGCTTCCCTCAATGATCAGAATTCTTCTTATGCACAACAAACTCTCTCAGCAGCACATTATCTTTCTTCGCGCGTGTGCTCTTCCTTGTGGCCACGTCAGCTTCTCTTTTGTCCACTGCCAGCTTTCCCTCTGCTGCTGACTCCTCCTTTGCCCTGTCATTCTTCCTTACAATACCTTCCCCTTTAAAATCAATCTTGTCCTCAAGATTGAAAGCTGGATAGTTGATCTTGAACTCATCCAAATCCTCCCAAGTAGCTTTGTTTGGATCATTGTCATTCCACATCACCAATATCTGCTCAATCAGCTTCTGTCCTTGTTGAATTACTCTGCACTTCAACACTGAATGAGGCAATATGACAGGTCCCACTTCATTATCAGTCAAGGGCAATGGCAAGTATGGAACTGCATTGTCACCTTTGAACTCTTTCAACTGTGACACATGAAAAACAGCATGTATCCTTGCTGTTTCTGGAAGTTTTAGCTTGTAAGCAACTTTCCCCACTTTCTCAATGATTTCAAATGGGCCAAAATATCGCATTGAGAGTTTCTGGTTCTTTCTAAGAGTCACTGACTGCTGCCTGTAAGGCTGTAATCACTAGCACCATCGTGCCAACCACAAATTCCACATCCTTTCTCTTCATGTCAGAATACTTCTTCATTCTATCTTGAGCTCTCTGCAAATTCATTCTCAATTGTTGCAGTAATTTTTCTCTGTCAATCAATTGTGCTACTACTTCAGCAGGATCACCTTGTGTTATCTCAGGCTTGATGAGTGTTGGAAGATCTCTTCCATACAATGCCTTGAATGGAGTGGCTCCCAAGCTAGTGTGAAAGGAAGAATTGTACCAAAATTCAGCCCAATTCAGTAACTTGTACCATGCTTTTGGATTCTAAAATGTAAAGCACCTCAGATACATCTCCAATGACTTATTCAAGTTCTCGGATTGCCCATCTGACTGAGGGTGGTATGCTGATGTCATGGCCAAGGTTGTTCCTTGTAATTTGAACAAATGTTTCCAAAAAGCACTAGTAAAAACCCTGTCACGATCTGATACAATTGACTTAGGCAATCCATGCAATTTGACAAGATTCTGCATAAAACTCTCAGCCACAGATACCCTTGTATAGTCAGCCTTCATAGGAATAACCGATGCTAAATGTCCAATTTGTTTAAAAAAAATAGACATTTAGCATCGGTTGTTTAAAACTACTGATGTTGAATGTCTATTATTTTTAATTAGAAGCTGACAGTTTTGTCTTTCTAGCAGTATAAATAACTATTCGGCCATAAGACAGCATAGAAGATCCAGACACTATAATACAGAGAAAACTGGTGAAACCTAATTAAAATAAAATTAAAGAGGACAACAAAAATGAATCTCATGTTAATCACGTGTATATTCCTGCACAATTTAAACCCAATCAGTCATCTGCTAGTCAATAAAAAATGAAAACAAACAGGACAAAATTTCTAATTTTAACCACATGTGTAACATCCACAACTGTGTATTCAGAGAAGCTGCTAACACACAAAAGATTGTTGCTTTTTGTGCTCTCACAATCTCTGCATTCTCCACAGTTAAATTGCTTAATGAATGTTGTGCTTACTGAGGAATCCTAAGTTAATTGACTTCTCTTTCTCTAATTCATAAATCACAAACATGAAGTGTAGACTATGGAAGGATGAAACACGATTTTTAACAAAAAATGATAACAAAAACAATCTCAGGTGATATAACTGGAACAACCTTGGATTATAACATTTAGTGTATAAATAAGTAAGGAACTCACAATTGTAATCCGTCATTCCAATGGCCATTTTTTCAAGATCATAGACGACTAGTTTGTTTGACAGTACCAAATCTGCAATTCAAAATATATGATGTTAATAAATGATATAGTTATCTAAAAACATTAGAAGCTTAGAACTAGCGTCAGTCAAGTCACATAGAGCAATAAAGGTAGAAGTGAAAGTTCATAATTTAACATAACATATATCATAAATAGATTAATTTGTCGTACGATGTCAGTAGATTAAATTATAACTGAAGTTTCATTTCAAATTCTACATTCATAAGGTCAACCAATATAAATACAGCATGGCCTAAATGTCATCCACTCAGGGACTACTCTAATACTCATCTATTTTATTCATCTCATGAAAATTAGAGTAATACAACAAGTCTAGATATACACCAAGAGCAGTCTTCTTAGGACATGTTCTGCAGCCAAATTGCGAGAATTCCATCCCAAAACACCCGTTCTTGTCTGATGTCCACCCATTTGTTCTGACCTTCTTGCATTGAGCACCATCCCAAATCTGTATCATAAGGCAAAAATGCTCTCTTAATTATTCTCTCAATCAACAAATGCTCTCAACTTAGTCACTTGAAAACCACATAGTGGCATAAAGATATGCGCAACTTAGATTGTACAACTTGATAGGTGTTTTTTGTTTTATTAATGTTGTTAAGTATTGGCATGTTCAGACTCACTTTACTGTTTGAAGCGCTCCAAAGACAAACAAAAGTGCCTAGCCCCACTGCTAGTGTATTTTGTGAGGACCAGTCCACTAGATTCAAGTAAAAATCATCTTGAAGTGAAGGAGCATGCATCTAGAACTTGCAGCACAACCTTGTTCAGCTTTAGCAATCAACATTCAACAATCACTATTAGACCTAAGATATGGTTTCTTTTTTTTTTTCTCTATCAACAAAAAACTCAACAAACAACATTCAACCATTTGATGCACCCAGCGGGGTCCCAAGCACAATTTGATCAATTCCATTCCAGTCCTTTGTAATTTCAGTTGGTGTTCTAAAATCCCACAGAGAAGCAGAATACCCCATCTAATTTCAGTTGCTTCTCTAAAATCTTACTCCAATACTGAATAAAAATTCACCAACCAATTAACTCACCAACAGCAACACTCTACAATTAAGCATCAATCCTTATCAGCAACACAAGATGAAAAACATAGATCACAAAAGCACTAACAAATAAGCATGAACAATTTTATTTACCACAAACTGCAGAAGAAAATATAATAAAAGAAACTTATCAAATTTCAAAGCACAAAAAAATGAGAAACCTAAGAAAAGTTGTAAACAGAATTTGAACTACATAATACCTTGAAGGCAGTCACAGTTCTCTGCTTCCTTTTTGACAACATCGAGGACAGAATCGATCAACTCTGCTTCCTCTGTGTAATGACCTTTCGCCCAGTTGTTTCCGGCACCAGACTGACCAATTTCACCCAAAAAACACACAGCCCAAAACAGTTCATCAAACAAACAAACAAACATGAGGCATCAGTGAAAAATGCATAAAGGGAAACAACAGAATCTCAAACCTTGAAGCAATGGCTCTTCTAATGCATTCACTCTCCTCTTCTAGCTAGCCTCATCATAGAAACACTTTGTCAAACACTATGTATGCAATATTTTCCATTCTCACACATTCACATATATCCACAAAAGGGAAACAACAGAATCCAAGAACAGAGGTGAAGGAAGAAGGAATGTTAAATGAAAAGGGACTGAGAGTGAGGGAACCTTCAACCCCTAATGCACCGCCGTCATCTCCGTTGCTGCTCACACCGCTGCAAGACCATCGCATCGCAGCTCTCCCCATCACTTCTCCCTCCACCGCTTCGTGTTCCACGTCTCCCACTTCACCACCGCCTGAACTGGATCTCCGCTCACCGTCGATCTCTCTCTCTCCCTCTCTCGCATGACTCTCTCTCACTGTTCGTATCTTTCCTTATGCTCTCTCAGCTTAAAACCCTAAGAGTGAAGAAAAAATTAGACAAAATAAAGAATGAATGATAAGGTAAAGTGAGTATTCAACCATAAATAAATCTCTTTACGAAGATCTTGAAACAATGAAGGTTTTACCTCTTTGCCCTATCGCAAATCCGGAGCGCCTTTCGTTTTGCTCAGCGAGGGTGCGACGGTTTTTAGGTAGCGAGTGGGAGGAAGAGAGCAAGAGAGGAAGAGAGCCAGAGGAGAGAGGAAGAGAACGAACGAGGAGAGGAAGAGAGGAAGATATGTGATGTTTAGAGAGTGAGAGATGAGATAGAGAAGGTTCAGAGAGTGAGAGATGAAGAGATCGTGAGAGATAGAGATATGCTATGGAAAACTAGAAAATAAAATGGACCTTTAGCGTCGGGTGTTTAAACATCCGATGCTAAATGTATGTGCGTTAGAAAATAAAATGAACAAATACACTACTACCTTATATAGTAAGTACAAGGGAGCACCATACATATAGAGAATGCTTTATTTCATAATAGAGAAAACTAGAGAAAATGTTCTAAAAGAAACAATAATATCAGTAACGGTATGATTCCAATGAACCCCTCCAGACTTTTAGGGCACTGTTTGCACAACTTATTCATTCATCATTAAGAGGGTCTTCCCCTAGACCCCTTTGCACTAGTCTGTAATATAATATAGCCATAGTTGCCATGTACACCATGATTCCAATGAGAAGAGGAATTTTTCTGCGGTCCATCGATGATTTTTCATGCCATATGTTCGGCCATCTGAGACTTTGTTAGCACCAGCACCGGGACCAACAGCACCCTCTATCTCTACTCTATCTCCACAAAATCTGAGACTGAGTTTCCATGATTTTCCCTACGAATCAATGGATCAGAAGAAGCAAAAGCATGTGGAAGAAGACTACGATGATTTCCAAAGATATTTTTTTCCATGCTAGTCTGCACAAAAGCATATATAAAAACTGGTGAAAATTTTGTGATAAAAAACATATAAGGAAAATACTTTCAAGTGCAAAAACAAAAAAAAAAAGCATCACACAAATAAGAAAGCAGATGTCACTAACACATTCTGAATATGTTCGAATCACACACATTTGGTGCTCCGGGAAATAGATACATTCTTCACACACAGGAACTTTATGAATGAAGCAATATAACTTAGTAGCCTTCCCACATTTGCAGACCACCATTGAATCTGTCTGTCATGATATGATAGGAAGAAAGGTTAGGAGACATAATTAATATATGGCAGAGAGGGAGTAATACTAAAAGTAAAAATAAGACAAGGAGAAGAACTTTATTGGTTTATTTCGAATTCCTTGTTTGTTTTGTGAGCTCAGACATTCCCTTTCATAAGGAACTCGTCACTTCCCTAGCTAACCTAGACAATTACCTTCCCGGATAATAATCCAATCCTACAATTATCACATATATGAAGAAAAAGTATTATTTATCTATCTTTCCATGGGACCAACCTACTATTCCTATCTCTTTTTCAAAACATAATAATTTAATATAGTATAAGATAGGATTCTTGTCTTTACATAGTATTATTTTCTTTTTTTAATAAGATATTTTTGAATAAGACATTGAAATTTTAATTCTAACAAGATTTCTTTGAATAAGATATTGATATTTGTTGTTCAACACTTTAGACAATCACAAAATCATTTTAAATATTGATATCAAGTTTAGTTATCCTTTTACTTTTGTAGAGTTATTAGGTTTGTTAGTAAAATAAAGAAAAACTTGAAACTTGCGTTTTTTTTGGGTAAACCCGGGTATCTACCACACGGACAGCACTGACTAATCATTCGCTCATTGTAGGTACCTCGAGGGGCAGGGCAGCTGGCCCAGAATTTTAACGCTGCTCCGTACTCAATGCGGGGATCGAACCCCCGACCCTTGGTTAAGGGAGGTTCAGCCCAACCGGTGAACCCACGCTCTAGGTTACTTGAAACTTGAGTTGTAACAAAATATAACTAAAAATTGACTCTTTTTATTCTATTTATTAATATTATATAAAAATGCACTTCATTTCATTCAATGTTGAATATCTTAAAGTTAGACATGCAAGTTAAAGACTTATTAGGCAATTAAATAAGTTGAGAGATATTTAAGCAATGAAGTTAAATTTTTAAAAGCCAAGCCATATCTTGCTGGTTGTGAATAGAAGTTCTTCTTCGTGTTCATTACGCCATCAAGTAATGAGCATGGAGAATAACTTCTATTCCTAAGCAGCAATGTATGCCTTTTAATCTTGCCAATTTCAATTTAATTATTTCCCTATAATCTGAACACATACCGGTTCTATTTATACCATTAACATACTTTTTCAAACTTTTTCACACTCTCTCTCACTTTTTTCAAACTTTTTCACTTTTTTACTCTCTACTCTTCTTTCTTCCTCTAACTCTATCTCATTTTTCTATTTTTCACAATATATCTATTTTAATTTCATCTATATGTCTCCTTCATTTTTTTAATATTCTATTTTTTCTCGTTCAATAAGTTTTATTTAGTCTCTACGAAAAATATTACGATTTGTAAAATTTGAAATTCTACTAATATTTTGTTTTCTAATCTATACAGGGAATATTACTTATCATTTTCTCTCATATATTTTTTCAAACTTTTTCAATCTTTCTCACACATTTTTTCACTCTCTCCTCCTCTTTCTTCCTCTAACTATCTCATTTTTCTATTTTTCACAATATATCTACTTTAATTTCATCTACATGTCTCCTTCATTTTTAATATTCCATTTTTCTCTATTAGTAAAAAAAAGTATTATTTAGTCTCTATGGGAAAATATTAAAATTTAGAAAATTTGAAACTTTAATACAATTTTGTTTTCTAATCTCTACAAGAAATATTACATATTGCAGGTAAATGTTCACGGGGTAATGCTCGGACTAACTCAATTACAATTTGAAACTTTTTGTTTATCTACTTTAAATTAGTTTTGATTTTTACGGGGTAATGTTCGGACTAATTAAATTAAGTGTAACTCTTTTAATAAAAATAACACGACAACACCTGTGCGTATGCACAGTATACTGCTAGTCTACTATCTCTATACCATTAACCTACTACCAAAATACCAATCTTACCATTTTTTCAACTAAACAATTTTAGGATATTTATGTAATTCATTTTTTCACTTTTTCAAACTTTTTCACACTCTCTCACATACTTTTTCAAACTTTTTCACTCTCTCTCTCTCTCACTTTTTTCAAACTGTTTCACTCTCTCCTCATCTTTCTTCATCTAACTTCATCTCATTTTTCTATTTTTCACAATATATCTATTTTAATTTCTTCTACATGTCTCCTTCATTTTTTTAATATTCTATTTTTTCTCTGTCAGTAAGTTTTATTTAGTCTCTACAAGAAATATTACAATTTGTAAAATTTGAAATTTTACTAAAATTTTGTTTTCTAATCTATACCGGGAATATTACTTATCATTTTCTCTTATATATTTTTTCAAACTTTTTCAATCTTTCTCACACATTTTTTCACTCTCTCCTCCCCTTTTTTATTAAAACTGACACATTTTACTAAAATTGACCTCATTGTTGATTCATATTTTTTTTTTAATTTTTTTCCAGCAACGGTTCAAAACCGTTCCCAAAAGGGCAACAGCAACGGTTTTTTATTTGAGGTTTAACCAACAGTTTTAAACCGTTCCCAAAAGGTCAACAGCAACGGTTTTTTATTTGAGATTTAGCCAACGGTTCAAAACCGTTGCCATATAGACAATTTTAAAAGAAGTAAAAAGTTTGAGCGCTAAATACTACCACGTTTTCTAGAGTTCCCAATTTTTTTGGTGCCAAACCAAAACTCAACACTTAAACACCAAAAACCAAACTCTCGCACAAAAGCTCAGAAATAAAATAAAAAATCCTCTTCTTAGAACACTAGAAGCCCTAAAATCCTCTTCTTAGAAGCCCCAAAATCCTCCTCGCAGAAGCTATCCTCGAACTCACCTCTAACCCTAAAATCAAAATTTCACTTCCTCCCTCACAAAGATTTCAAGCAGGGAACTCAGATTTGAGAAATCCTCCCCATTACATGTTTCATACGCAGCAAATTCAAGTGACTTCAGGTTCTCTCTCTCTCTCTCTCTCTCTCTCTCTCTCTCTCTCTCTCTCTCTCTCTATCTATCTATCTATCTATCTCCTTGGTTTCCCTCCTTTCCTGGTTTCAGTGACTCATCAGAGGTGGTGTTCCTCTCTCTGCTTCGCCTCTCTCTTTCTCCCTCCCTCACAGCGCATCCGTAAGAAGCAATTTTTGTTTAATAGCTCGCCCTTCCTCTCTCTCTCTCCCTCCTTCATGGTCATTCTGTGCGGGGAGGAGATTGAAGATTCAAAACTTCAATTTGTTGTATCTGAACTTCAATTGTATTTGGGATTTTTTTTTCTGATGCTTGTATTTGGGATTTTTCTTTCGTATTAGTGTTTTCATTCTTGCCAGAAACGCAAGAGGCTAGCTTTATTATTAGTGATTATTGCTTTAAAATGTTAGAGATTATTGCTTTATTATTATCTTCTAGATTTTTTGTTCGTTGGTATTTGAATTGGAATGTTTATTGTGCATTGTTTGTATAATAGGAAGAGAGGATTTAATGTTAGGGTTTCTTGTGTCAAGATAATGCCAACTACTTGTGTTGAAGGGGATGCTGGAATCGTTGATTATCATCAAGTAACAAATGGTGGAATCCCTTCACTGAATACATTTTACCATTCTGAAATTGGTTCTCTGAAATTCAATTTGAGTAGACGTGATTTTTCTTCACAGGCTAGTGTGAGTGACACCAAAGAGGAAGATGATGATGATTTGGAGGAAGGGTTTTCGGAACTCGAGGAGCCTGTGGTTGGTGAAAAAGAGAAACCGTTGAGTACCGATACAGAACAATCTGATGAGAGTGAGGGTTGAACTATGATTGTGCTTGAGGGGGGAAGACTGGCAAGTCAAAGTTGGCTTTTTCTGGATTTTTTGGTAGAATCAACAAGGATAGGGTAACAAATCCCTTTGTGTAATACTGTTTTTTATCTATGTGTATTTGTTTCAACTTTTTTTTGATAGACAAATACTATTGGTTAGTAATAGGTAGGGGGTGGGGGAAATATTAATATTTTTTCAACTTATCAAGTGCCAAGATAGAAGTGGTCGTAGAGTTACCTACATGTACAAGCATGTAACTTCTATTTACTTGCTATCCTCACGCCCTGCTGTTAGTAGTGGTACTAAAAGTTTGTTCATGGTTTCAGCACAATGAATCACTTTCATTTTGTTCATTCTAGGTTGTTTCGTGGCTTCATGATTATTTTATTGGCAGGAGTCTATATTGGCTATCAGTTTCAGCAACAAGGCATCCAAATATACATGTTTATGAATTTGAAATTGGGTTTTATGCAGAGTGTAATCTGAATTTCACCCTCCTAGTTCTCACAGAGCTCAAGAGCACCATCCTATATTAAAATATGCACATTTACGCAACAAGAGTATAGATTTATTTTTCAGCCCAAATATCAGTTTTTTTTGTATTAGACGGTGAATTGGATTTGATATGATACAATGCTATTTACTTGTAGGATGACTTCATTTTGAGTAAGTTTGATGCTTGGGAGCTAAACTCACATGGTCCTTCATATTTTCTGGAGAAATACGGTTCCTAACCAACAAAGAACTAGGTGGAAATGGATTTTTCATAAGAAAACCGCAACTGTTTGTTCTTAGGATTATGAGCATTTTCTCATTTTATCGTGAATTGTAGTCTTGGATGTGTTTAGAAACCAGGAATTTAGTGTAGGCAGAATTGAAGATAGTGCATGTTTTTGTTGTATTGTGTTATTAATTGATTGTCATTAAATTTGAGTGATATCACACATAACTTTTATGTTTGGAAGGAATGGACCTCTCTAATCTTTTTTTTATTATTTTTTTCATTTTTTATTATCTATGGCAACGTTTTTGAAGTGTTGTATTTGTTGGCGAAGCAACGGTTTTAGCGTGTTGCCATAACTTGCAACGGTTTTTAAGTGTTGCCATAACTGGCAATGGTTTACGACCGTTGTCGGTTCGTGAAAGTCAAAACCGTTGCGTTTAGGTTATCAATGGCAACGGTTTTAGGTCTGTGTTGCCTTTGGTCACAAAAAACCGTTGCCTATAGTTTAGGCAACGCTCGCAGAAACAACGGTTTCAAAACCGTTGCCAAAAGGTAAGGCAACGATTTTTTGGCTTTACGCAACGGTTTTCAGGCGTTGCCTTTGGGTCAAAATGTTGTAGTGTTCATAACTTTGGGTTTATTTTGGGCCTAATTGAACTTTTCAACATTATTAGCATCTTAACACTGCTTGCGTAAAAAAAAAACATCTTAACACTGCTTCTGTATTTTGCCCATATCTTTTTATGTAGGTATCGAAATATTATCAATTTTATATCATTGTAAAGCTAGGATAATTATATACAACCTTTTTGAAGAGCTCAAGAGAAAATTCGGATGATTCGATATTCAGAAAAGGGCTGGAAGTCAGAAAAGAGGTGTTGTGCGTAATTCTGAACAATTGCAGTAAAGTGGGCCTAACTCTCTCATATGTGGCCCAAATCAAGCAATCTTTATACACATTCGAAGCTTATTTAAAGGGGTGCATTGAACAAACAGTGGAGACCTCCAAAAAAAAAGGTTCTCTCTCTAGAGAGATAAGGTCTGAAAGATTGCAAAATATCTATTTGGTTTTGGTTAGTTATTACCTTATGGTTAATAGCTAGGTTTGGTCAATTATCTTTTGGGTTTGAAGTGTTGTCAATTTCTGAATAGTGGTTCTGTGAAGATTGGGTATTACATGCTAAGTTTAGTATTGTTCCAGTACACAATCTTAGCGATTCTTGATAGAAATCTTCAATGTATTGAAGTATGTTTGTCTGTTCATCATCATTTATATCTTCTTTATGGTTGGTATGAAAGTCTTTAATACAAATATCATGATCCTAAGTTCTAAGCTTCCAGTCTATGTTTTTTTAAAAGAGCAAAAGTTGCAAAAGAAAGAGCCAAAGAGTTTTTTACAGTAATTTTATAGAGTCAAAAGAGCAAAAGTGCAAAGAAAGAGCTAAAGAGCAAGTTTCATAGAGTCAAAAGAGCAAAAGTGCATAGAAAGAGCAAAAGAGCAAGTGTCTTAGAGTCTTATAGTTATACATGGATATATGTTATCAATATTTTCCGATGAAGGTATTTGATAAGTATATCAGTATCTGTTTAATCTAAGGGTTTCTGTTTTTTCTTTTCCTATATCAGATATAGTTTGTGTAGTCCAGATATATAGCTGCTTGTGTCTTGTGTTGGGTTTTCTCTCCATAGATCTAGTCTCCAGTTTGTCTTTGCTATCTGTTTGTAGTTTCTGCAAGCTTTGTCAGTTTTTTTTTCTTCAGTGTCTTCCTGTTGGAACTATGGAAATACCAGATGATGAACGTGATGTTATATTTGAAAAACTTGTACCTGCAACAAAAAACAATATTGAGTATGCTTTAAGAGCAGTAGTAGGTCAAGTGATATCTAACAAAGTCATCAACAAAAAAGTTTTTAGGAGTATTATGTTTAAGACATGGGAAGAGTATAAAGGATTGTATATCACAGATATGGGTGACAATAAATTTCTATTTACTTTTCCTACTGTTTTAGATGCTGAAGAAGTGTTAAATAGAGCACCTTGGTTTGTAATGAGCCAAGTTCTAAGTCTACAAAGATGGGATGAAGGTTTGGCTTTCTCAAAAATCAACTTTGATCTGGTTCTTTTCTGGGTCCAGGTTCATGGATTACCTAGAGAGGATGTCAACCCTGCTAATGCTTCTATATTGTTAAGGAAAGTTGGATCGGTTGTGGAGATTGATGATCCATTTAAGCTGGGAGGTGGTCCTCCTTCTCATTTTATTAGAGCAAGAGTTGCAATCAATATAAGGAAACCTCTTTGGTCAGGATGCTGGATTCAAAAATCAGAGGAAAGAAGGGTTTGGGTTCAGTTCAAATATGAAAGGCTTCAAGGGCTTTGTTTTAAATGTGGTGAGTTTGGTCATGAAATTAGGCAATGCAGAAAACCTATGGCTATGGCTGCTGATAACAAGAATAATCCTAAGTATGGTCAATTTTTATCTGTTGTCAAACCAAGGACATTTCAGAATTATGAGCATGGGGGAACTAGTAATCAGAGGCAGAGGGACAATCATACTCAAAGAGATACAAATGAAGAACAAGCAAGTAATGAATCATCAGGAACAGAAAATGATAATAGGGAGGAAAACCCTATCAGCTATAGTGACTTGAATACTAATGAGGAGTCTATTCCTTTGGCTAAAGTGATTTTCCATAAGTATGACTGTGATGACTATGTGTTACCTGATTTTCAGGGAGATCCTCCTTATTATGTTGAGTTACCTGAAGAGGATTTTGATAATAATGTTCATGCTTCCAGCACTATTCCTGCAAGGGTGGAGGAAGCTTTAAGTACCAGGTTGGCAGTAGGGCTAAACCTTAAGAGAGGAAGGGATCTTCAGCAAATATGTATAACAAATGAGGTGGGAGAAAGTAATAACAAGGGAAGAATGAAGAAGGCTAGAGTGATAGCCTGTATTGATGGTTACATTTTCACTGCTGCAAATGCTATGACTGAGGAGGCGGGTCTAACCATGCCCCCAATCTCTAAATGACTACAATTAGTTGGAATTGTCGTGGATTAGCCGCATCTACGACTAATAGAGAGCTTAATGATCTAATCAAGATTCATAAGCCGGCTATTTTGTTCCTTATGGAGACTAGGGCTCAAAAGGAAAGAGTTGAAAGGGTTAGGAGGAAGTTGAAGTTTAATAAGGTTTATTGTGTGCCAGCTGAAGGCATATCTGGTGGGTTAGGTTTGTTCTGGAAAAATGAGTATGAGCTTCAAGTGCTTCAGTCTAATATCAACTACATTCATACTGCAGTTAAAGAGAAAAAAACTGGTAATTTATTTATGATGACCTTTGTGTATGGTAATCCAACTTTTGATAGAAGAAGGCATTTGTGGGGTAAGTTGCTGGGGTTAATGCCTATGAGGGGAGAGCCTTGGTGTTGTGTTGGGGATTTTAATGAAATGTGTTCTATAACTGAGAAAGATGGCCTTAGATCTGTTGCTCCTATCAGAATGGCTTTGTTTAGAGATTTTTTGAACTCTGGTAGCTTGGTGGATATTGACTTAAAGGGTAACAAATTCACCTTTTCAAGTAATCCTAGGGATGGGATTGTAACATATCAAAAGATTGATAGGGTTCTGGTTAATTAGGGATGGAGATTCCTTTATCCTCATGCTACAGGTATTGCTTTACCTATTCTAAATTCAGATCATTCCCCTATTATTCTTTTACCTTATCCTGCTGTTAGATGCCCCAAATTTTTTAAGTTTGAAAGTTTTTGGGATGAGCATATTGATTGTAGTAAAGTAGTGGCTGATGGATGGAATTCAGAAGATACTACTGTTGGCTGGGACAATTTTAGAAAAAAGTCTTTCAGTGTTAAAAAAGCTTTACAAGTTTGGAGTAAAGATACTTTCAGAAATGCTGCAGTAGAAATTTCAAAGTTAAAAGTCAGGTTACAAGTGTTGACAAATGCTGGTAACCTTTACAATAGTTGTGATGAGATAAAATGGATTAAAAGTGAAATTGATAGATTGTGGAAACAAGAAGAAAGTTATTGGGGTCAAAGATCAAGATTAAAATGGTTGTCTTGTGGAGATAAAAATTCTAAGTTTTTTCATGCAACAACAGTTCAAAGAAGAGATAGAAATAAGTTGTATAGGCTGAAAGATAAAGATGGGGTTTGGGTTGAGGGGCAATCTGCTATTACTTCTGCTATTGAAGATTTCTACAATGATATTTATGTCCCTGTTAACACTTGTTCATATGATTGCCTAAGTGTGATTCCTAAGATGGTGTCTGATGAGTTTAATTCTTCTCTAATGGAGCCTGTTGTCGTTTCTGAGGTAGAAAAAGCTGTGTTCTCTCTTGGTGCTTTAAAATCCCCTGGTCCAGATGGCCTGAATGGTTTATTTTATCAGAAGAATTGGGAGGTTCTTAAGAGTGATGTTCTTACTGCTGTGACAGAGTTTTTTGCTTCTGGAAAGTTGGGGGATAATATAAATGATACATTGGTGGCTTTAATTCCAAAGATTCCTCACCCTGAAGAAATTGGTCAGCTTAGACCAATTAGTTGTTGTAACTTCATTTACAAAATCATCTCTAAGGTCATTGTCTCTAGGCTTAAACCTATCTTAAATTATCTTATTTCTCCCCAACAAAGTGCTTTTGTTGGTGGAAGGTTGATACAAGACAATCTGGTTGTTGCACAAGAAGCATTTCACTTCTTAAAAAAGAAAAATTCTACTGCTAATCATGGTTTTGCTATTAAGTTAGATATGAATAAAGCCTATGATAGAGTAGATTGGTCTTTTCTTAAACATGTTCTGTTGTCTTTTGGTTTCTGTCAGTCTTGGGTTTCTAGCATTATGTCTCTTATCTCTTCTGTCAGATATTTTTACCAAGTTAATGGGTTTAGGAGTAAAGTTGTCACTCCTAAATGCGGTCTTAGGCAAGGAGACCCTTTGTCTCCTTACCTTTTCATTCTGGTCTTTGATGTTCTTTCTAGGCTCCTATCTAAAGCTAACACTACTGGTCTCACAAAAGGTCTCAAACTGGCTCCTAGAGCCCCTATTTTAACCCATCTTTTTTTTGCAGATGATGCTTTGATCTTTGGCAAGGCAAATTTGGAGGAAATATATCAAATTGTGGCTATTCTAAATGAGTTTACTACAGTTTCTGGTCAAAAGATAAATTTGCAGAAATCTGGTTTCATTTGTGGTGCTTCTATTCCAGTTCATTTGAAGATTTCTCTGTCTGAGGTTCTGCATATTCCTTTATGGGATACTCCTGGCAAGTATTTGGGGGTGCCAGCTGAATGGGGTTCTTCTAGAACTCAAGCTTTATCTTGGATTAAGGAAAGAGTTCTGTCTAAGATAGATGGTTGGAAAGAGCAGTTTCTTTCTCAGGCTGGGAAAGAGGTTCTTATTAAAGCAGTGATTCAAGCTATTCCATCTTATGTGATGTCTATTGTGAGGCTTCCTAAGAACTTTTGTCAGTCTTTGTGCTCAGCTGTTGCGAATTTTTGGTGGAGCTCTAAAGTGAGATCTAGGGGGATTCATTGGAAGTCTTGGGACTTCATGTGTGAGAATAAAAATAAAGGAGGAATGGGCTTTAAAGATTTTTCAGTTCAGAACTCTTCTCTTCTCTCAAAACAAGCCTGGAGATTCTTACATAGACAAGATGATTACTGGGCTACTATATTGAGAGGTATCTATTGTAGTAGAGAGGATTTTTGGAATGTTAAATCAAAAGCTGGAATTTCTTGGGTGTTTAGAAGTATTCTACATGGGAGAGATCTGCTAAAACAACATGGGGCTTGGAACATTGGAAATGGAGATGGAATTAGTATCAAAGAGGATAAGTGGCTTGCTAATGGTGGGTTGGCTTTGACTAAACAGGGAAGTAATGTTTCTATGGTCAAGGATCTTATTGATTTGTCTGCTCATGCCTGGAATCTTAATTCTTTAAGGGTTAATCTTATTACTGAAAGTGCTATAGGGGCCCTTCAAACCCCTATTAGCATCTTTGGTGGTGAGAATAAGCTTGGCTGGCCATATGCAAAGGATGGTGTTTTCAGTGTTAAATCTGGGTATTATGCTATAAGTCAAGGTTCAAGTAATCCTATTAATGCTCCATCTATTTCTTTTTCTCTATCTGAAAATTCTTGGGGTAATATTTGGAGTGCTAGGGTCCCTGGAAGGATTAAGCATTTTATATGGAAACTACAGCATAATGCTGTTAGTTCTGCTGCTAATATGTTCAAAAAAAGAATAGCAAAATCTGCTATTTGTCCAGTGTGTAAGCAATCAGAAGAAACAATTGAACATATGCTATTCCTTTGTCCTTGGACTACTCCGGTTTGGTTTGGGTTACAAATTTGTCATGTTCCTAATCAGTTTAATATCTCTCATTTTGGAGAATGGTTTCAATCTATTTTTGAAGCTAATTGGTGCTCTGGAGTAGATAAACAGGTTATGATAGGTTGTGTTATGATTACCCTATGGAATATTTGGAAGGCTAGGAATTTGATGGTTTTTGAAGAAAAACATCCTATCCCTAATGATACTCTTCATGCTATTAAATCTAATTGTGCTACCTTGATTACTCCTAATCCTATTTCTACATCAAATCTGGATGTATCCTCTTGTAAGAGGAGGTCTGTGGCAAAATGGAGACCTCCCTCTTCTAATGTCATCAAATTTAACTCTGATGCACATTTTGATGTTAAAAAAAGAAAGGGATACTCTGGTATTGTTGCTAGGAACTATAAGGGTGAAATGATAGCAGGAAGTACCTCTCCGATTTTTGCTTTCTCTCCTTTGGTAGCTGAAGCGGTTGCTCTTCGAGAAGCTGTTCTGCATGCATCGAGCCTCAACATTCTTGAAGTTGTTTTTGAATCTGATTCCCTTGGTTTAATCGAAGCTTGTAAGGGAAAGATTAAGAAGGGTGAGATTGAGGTAATAATTGAAGATATTGTGAATCTCAAGAAGATGTTTACCTTGTGTAATTTCTCTTGGATTAATCGTGAAGGTAATATGGTCGCTGATTGTGTTGCAAGTTTGGCTTCAACTGGATCTTTACCTCCTCTTTGGATCTCATCTCCTCCGAGCGTGCTTCGAGATCTTCTTCAAGTGGATGCATGTGGTTGAGTATAGATTTTTGCTGCAATGTTGTTTCGATCGATTGCAGCAATTAGGGTGATTGGCTGTTGAACATGTTGTTCTCGTTTTCTAGGGTTTTTTTCTTTTCACTAGTGGGTAGTGTTTGGTGTTCTTCGCGCTCGATGTGTGAGGTTTGTGTTTTTTTCCTTCATTCAGTTTGTGTGTAATTGGTTTTGTTGACTTTTGTTGTCTGGGCTGTGTTTTTGGGCCCGGTTTTTGTCTATGTTTGTTTCGGTTTGGGCTTCGCCCTTTTTATATAACCGGTATCAATTCGACCAAAAAAAAAAAAGGGGTGCATTTGAAATATAAGTTTTTCTTCAATTAACCGACTCGAAGAGGGATAAAAACGCAGAGGAAACAAATATACGAGTTAGAGTGTAAAAGAAAGGAACTTTTCTCTTCTTGCTTTCTTCGTCACGGAGGGCTAAACCTGTAATCAATCATTGGGTCTAGGAAATCTTGAAGTTTAACTTTGAAATCTAAGTTGTTATGTATTTGTAACTTAGGAAATGGGGAAAATATCCATCCAGTTTTGGAAATATTTGTGGCTAGGCAATAGGCCACTTACTAATAAACAGAGTTGCATTGCTGAAATGGGATATTGGTCCAATTCAATTATACTATATGCTTTAACAGATAAGAAACGTGCAACCATCTGTTTTTATCATGTGGTTTCACAATTTTGGTTTGGCATTAAATTGAAGCTTGGTTGGAGGTCAATCCCTTTGGTTGCTCACGACATAGTGGATCATTTCCTTAGTTTCCAGAAGTTGTTCTTGTTATGTATTTGCAAATTGGTGGTTTAATCCAATGATGTGCCTATATAGGCTATTAGCCTCATCTTTGTAATCAGATTGGAGCAATGTTATTAAAATCGACCCCGTAATCGACCCGGTCAGGTCACTGGCTCACTGGGTCAATGGTCGGACTGAGAGGTCACTAGTTGGCCCAGCGAATACATTTTGCTATTTACAATTCGGTCAACAATTATGTTTCACCGAGTCAACTACGGGTCAACCGAGTCAAAGGAGGATTTGACCGAGTCGAAGGCGGGTTGATGACGTCATCACGGGCCAATTGCAGATCCGATCGAACATGCCAACCGAACCAGTCAATATTGCGGGTCACGGTCGAACCGGTCCGACCGACCGGGTCGGTCCGGGTTTGATAACACTGGATTGGAGTATGTTTTATACTCCCTTTAATATATTACTTTGCTTATAAAAAAAATTAACAAATATTTTGATGTGACTTGTAAATAGGGTAGTCATACCGGGCTGCCCGGTTTGACTTGGCCCACAGAACCAAAAAGTAAAACTTTTCTACTGCGCTATGTTTTTTATTGCCCAGCTCAGTCAAAACACTAGGCCAGCAGACTAGCCTAGTCCTACTTTTAACAAAGAAAACCACAAAAGATGTTCAAAAAACCGGCCCAACTTGGTCTATGTGCTAACTGGTTTGGGCCAGAGCGGCCAGAGTCAAGATCCTCTCAAATACTTTTATCTGTTTATTCTCTTCATTACCATAGTTATAGAGTGTCTTAAGTGTATAAAATATTTAGATCTTGATAAATGGAGAGGATCTTTTTTTGTCAAGAGGTCTTTGACTCTGCTCCGGGTGTCCAAAGAAAGAGGCTCTGAATAATCCGGAGTTCGGCCGGGAGGTAAGTAAAGTCTAGCTCAAATTTGTTCCATCGTTGGGGATCGTACCCGGGTACTAGCCGAGTCTGCCACCTTTAGATGAAGTACATTAACCACTTGCACCCAAACTTGGAGAAAAGCCGCCGGAAACCGTTTGTATTAGTTTATTATTTTTAACGTAAATCAGCCGGAAAAGACGAAAATCCGCCGGTACAGCTTCCGTTTTGTTTTTTGAATTTTTAAAAACCGCCGGAAATATTGTCATATCCGCCGGTAATTATTTGAATTTTAAAAAAAAAAAATCAAAAATCCGCCGGCAAATAATAAAATCCGCCGGAAATGCAAGATCATTCTTTGAAAAGATATGAGCTGATCTGTTCTTCTTGATTATAAAAATCTTAATAGTGTTTTTGTCATTGCTTGAGGACAAGCAACGATTTAAGTTTGGGGGTGTGATAACTCTATTTTATATAGAGTTATTTATGCATCTAAACATAACTAATTGCTTGAAATCAAGTGTAATATGTGTTAAATATAGTAGTATGAATAAAATAACAACATTTATGGTTTCAAGATGAATGTCACTCATAATTTAGCACTTTGTATATGTATTGGTATGATTGATGTGTTTGTTCAGTGCACCTGCGGTTGATGCACCTGTACCAGGAAAACCAATGTTTTAAAAATCGGGCCGGACAGGCCGGTTCAACCGGTTGAACCGGGAACCAGACCCCCGGCCGGTTGGTTCAACCCCATTTGAACCGCAGTCCTATTGAACCGCCCAGAATCGGATCGAACCGGTGAAGAACCGGGTTGAACCGCGGTTCAACCGCTTTAAACCGGAAACCGAACCAGATTGAACCGCCCGAAATACATTTTTTTATTTTTAAATTTACTTTTTTCTCCAAAATTTAATATTTTTTGTTTTTTATTTAATAAATTACTCATCCGGTTCAACCATGGTTGAACCGGTTGAACCGATTGAACCATGAACCGGAGGCCTCGCCGGTTCGATCTCCGGTCCGGTTTTAAAAACATTGAGGAAAACAACAGTGCATCTGCACTAAAAGCATTAACAACAGTGCATCTGCACTAAATACATTTACAACAGGGCAACTGCACAAAGGTGCATCTGCACCATCTTGTATTAGTTTATTATTTTTAACGTAAATCAGCCGGAAAAGACGAAAATCCGCCGGTACAGTTTCCGTTTTGTTTTTTGAATTTTTAAAAACCGCCGGAAATATTGTCATATCCGCCGGTAATTATTTGAATTTTAAAAAAAAAAAAATCAAAAATCCGCCGGCAAATAAAAAAATCCGCCGGAAATGCAAGATCATTCTTTGAAAAGATATGAGCTGATCTGTTCTTCTTGATTATAAAAATCTTAATAGTGTTTTTGTCATTGCTTGAGGACAAGCAACGATTTAAGTTTGGGGGTGTGATAACTCTATTTTATATAGAGTTATTTATGCATCTAAACATAACTAATTGCTTGAAATCAAGTGTAATATGTGTTAAATATAGTAGTATGAAGAAAATAACAACATTTATGGTTTCAAGATGAATGTCATTCATAATTTAGCACTTTGTATATGTATTGGTATGATTGATGTGTTTGTTCAGTGCACCTGCGGTTGATGCACCTGCACCAGGAAAACCAATGTTTTAAAAATCGGGCCGGACCAGCCGGTTCAACCGGTTGAACCGGGAACCAGACCCCCGGCCGGTTGGTTCAACCCCATTTGAACCGCAGTCCTATTGAACCGCCCAGAATCGGATCGAACCGGGGAAGAACCGGGTTGAACCGCGGTTCAACCGCTTTGAACCGGAAACCGAACCGGATTGAACCGCCCGAAATACATTTTTTTATTTTTAAATTTACTTTTTTCTCCAAAATTTAATATTTTTTGTTTTTTATTTAATAAATTACTCATCCGGTTCAACCATGGTTGAACCAGTTGAACCGATTGAACCATGAACCGGAGGCCTCGCCGGTTCGATTTCCGGTCCGGTTTTAAAAACATTGAGGAAAACAACAGTGCATCTGCACTAAAAGCATTAACAACAGTGCATCTGCACTAAATACATTTACAACAAGGCAACTGCACTAAGGTGCATCTGCACCATCTTGCACTAAAGACAGATTACCCAACATTGGAATCACCTCAAACCATACCAATGCATAAACACCTCAATGGCATCATGCTTAGTCACAAGTCACATGGAGGCACATGCCAACATGCAAAAGGAGGCGCCTACAATAGAAGACCATCATGAAGGGTCATTCATAAGGAAACCTCCAAGTTCTAAAAAGTAACCATGGTTAAACCTCCTTAGGTTCACTTGATCTCCAAGAAAAACCTCACTTGAAGGAAACCTCCAAGGCTATATAAAGGCTTCCACTTCTCACTTGAAGAAGATCCATATACATTCCAATATAATCCATAATCATTTCCTTTCTTGTATTTTATTTCTTTTCAAAGTTTTAAGTCAGTAGTTAGTTTGTAAGAAGGTAAGGAAGGAATTGACGATTTCTCCCCTTACTTCTTCATCAAGTTAGTTAGGTGCAGGAAATCAGTGCATCTGCACTGCTGGGCAACTTATGAAAGAGTTCTTCAATCGGTGTAATCTCTACCCTATTGGTATCTCTTGTACTTTCCATTATATCAACATGTTTCATTTCATCTATTTTTGCCTTGCAATGCATATTATGAGCTAAACCTCTTTGGTTGAGATGTTCTAACTTTATAATGAGCTTTTGAGTAAGTTATTGTGCTTTTAAGTGTTGTATGCATTTTGGTTCTTGTGTTATACTACATCCATCTTATTTTAAGGTTGATCGCTTAGAATAAGTAGAGTTATATTCACAGACATGGTTTATAACTAGAAATCAAGAACTAATAAGGGTGAGTGTTTTAATGAAGGCTTTGTTAACTTGTGTAATAAAGAAAACTTTGTTAAAACCATGTTAAGTCCTAGACATAGGATAACATAGTCCTTAGGGTGATACAGTGGGTACTTTAAAGGCAGAAGTAAACTTATTTAGCAAGCCTAGACATAGAAAGCTTGTAACGAAACTCTGAAGAAAGTAGCTGAAAGGCACATACTGATGCTGCTGCATTCAATGCTTCTACACCACATAAACACACAAAACTCTTAAAAATGATTTATTTAGTGAAAACATCTCAACTATCATTCTCAACTGATTTCATCGACATTTTATTACTAATTTTCATTTTGTTTACTTATCACCATTATCCTAATTTTTGAGTAGTATAGTTCACACTAATTTATACACTTTTAAACTACAAGAGTTAATCCAATCCCTGTGGGTTCGATATGCTATATTACTTGTTAGTGACTATGTATACTTGCACATATTTTCACACACCAAGTTTTTGGTGCCGTTGCCGGGGATTGCCATTAATTTTTGTTGTTTAGAATTATAAATTAGTGTTTTATTACTTTGGTATTTTGTTTTCTGTGCAGAAGCATTAGGTGCAGATGCACTAGCATATGCACAAAGCCAAAACACCAGAATTTGAATTAGATCCAGAGATAGAGAGAAGATTTAAAAAGTTTCCTAGACTCCAGGAACAAAGACTTCAAAGCTGCAGAAATACAATGTCTCAACAAAGTGAAGAAGAGAGATCTAGACCAAGTTCCATTGGAGGATCAGTCAAAGGAGGTCCAGGCTCACATCATGAACCTGAAGATGATCACAGAAATCAATTCATCAACATGAGACCAATAGGTATGATTAATGATAGAAATAGACCCATGAGGGATTATGCTATGTTTGATCATCAGAATATGCAAACAAGTATAGCAAGACCTCACATTGATGCTGTACATTTTGAATTCTAACCCATGATGTTCCAAATGCTACAAACAATTGGCCAATTTGGTGGATCTCCCCATGAGCATTTAAAACAGTCTTTAGAAATATGTAGTAACTTTATCATTCCTGGTGTTGGTGAAGATGCATTTAGACTTAAGCTATTTCCATATTTTTTGAAAGATAAGGCTAAATCTTGGTTGAATTCATTAGAGCCTAATTCTATTCATTCATGGAATGAAATGGCTGAAAAGTTTTTAGCAAAATATTTTCCACCCATCTAAAATGCTAGAATGAGAAATGATATTACATCATTTAGACAAAAAGAATTTGAATCATTGTTTGAAGCATGGGAAAGATGGAAAGAGCTTTTAAGAAAATGTCCACATCATGGTCTGCCTGTCATTATTCAAATGGAAATTTTTTATAATGGTTTAGAACCCCTAAACCAGAATAAAGCTTGATGCATCATCTGAGGGTGTGTTATTAAACTTGTCTTATAATGAAACATGTGAATTGATTGATAGAATTGCAACAAATAGCTCTAGTTGGCCTACTGAGAGGGGGAGTGCCCAAAAGAGACCATCAAGGGTACATGAAATTAGTGATGTATCAGTCCTATCCGCTCTGTTAGCCTCACTGACAAACATGTTTAAAAACTTCACTTCAACCAGTGCAGCTGCACCTGGTGCAGCTGCACCAATAGAAAACACTGGAGCAGCCATAGAACAGGCCCCCCAGGTGATACAAGTTGTGTGTATTGTGGAGGAGGTCACTTGTATGAGGAATGTCCTAGCAACCCTATCTCTGTCAATTATGTAGGATACAATAGGAATAACAACCCTTACTCTAACACCTATAACCCTGGCTAGAAGAACCACCCAAATTTTAAATGGAACAATACTAGTGCACATGCACCTAATGCAGCTGCCCCAGTCACACCACCAGGATTTCAATCTCAGAACTACCAAAGACAACAACCACCTGCCAATGATAACTCCTTAGAAGCCTTGCTCAAATCCTTCATTAGTGAAACTAGAACAGCTTGGCAAGCACAAGATGCATCTATAAAGAATTTGGAGAATCAAGTGGGACAATTAGCAACAGCTCTGTATCAAAGACCAACAGGTACACTACCATCAAATACAGAAGCTACCACATCCCACAGGCCAGGTAAGGAACAGGTGAAGGCCATTTCTCTTAGAAATAGAAAGGATCTTGCAGAACCTTATGAGATTGAAGGTGAAGGTAAGGGAGAAAATGAAAAAAATAAAAACAGAAAAGAAAAAAGTTTGCAAGATGCAAAAGCACCTCATGCACCTGCATCTCAAGAAGTTCAAATACCAAGGTTAGTTCCTGAATACCCGCCTCCTCCTTATCCTCAAAGATTAAAAAGGGCACATGAGGAAAAGCAATTCAAGCAAGTTTCTTGAAATCTTAAAACAATTACACATCAATGTTCCCTTAGTTGAAGCACTTCAACAAATGCCTAATTATGCTAAATTTATGAAACATGTGCTTTCAAAAAGAAAAAGATTAGGGGATTTTGAAACAGTTGTTATGTCTGAAGAATGTAGTCTAATTTTGCAAAACAAAATTCCAAGGAAATTGAAGGATCCTGGCAGTTTTACAATTCCATTCTCAATTGGAAAATTTTATACAGGTCGTGCATTATGTGACTTAGGTTCAAGTATCAACTTCATGTCTAAATCCATATTAACACAACTTGGAATTGGAAATGCTAGGCCTACTACAGTAACACTTCAACTTGCTGATAGATCAATAGCCTATCCAGAGGGAATTATTGAAGATATTTTGGTTAAAGTTGACAAATTTGTGTTTCCTGCAGATTTTGTTATTCTTGATTTTGATGCAGATAAGGAAGTACCTGTCATTCTTGGGAGACCATTCTTGGCAACTGGGAAAGCACTGATTGATGTACAGAAGGGAGAACTGACCATGAGAGTAAATGATCAAGAAGTGAAATTCAATGTGATGAATGCTCTGAAGTATCTTGCAGAGGAGAGTGAAGAATGTTCAGCAATCATTTCTCTTGACCATTTAGTGCAAAAGCAATTACATAAGCAGTATGATCATCTCACCAATGCACTTGCACCAGATGCAGCTGCACCACCTGAAGAAGAAATCTTGGAAAAAGACATTCTGCCAAGAGAAGAACCAGCAAAAAAGGCATGGTCTAGAACTTTTGAATCTCTTAATTTAGAAGAACCTAACCTTAAAAAGAATTTACCCTCAATTGAACAACCTCCAAAATTAGAATTGAAAGAGTTGCCCAAACATTTGAAATATGCTTTCTTAGGGAAAGGTGATATACTTCCAGTGATCAGTGCCTCTGATTTATCAATAGAGCGGGAGAATGATCTCATTTGTACCTTAAGAAAGCATAAAAAAGCAATAGGTTGTCAAATGGCAGACATAAAAAGAATTAGCCCTTCAATATGCATGCATAGGATAATTTTAGAAGATAATTCTAAAAATTACATAGAAGAACAAAGAAGGCTAAACCCTATAATGAAAGAGGTTGTAAAGAAAGAAATCATTAAATGGCTAGATGCTGGAATCATATACCCCATATCAGATGGTGCATGGGTAAGCCCTGTACAGTGTGTTCCAAAGAAGGGGGTGTGACAGTTATAGCCAATGAAAATAATGAGTTAATACCAACAAGAAGTGCTACAGGATGGCGAATTTGTATGGACTATAGGAAACTCAATAAAGCCACAAAGAAGGAGCACTTTCCTTTACCCTTCATTGACCAAATGTTAGATAGGTTAGCAGGTAAGAAGTTTTATTGTTTCTTAGATGGTTATTCAGGATACAATCAAATTGCAATAGAACCTGAGGACCAACAAAAAACTATCTTTACATGTCCCTATGGAACCTTTGCATTCAGGAGGATATCTTTTGGACTTTGTAATGCACCTGCAACATTCCAAAGGTGCATGATGTCCATTTTCTCTGATTTCATTGAGGAATCAATGGAAGTATTCATGGATGATTTCTCAATTTTTGGAGAGACATTTCAGTTATGTTTGTCAAATTTAGAAAAAAATTCTCCAAAGATGTGAGGAAACAAAGTTAATGCTCAATTGGGAGAAGTGCTATTTCATGGTACAAGAAGGCATTGTGTTGGGTCATAAAGTGTCAAAGAAAGGTCTTGAAGTGGATAAAGCCAAGATTGACTACCACCTCCAACAACTGTCAAAGGAATTAGGATCTTCTTAGGTCATGCAGGTTTCTACAGAAGATTTATCAAGGACTTTTCAAAGATATCCAAGCCATTATGTACACTATTACAAAATGATGCACCTTTTAACTTTGATGAACCATGTATGGAAGCATTCCAAAGGCTCAAAAAAGCATTAGTGACTGCACCAGTGATTGTTACACCAGATTGGATCAGGCCTTTTGAATTAAAATGTGATGCTAGTGACTTTGTTGTGGGAGCTGTCTTAGGGCAAAGGTATGATAAAATCTTTCATTCTATTTATTATGCTAGCAAGAGATTAATTGAAGCTCGGATGAATTACACTGTAACAGAAAAAGAATTATTAGCAGTGGTTTTAGCATTTAACAAATTTAGATCTTACTTGGTTGGCACCAAAGTTATTGTTTATACTGATCATTCTGCCATCAAGTATTTAATTTCCAAAACAGATGCAAAACCAAGGTTAATTAGATGGGTTCTCCTCCTTCAAGAATTTGATCTTGAAATCAGAGACAAAAAGGGGGTGGAGAACCAAGTTGCTGACCATTTATCTAGACTTGAAGGTAAAGGAACAGGTACACAGAAAGGATAAATCAAGGAAAATTTTTCTGATGAAAAACTATTAGCAATTACTTTAACAGCACCCAGTGCTCCTGCACCTGGTGCAGGTGCATCCAATGCAGCTGCACCATGGTTTGCTGACCTAGTCAACTTTCTTGTGAGCAAGGTGGTAGCAGTGGATATGACTTACCAACAAAGAAGGATATTTTTCCACATAGTCAAACAATATTATTGGGATGATCCATTTCTCTATAAGATGTGTCCAGATCAGCTAATGAGGAAATGCATCCCTGAAGAAGAACAGCAAGCAGTGCTCCTACACTGCCATGCTGCACCATATGGAGGTCACTTTGGAAGCACTAGAACAGCAGCTAAGGTATTACAGTCTGGTTATTATTGGCCTACTTTGTTTAAAGATGCATATTTAATGGTCAAAACTTGTGACAAATGTCAAAGGGATGGTAATATTTCCGAAAGACGTGAAATGCCTAGAACCAATATTTTAGAAATTGAAATTTTTGTTGTATGGGGCATGGATTTCATGGGTCCCTTTCCATCTTCTTTTGGCAATCAATATATCTTGGTAGCTGTTGATTATGTGTCCAAACGGGTAGAGGCAGTAGCATTGCCTAATAATGATGCCAAATCAGTTAGTAAATTCCTTCTAAGAAACATTTTTACAAGATTTGGCACCCCAAGGGCAATCATCAATGATCAAGGCTCACATTTTTGCAATAAACTCATTGAGAATCTTCTTGCAAAATATGGGATTAAACATAAAATTGCTACGGCCTACCACCCACAAACAAGTGGACAAGCTGAATTATCAAATAGGGAAATTATAAGAATGCTTGAAAAAATGGTTGGACAAGCAAGAAAAGATTGGTCATTACACTTAGATGAAGCATTATGGGCATACAGAACAGCGTTTAAAACTCCATTAGGTATGTCCCCCTATATGATAGTTTATGGCAAAGCATGCCATCTACCTGTTGAGTTGGAGAACAAGTCATATTGGGCTATCAAAAATTTAAATTTTGATCTCAACAAAGCAGGTGCACAAAGGTTTTTGGAATTAAATGAATTAGAAGAATTTAGGCAATTCTCTTATGAGAATGCAGAAATTTACAAAGCAAAAATCAAAGGATGGCATGACAAGAAAATCCAAAGGAGAGAACTTAGAGAAGGAGGAATGGTTTTGTTATATAACTCTAGGTTGAAATTGTTCTCTGGAAAACTTAAATAAAGATGGTCATGACCATTTAAGTTAGTTAAAATCTACCCCCATGGTGCAGTTGATTTATATGATGCAGCCACAAATACCACTTTCAAGGTAAATGGTCAAAGAGTAAAAATGTACTATGGTGAGCATATGGTGAGGGATAAATTTACCACACATTTTTAAAATCTCTAAGATAAAGAGATAGTCAGGCTGAAAGACTCTTAAAACAAGCGCTTATGGGAGGCAACCCATGTTAGTAAAATATTGATTTTGCTATTTTTTTTGTTCAGTTTGATGTTTTCAAGTGTTTTGTAGGAACACAGGTGCATCTGCACCTCTCATTCCTCAGTGCTCCTACACCAATAATTCAAAAATTTCACTTGGGTGAAAAATTTTCGAAAATACCAGCACAACAATGTGTAATCATGATTAGTGGCTGAGATGTTGAGTTGTCCCACCTAGACTCCCACGTGTCTTATTGCATGCAATCCCACATACCCCTAACAGCTACTCCACCCATCAAATCAACCAACCACTAACCCATTCACCTCTTTAAACCGTCCCAATTTCCCATGGCTACCGTTTTCTCACCCACAATTACCCTCTCTCTCACAAAACGGTAAACCTCACCAATCACTTTCTCTCTCTCTCAAAATTTCCCAAATTTCTGTAACACCCATCTTCAACCTCTCGCAAGTTTTTCCAAAAATTTCCCACAAATTTCTCTGCAAACTCGTCAAATGGTTCGTAAACAAAGAACAATCATGGCTTCAGGAAAAACCACAACTGGTACAGATCCATCATCAAGGCAGATTTCAAAGAAGCAACCCAGTGCATCTGCACCTGCTTCAATCACTGTGAACCCTGATTTTGCTCATTTCTGGGAAATGAAGTTCCTACCTGAACGAGGGTACAATCTGATGAAGGATCATCCCAATTTCATGACAACCATAACCAATCAGCACTGGGACTTGTTCGTACAGCACAGGACATTTTATTTGGAGCAGATTGTGAGGGGATTCTACTCAGGAATACAAGATAATAAGAGAGGTAAAATTCTGAACCACTCTTTAGTTAGAGGCAGAAGGGTTTACTTTGATGCAAAAAGAATTAATGATCATTATAATCTGTTTTATAATGGTACTAATTTTTAAGAAAAAGTGGAAAAATGTAGAAAGAAAGACATGGAAAGAGTAAAGGCTAGAGTTGCAGTAGAGAATTCCAAATGGGATATAATCACTCACACAGAGTTCAAGCTTAAGAATAGATACATTATCCCTGAACTAGGCAACTGATACCTCTTTGTTGATTGCTCTATTCTTCCTACATCACACACATGCACACTTTCTAAGGATAGATTGATCCTTTTGGATACAATCTTAACAGATGACAATGTGGATATAGGGAGAATAATTAATAAGCAAATTTTGGATTGTTCAACAAAGAAAAAAGGATTTTTTTCTTTCCATGTTTGATTACTGAACTTTGCATGAAGCAAGGGGTTGAAATTAGTGCTAGTGAACAGCAGCAGAGGAAGTATCCGCCTGGCACATTATCTGCTGAGATGAAGGAAAGAACTAAGATTATGAAGGAACCAACTAGCCTAGTGCAAGAGCACTTGGTGCAGAAGCACCAGGCAGTTTGGAAATTCCAGCAGGAACAGCATGAATGGATGCAACTTAGGTTAATGGAAATATCTCAGGTACCATCACAACTAGAAACCCCAGTGTTCCCAACTTGGGTATTTCAGAGTGAAGAAGAGGAGGAAAGAGAGGAAGAAGAAATAATGGAAGAAGAAGATGTTGAGAAAGAAAGTAAGAAGGAAAAGAATCTGAAAAGAAAGAGGGTAACTAAGAAACAGTAAAAAGGGAAGAAGAAAATTATTGAGTCGGAACCTGAACTAATGAGTGAAGAAATGGAGGGCAGTGAAGAAGATCTTGTGGCCAAAAAGGAAGTACAAGACATTGAAAAGGAAGTAGAGGAAGATGAGTCTGAAAGCAATGAAGAAGATAAAGAGAGCGAAGAAAATGGGACGAAGGAAGAATTGAGCATGGAGGAGGTGGCTAGAAGAAAGTATGCTACCAAAACAAGACAAACTCAAACACAAACCAATCCCCAACCACAACCAAAAACCACTCCACCATCACCACCAAAATCACCTGCTGGTGCAGCTGCACCAGATGCACCTGCACTGCAGAGTCTAGAACACAACCCACTCAAAACACCAACTCCACCCCACAATCCCCCATCACCACAGAAGAAATCACCAACACCCTCCCAACCACCATCACCAATGCCCACCCAAAAAGAACAATCAAAAAAACAAAACACACCAGAAAAATTACCATCACCCATCCCTACTCAAGAGCAAGATCCAACACCCCATACTGGACCAATCCCTGTTCCTTTTAACATTGTTTTTGAGCAATTGCAGGTTATTAAGGAAACCACCCTTGAAGAGGAGACAAAAACAAATTCTGAGGGGGAGCAGTAAGGAGATTTTGAACAAATGACAACTGGTGCATCTGCACCTAGTGCAGATGCACCCCAGCAAATCCCTGGAGTGACAGTGATTCCAAAAAACAAGAAAGATACTGTGAGGCTGGTCTTGGAAGAACTTGCTGCTAAAAAGAGAGAAGAACTGGGGAATACCCAGAAATTTTTCAAACAAGGTGCTCCAGTTGTGAAACCTGTGCAAAAGGACCCAGATTTAGAAGGTGTTGAGAAGAATCAAGATAAAGACCAACCTGCTGAGAAGGAGATAACCAAAGAAACCACTGGTGCTGACACAATGGAGGAAGAGGCAACTGTGAAAGACCAACCCACTGAGAAAGAGCAAGCAAAGGAGGCTGAGGTTGGAGTTGGAGAGCAACCTATAGAAAAGGCAAAGGAATCGGTGCAGTTCAGTGCAGATGCATTTGATGCATCTGCACTGCCCAAGGATGACCAAGCTGACAAACCACCAGCAACAGTGCAGTCTGATGCACCTGCATCAAATGCAGTTGCACCCCAAGTTCCAGCAAGACCAAAGGCAACCGCTGTACCAGCATCAAAGGCAGCAGCACTGAAACCCCAAGACACAAAGGCCAAGAAGAAGAAGGTGACTCATGCTCCCACAAGGGCAAGCAACAGGATCAGAAGTGGAGCCAAAAATGAGTAAACTTTAAATGTTGTTTATCGTTTTATATTTTGCTATAAATATTTATGACTTAATTAACCCACATGTACTAACCCCTCTCCCCGTTTTTGAACAAACTTCAATTTTTTTTATCTCAACTTAGAGCAGTGAGGACACTGCTCAAACTTAAGTTGGGGGGAGAAGCACTCTAAACACTTCATGCATGTGCTATAAGTATGTGTGTATTATGTGTGTCTGTTGTTATTATGTGTTTTTTGCCTATTTTTGAGTAGTTAAATGTTCTTTTTTTTCATATACTCAACAAAGCTTCTTTTGAAATGCATAAAACTGTCAATTGCATTCTTTTGCAAAAACAATAGGTGCATAAGCTTTAGTTGAAAAACATAAAAATTGTCTCAAATAGGATTAAATAAGTTTGAAGCATGATCAGCTTGAATTCTTTTTCTTAGACAAATGCTTATTTTTGAACTAATTTTTAATGAGGAAAGAAAGAAAAAGAAAATAGCCTTGTTTTTCCAGAAATGACCATTGTTATTATTACTTCAACACAGCAAAGCTGAGTTTTGAAAGGAGCTTTGCTATTTGAGAAGCTATCTAATGGAAAAAGGAATTTTGAGAAAGCCAGGGTCAAAGCTAAATTTTTACTAAAAATATAAAAGAGCATAAAGAATTAAGTTTGGGGGAGTTTTTATGAATACTAAGGCAAAGTATGAAAAACTTAGAACGGTCAATGTAATAGGTTACCAAAATCACTACAAAAGAGTTCAAAATGTTATAACTAGCTATATTTGCCTAAATCATTAACTGAACCTGTTCTAATAGTGCATTTGGTTTGAAAGAAAAGAAAAGCATAAAAATTCAAAAGAAAAGAAAGAAAAAGAAGAAAAGAAAAGCAAACCAAAGAAAAAAGTATGCATAAGGAGGTCAGTAAGGAGGGCAATATATGCTACAAGTCTTGAAATATAGTATCAAGTGCATCTGAACCCAATGCACCTGCACCGTTACAAAAAGTTCAGTGCTTTTGCGCTACACAAAAGTACCTCGTGCACCTGCACCCAGGTGCATCTGCACCAAAGAAAAGAACCACAAAAAATAAAAATAGTGCATTGACTCAATAGTTTTGAAATACTCAACCAAAGTCCTTTGTTGTACTTAAAGCCCCCCAAGTCTTGAAGATGTCGTTAGTCTAGTCTATATTTTGAAACACCTTTGCTTTGACCAAACGTGATCTAAAATTTTCCAAAGACTAAGAGAAACTTTTTACTTTGTTTTGGAACGGATTGATTCTCAGGGGGACACACACTCACACTAATGAGTTTTAAAAACTTTGGATGTTTGGAAAATCAAAAGCACAAACAAAATTTTCTAAGAAAATGAAGTTCATAAAATGCAAGATCATTCTTTGAAAAGATATGAGTTGATCTGTTCTTCTTAATTATAAAAATCTTAATAGTGTTTTTGTCATTGCTTGAGGACAAGCAACGATTTAAGTTTGGGGGTGTAATAACTCTATTTTATATAGTTGTTTATGCATCTAAACATAACTAATTGCTTGAAATCAAGTGTAATATGTGTTAAATATAGTAGTATGAATAAAATAACAACATTTATGGTTTCAAGATGAATGTCATTCATATTTAGCACTTTGTATATATATTGATATGTTTGATGTGTTTGTTCAGTGCACCTGCAGTTGATGCACCTGCACCAGGAAAACAACAGTGAATTTGCACTAAAAGCATTAACAACAGTGCATCTGCATTAAATACATTTACAACAGGGCAACTGCACTAAGGTGCATCTGCACCATCCTGCACTAAAGACAGATTACCCAACATTGGAAGCACCTCAAACCATACCAATGCATAAACACCTCAATGGCATCATGCTTAGTCACAAGTCACATGGAGGCACATGCCAACTTGCAAAAGGAGGCGCCTACAATAGAAGACCATCATGAAGGGTCATTCATAAGGGACACATGGCTTTCCACGATTGGACCTCTCTTTGAGGTTGAGTGTTGGACTCAATCCCCTTCATCAAAGTTCTGAAAAATAACCATGGTTAAACCTCCTTAGGTTAACTTGATCTCCAAGCAAAACCTCACTTGAAGGAAACCTCAAAGGCTATATAAATGCTTCCACTTCTCACTTGAAGAAGATCCATATACATTCCAATATAATCCATAATCATTTCCTTTCTTGTATTTTATTTCTTTTCATAGTTTTAAGTTAGTAGTTAGTTTGTAAGAAGGTAAGGAAGGAATTGACGACTTCTCCCTTCACTTTTTCATCAAGTTAGTTGGGTGCAGGAAATCAGTGCATCTGTACCGCTGGGCAACTTATGCAAGAGTTCTTCAATCGGTGTAATCTCTACCCTATTGGTATCTCTTGTACTTTCCATTATATCAACATGTTTCATTTCATCTATTTTTGCCTTGCAATGCATATTATGAGCTAAACCTCTTTGGTTGAGATGTTCTAACTTTATAATGAGCTTTTGAGTAAGTTATTGTGCTTTTAAGTGTTGTATGCATTTTGGTTCTTGTGTTATACTACATCCATCTTATTTTAAGGTTGATCGCTTAGAATAAGTAGAGTTATATTCACAGACACGGTTTATAACTAGAAATCAAGAACTAATAAGGGTGAGTGTTTTAATGAAGGCTTTGTTAACTTGTGTAATAAAGAAAACTTTGTTAAAACCATGTTAAGTCCTAGACATAGGATAATCCTTAGGGTGATACAGTGGGTTCTTTAAAGGCAGGAGTGAACTTATTTAGCAAGCCTAGACATAGGAAGCTTGTAACGAAACTCTGAAGAAAGTAGCTGAAAGGCACATACTGATGCAGCTGCATTCAATGCTTCTGCACCACATAAACACACAAAACTCTTAAAAATGATTTATTTAGTGAAAACATCTCAACTATCATTCTCAACTGATTTCCTCTACATTTTATTACTTATTTGCATTCTGTTTACTTATCACCATCACACTAATTTTTTATACACTTTTAAACTACAAGAGTTAATCCAATCCCTGTGGGTTCGATCTTTTATACTACTTATTAGTGACTGTGTATACTTGCACATCTTTTTCACACACCAAACATCATATTTTTTTAATCTTTAATTTTTTTGATCTCCACCCAAGACATCCAAGGTTTGTTGTAATTCTCCTTAATCACATCTGTTATTGAGGTGGATGCACCCTTCGAAGGATAAAACCTGTACATAAAAAAATGTCATTCTATATATATATATATATATATATATATATAAATCACTAATTATCATTAATAAATATATATTCTTACGCTTTTCCAACAATGGTCAATACAATACGACCGTCTTTTGCATACTCTATCGGCTCCGCATTAAGATTATTCAGATGTGCGGCCTCATCTTCTACATTTGTCATGGCATCTTCGATCTCATCATCATGATCACTGACATCTAATCCCACGATCTCATTCACCTGCGACGGTCCAGAGCCATCTATGCCAGAGGAAGGTGGAGGCACAAATCTGTCACTAGCAACGACATGAACTATTTGTCGCCGCCGCCTGCGTACTGCAGTAGAAATCCTCTACCCTTTGTCAGTAACAGTCGGTGGTATGGGTGGGTTAGATCCTGATCCCGATGCCATGACTGTATCTATATATATTTTAAAAATGGAATTAACCAATTTATAATTAAGCAAATTAACAACAAAAGTAAAACTGTTACTACATAATATAATTTTAAAGACAAACGTACATTAATTAGAAACATCATTAATAATTAATTAAGCCAAACTAAATAACATTACATAACAAATTGATCTAATAAGAAATTAATTGACATCCCATTCTCCCTCGAAATCATCATCATCAGACGAGTGAACTCCTACTACACCGACATGGTCTGGTGCAACTTCATCTGCATCTTCTTCTCTATCAACTTCATCACCGGTGTTTGGCTTATTCTTCTCTGGCTTGATGCTAATTCTGCCCGGCCTCCCTCCAATGAAAATTTCTTCAAGCTCTAACTGAATCCTAAACAAATAAAGTCAAAAATGTAAGATTAAATAACTCATATATGTTATTACTATAAAATAAAACTTAAATAAAACATATAACAAATATTTATTTAAAAATATACCGTCAAAAATTTGCAAACACGTGAAGACTAGCGAAATTTCGGAATGGAAGAATATGAGAGAAGATGTGAAAAAATGGGAGAGGAGGAAATGAGAGGAGAGAAAATGGGAAAAGATTAATGGAATTTCGGAATAGAAAGAGTGAATGAGTGTATGGAAGAAGAGGGAATGAGAGTATGGAAGAAGAATGAATGAGAGGAGAGAAATGGAAGAAAATGAATGGGGAAGATGAAGGAATATGGGGAAGATAGGTCAAATCTATAATTTCGGAATAGGAAGTCAAATCCGCCGCTACATACATATTTCCGGCGAAAATTCAATTTCGGTCCAAAATTTAACATCCGACGCTAAACTCTGTTTCCGGCGGAATTTTTGAATTTCGAATTTCCCCCCAGCGGCTTACGGTTCCGACGGAAATTTCAAAATTCCCCGCATTTTCGTAATCCGCCAGTACGGTCCATTACTGGCGGATTTAATTCGGTCCCAACGGATTTTCGGTACCGGCGGTTTTGGTGTTATTTACCGGCGGATTTGCAAAATTCGAATTTCCCGCTTCTTCCAAAAATCCACCAGAAAAGGTGATAAGTCATGTTTTAGTATGTTTTTAGTACTTATTTTAAGTAGTTTATTTGATGTTTTGATTCTAGTTTAGAGCTATTTTACTACAAATTGTTGGTTTCTATTCTCAGGTTATTATTGGAGCAATTGTGAGTAGACTTCTCTTAGTCTTGGGATTATGGGAAACAATCCAATGATGGTCCCTAAATAATCCCAAAGCTAGGCCCTATCTTATGATTGCTTTGACTTTTAATCTAATTCCATTGTACAAATTTGTATAACCCAAATGTCAGGCGAAGTACCGAAAGGTGAAGCTTGACATTAGAACAAATGGAATTAGACAAAGTAACCAAAGCATGAGAATAGCCGAGGTGACTTTGGGACAATAAGGTTGTGCTTAATGGGTTTCGGCGATGATCAACCATGAGAATAGGCTTGATCATCGTTTCGAGACACGTTCTTGTTGTCCGAAAGGAAACTTGAATTAAACCGCAAGAATACCTTGTCCTTAAAACAAACTAAATTATAAGATAGAGAATAGCTAAAGGGTTTTTCTATTACCATCATTGTGATCTAACCATGATCCCAAGACGCTTTTTTTTATCCTAAAGTTAAAACCAAACATTTTCTACTTAATCATTCCTTTTCAGCTAATCACCACTGAAACTAGATTGGTAATTACATATAACTCCCTGTGGATCGATATTATTATTACGCGATATACCCGTACACTTGCGGCTTGTTAAGTTTTTGGCGCCGTTGCCGGGGAGTTAGTGATATTGATCAAAATTTTGGTACCGGTTAGACTGAAAATTTTTCCTTTTATTTTCTTATTCTCTTCTTCTTTGAATGCGAAGAGTCTGAAGTCTCGGAGAAATTGTTCCACCAACTCCTGAGATTGAGAGATTTCTACATACAAGAAGAAGAGAATTGCGCAATAGCCAACAAATGGCAGCTAATCAAAATCGTACTCTCAAAGAGTAAGCTACGCCTTCTACGGCAGAGCCCCATGGTGTTATTGTGCATCCCAATGTTGATGCAAACAATTTTGAGCTTAAACCGTCTTTACTATCTATGGTCCAGCAGGACCAATTTTCTGGATCAGCCACTGATGATCCAAAGCTTCATTTATCAATATTTCTTGAATACTATGGCACTTCGAAATTAAATGGAGTGACTCCTGAAGCCATAAGGCTGAAACTTTTCCCTTTCTCTTTAAGGGATAAAGCCAGAGCTTGGTTTCACTCACTACCCAATGAATCTGTCACAACATGGGATCAACTGAGGCAAGCATTCCTTGCCCGATTCTTTCCCCCAAGTAAAACTGCTCAACTGAGGAATCAGATTACAAGATTCACTTAGAATGATGGGGAATCTCTTTATGATGCATGGGAGCGTTTCAAGGAAATGCTAAGGCTTTGCCCCCATCATGGACTAGAGAGATGGTTGATCATCCATACATTTTATAATGGTCTGTTGTACACCACAAAAATGACTGTTGATGCAGCTGCAGGTGGTGCCCTTATGAACAAGAATATTGAGGAAGCTTACGCCTTGATTGAAGACATGGCGCAGAATCACTACCAGTGGACAAGCGAGAGGGCCGTCACGGCTCCATCTGCACAAAAGAAAGAACCGGGTAAGTACGAAGTTTCTACCCTTGATCATATAGCTTCTAGAGTAGATGCGTTGTTTGCTAAGTTTGATAAAATGAGCGTGAATGCTGTCTCTCCTACTACATCTTCTTCTTCTTGTGAAACCCTAGGGGCATCTATTGCTGGTTCTGAGCAAGCTAATTTCGCTCAAAAGGGGGATCCATTTTCAAACACTTATAACCCCGGATGGAGGAATCATCCAATTTTTTCATATAAAAATCCTCCATCAACTCAACCAGCAGTTGGAACACCCCCTGGTTTTCAAAATCAAAGGCCACCTCAAAAATCCAACTTGGAAACCTTATTGGAAACTTTTGTGTTAACTCAAACTAAGCAAAATGAAGAGTTCAAAAACCAAAACTCATTTTTGAATGATACTCTTGTCAAGTTAACAACAAAAGTGGACTCTATCTCTACTCATAACAAAATGTTGGAAAACCAAATTTCTCAAGTGGCTCAACAAGTCGCTTCATCCTCTAGATCCTCCGGAACCTTTCTTGGACAGCCAGAGCCAAATCCCAAAGCCCAGATTAATGCTGTCATTTTAAGGAGTGGTAGACAATTAGAAGAGCCTAAGGGAACTAATGAGGATAGTATGAGTGAGAATGAGAAAGAAAAAGAGATTCAGAATGAGAGTGAGAATGAGAAAGAAAAAGAGATTCAAAATGAGAGTGAGGTAACTGAGGTTGAAAAAGAGAAAGAACCACCTTATGTTCCACCACCACCTTACAAGCCCAAGATACCATTCCCTCAAAGGTTAGCCAAGTCTAAGCTAGAAATACAGTTCAAAAAGTTTGTTGATTTACTGAAAAAACTTCACATTAACATTCCATTCACAGATGCCCTGTCTCAGATGCCATCATATGCAAAGTTTTTGAAAGAAATTTTATCCAAGAAAAGAAAAATTGATGACAATGAGACAGTAGCCCTGACTGAGGAATGTAGTGCTATAATTTTAAACAAAATTTCACCAAAGCTTAAGGACCCAGGCAGCTTTTCTATACCATGTGTGATAGGGAGAGAGCCCATAAACAAAGCCATGTGTGATCTAGGAGCCAGTGTGAGTTTAATGCCATTATCCCTTTTCAAAAGACTGGGCCTATGAGAGTTAAAACCCACCAAAATGACCTTACAATTGGCTGACCGCTCCATTAAACATCCAGTTGGAATTCTTGAGGATATTCCTATTAAAATAGGAGAAATTTTTATACCAGCTGATTTTGTTGTGATGGAGATAGAGGAGGATTCCCAAGTTCCAATTCTGTTGGGGAGACCCTTCCTTGCCACTGCAGGAGCGCTAATTGATGTCAAGCATGGTAAGTTGGCCTTCAATGTTGGTGATGAAAAGGTAGAATTTAATTTATTTAAATCTATGAACCAACCTTCCTTTGAGGTCTCTTGTTGCAGGATTGATTTGTTAGAGGCAAGTGATGTTGAGGGTATGGCACCCAAGTATGAGAAAGAGATTCTTAAATCAAAATCTGACAATTTGAACAAATCACCACAAAAGATCAAGAGTAAAGTGAAAAAACGGGCTCGTCGAAAAGGTGTCTTCACAAAACCCACATGGGTAGATGATGTTAAAGGAAGAATGTCACATATAGGGGGAAAAATGAAGAAGTCAAAACCTCTCAAAGTCTGGAAATTTAAAGGGACAGACATCCCTAAGTTGGATCCCGGATAATCACCATAATCGTCAAGCTAGTGACGTTAAAGAAGCGCTGCATGGGAGGCAACCCACTGGTTTACCTTTGTCTTGGAATAAGAAGAAAGCTACAAAGTACCAATCAATGTGAGCTTTCTTACCCCCCTCTCATATATTCTACTCTGTTTTACATTGAGGACAATGTCTAGTCCAAGCATGGGGGGTATATTGCCCTGTTTTATTGTTTTCTTGTTTTTAATTTCTAGTTTATTTCAATAAATAAAGTTCATCTCCCCTTGCTGAAAGTCCTTGTGAGTTTTTGAAGCATGTTTTATCTGATCAGGGCCTCTTTTGGATTAAATTTTTTGAAATTCATAATATTCATCTTGTGGACTGGCTGGAAAAAAATAATAATAAAAATAAATAAATAAATAAATGTTTGCTTGTTGCTGCTCTTTGGGTTTCACGCACACACTTGAGATTTGTTTCTGGCTATTGGTATCTTTAGGGGGTTTAGAAAAGAAACTAGAAACTTAGTTCCCTTGGTGACATTCACCGGATGCGTGGTTACTGGAGAAAAACGTCCGAGTTGGGGTATCTAGCAAAAAGAAACAAAAGAAAAATCAAGCAAAAGGGCTGACCACTTTAGTCCAAAAAGAAAAAAAAATTGTCATTTAAAAAGTGGCTGGCCCAAATCAAAGAAAAAACAAAGAAAAGGAAAAAGAAATATCGCTTGAATGCCCAACGTATAAGGACCCTCCTTTGAGACCCGATCTAGTGAATGGAGGACCCAAGCTTAAGAATGCTGGGGAACTAGTTCTATGCTGATATTGACATCCCTCCTATTGTGCTAGTACCTAAAACTTATCTCACAAATCACAAAAGCCCAGAGTTGTATGTCTCAAGTCAAAAAGTTGCAAAAGTTTACCCCAGTCGGCTTGAAGTTTTGTAAGGATTCAAAGTTTTTTCCAAAAGTTGGCCCAATGAGTTCTATGGTTTTGCTTGAGGACAAGCAAAGATTCAAGCATGGGGTAGTTTGATAAGTCATGTTTTAGTATGTTTTTAGTACTTATTTTAAGTAGTTTATTTGATGTTTTGATTCTAGTTTAGAGCTATTTTACTACAAATTGTTGGTTTATATTCTCAGGTTATTATTGGAGCAATTGTGAGTAGACTTCTCTTAGTCTTGGGATTATGGGAAACAATCCAATGATGGTCCCTAAATAATCCCAAAGCTAGGCCCTATCTTATGATTGCTTTGACTTTTAATCTAATTCCATTGTACAAATTTGTATAACCCAAATGTCAGGCGAAGTACCGAAAGGTGAAGCTTGACATTAGAACAAATGGAATTAGACAAAGTAACCAAAGCATGAGAATAGCCGAGGTGACTTTGGGACAATAAGGTTGTGCTTAATGGGTTTCGGCGATGATCAACCATGAGAATAGGCTTGATCATCGTTTCGAGACACGTTCTTGTTGTCCGAAAGGAAACTTGAATTAAACCGCAAGAATACCTTGTCCTTAAAACAAACTAAATTATAAGATAGAGAATAGCTAAAGGGTTTTTCTATTACCATCATTGTGATCTAACCATGATCCCAATACGCTTTTTTTATCCTAAAGTTAAAACCAAACATTTTCTACTTAATCATTCCTTTTCAGCTAATCACCACTGAAACTAGATTGGTAATTACATATAACTCCCTGTGGATCGATATTATTATTACGCGATATACCCGTACACTTGCGGCTTATCAAAAGGACAGTATCAGCGTTTTTTTTTGTTTTTTTAAAGTCACTTTCCGACGGAATATTCCGCCGGTAATACAGCCAGATCCGCCGGAAACTTACTGGGGGAAAATAATCCGCCGGAAAATACTCAAATTCCGCCGGAAATCTTCCGGTGGATTAAATCCACCAGTTAATGTGTGAAATCCGCCGGAACCGTACTGACAGATTAATTCCGCCGGAAATACACCGCCGGTAAATACAGTTTTTCTTGTAGTGAGAGAAAAACAAGTCAAATACAAACTTAAAATATTTCTGACTGCTGCATCTTGTAAAGGAGAACTTGAGTCCATTATATAGCCTTGGTTTTCGTCTTCCTTCACAAAACTAAGTAATGTGAGACTTTTTCAAGATGCTAAATTCCAATCAACTCCAACAATCTCCGCGTTGATTGTAATTGATACTCGAGACATCTTCCGTTTTCATTATCTACACCGACAATCATAGTTCAAAAGAACAATCATACTCCACCGTAAAGAGTATACTTCACTTGAAGCTAAACCACTTCAAGAATTTCTTAATGCCGAAAGCCATCGACATAACTTCTTCAAGATGTTCATTTCCAATCAACTCCAACAATCTCCACCTTGATTGTAATTGATAGACGAGACATCTTCAACTTTTATTGTCTACACCGACAATCATAGTTCAAAAGAACTATCATACTCCACCATAAAGAGTATATTCCACTCGAAGCTATACCACATCAAGAATTTTTTCTTTCGGCACATGTCGAAAAATCTGCAGAAAAATTATGATGCAACTTCCATGTTTCACTTTTCCAGAAGTTTCATCTGCCATTGACATTTCTTTCCACCACGCACCTTGCACAAATGTGAAACCAGTGCCCCGTGCGCAATTATGGACCTGCAAATAGAACACATCTTTTGTCCTAGTATCTGTCATACTAGAGGATGTTCATGCCATCAACAGGCATCATAGGGCATCACCATATTCATCTTCTGCGAAGGCAAGAGAAACACTATTTGCGTCATCTTTGGAGCAATTTGTCGAACCTGCTCCCCCGGACAATTTTTTCTTTACATGCCCAAAATTGTTGTCTTTTAACACCTTGTGCAACCCCTGGTTGTATCAACACATCCATTGCTTGTATTTTCCACAAGCCAAAATTGATTCTTCCATCAAGTTTCTCCATGTCAAACTTCACAGCACTTGAAAAATTTAACATTCCAATTGTATACATATTGTAAGCTGCGCACCGAGTAGGTTCCCAGGAAAGAGAGGTGGGTCACAATGTACACTCTTAAATACCAAGTCTTTCCTAGCCAGAACCTTTCTCAAACAGCACTTTCACAGTATCAAACTTGTTTTCTGATGTGGAAGATCAGACAAAGTTGCAACCACAGAGCATACTAAGAAATTTATACCCCCACCGAACAAAAAGCTCTGATACCAGTTGTTAAGGAAAAACAAAATAGAGAAATAAAATGAGCACAATCGGAACACAAAAATTTAACGTGGAAAACTCCAAAACTAGAGAAAAACCACGATAAGTTGTCTAATGACAACCAGAGAATAACACTATGTGAAAATTGTTACATCACATAAACTTCTCTCAAGCACCCCATGGCCCCAGGTACACTTTCACCATCCAAAGAAAATATTTAACTACATCTCACAACACTCTAAAACAAGAGCATAAGAAGAAAAACAAGTCAAATACAGACTTAAAGTATTTCTGACTACTGCATCTTGTAAAGGAGAACTTGAGCCCCATTATATAGCCTTGATCTTCGTCATCCTTCACAAAACTAAGTAATGTGAGACTTTTTCAAGATACTCAATTTCAATCAACTACAATAATTTCCACATTGATTGTAATTGATACCCGAGACATCTTCTGCTTTCATTGTCTACACCGACAATCATAGTTCAAAAGAACTATCATACTCCACCGTAAAGAGTATATTTCACTTGAAGCTAAACCACTTCAAGAATTTCTCCATGCCGAAAGTCACTTACATAACTTCTTCAAGATGTTCATTTCCAATTAACTCCAACAATTTTTGTTAAAAGTAAGGATCTTCTTCATTTATCAAAGTTTAAATATTTTTATACACCTAAATTACCTATGGTAATTCAGAGAAGTAATAAATTAGTTGTAAAAAAAACGCTCCTCGTGTTTAAGACTTAAAAGGAACACTGTTTAGGCACATGTTGGTAATTTGGTAAATATATAACGTGCACGCACGTTTGAATGCAACCAAGACTGGAGAAGTGATCTATCATCTACAGTAGAACCCACTAGAACTAGAAATTATAACCATACCAGAAATAAATTAATTAATAATATGATTTAGAAGTTACAACATTGAAGAAAAAAGAACTCCATCTACCTAAACATGGAATTTAAGGGTCACATCATAGACCCATAGTTCAATTTTTTAGATAGAGACAGAAAGTTGCATATCAACACTATGTCGTGTAAGGTTTTAAACTTAACTTTATTGACCCATTAAAAAAAGTTAATTCGCATATTAAGCAACATTGCATTATTAAGATAAGTGCACTGCACCATTTATATGCATTGTTAATTTGAACAAACTTTTTAAAATATTTTTTATACAAAAATTTACCAAACATTCAATTATACATACTCCTTCTGAATGGGGTTGAAATTATTGTTGACCCACATGTAATTGGTAAGATTACCTATGTCGATAAAGATAGGAGAAAAGTGAAAGAATCTTTTTTTTTTTGACACAAGTGAAAGAATCTTTATGTACTATAAACCATATCTTTTGGTATCACGGAAAATTTTTAGGTAATAACTATCTTTATATCTAGTGGTCCCACCTAAAATTGTAGTTGTATAGTGTATATAACATAAATTTTTTTTTCTTAATAAAATTTGAAAAATTTATTTTTAGTTAGTTTCTATTAAAAATTTCATTCAATTTTAGTCTTCACATTTTTCTATAAATATTTTTAGCTCTTCATAACTTTTAATAACACTTAAAAGCATTATAAAACAATAAAAAACGTTACTAAAAGCAGTGGCGGACCCAAGACCCCGGGGTCAGGGGTGTCAAATTTTTTAAGGCCGGTGTCAAATGGGTGCAAAACTTGGTCTACTAGTACAATTTCAAATTTTCAGAGGTGTCAAAATTAAAATTTCAGGAGATTTAGACTATTTATATAGGGTGTTTAGTGCAAAAAAATTCCAGGGGGTTCAACTGAACCCCCTGATTACATGCCAGGTCCGCCACTGACTAAAAGTCATGAGGAACTACAAACACCGATAGGGGAAAATTTCGGAAATAAAATTGAGTGAAATTTTTTAAAGACTGAAAACAATATTTTTAAATTTTATAAGAACAAAAATATATTTAACCCTTTTTTTAACTAACTACATAGTATAGTTTTTTAAGCATACATATAGTATAGTTGTAAAGAGTATAATCGCAACTATTTTAATGTTTGTTTAATATTACTTCCGTAACATGTGATCATAATTGTAATGCGTCGTGTTGGCCAGCGAAATCCTTGCCGTAAGTAGTGGGCGGAAATTTGTCCTTCGTTGAAAGCGTTGAAACACTCCGTGGATAGTCAGGAATCGTTCTAAATCAAAAAAAATGTGATCATAATTGTAAAAAAAAAAAAATTGAATCAATACCCCAAGTACCAACATAATTTTTTTTAGTGAAATCTCGTAACGTGTCGAACTAAGATTTGAATCGTTGCTGGCAAATGTGTGCACATTTAGTATCTGACAATGTAACAAATTGGATTACCTCCGATAGTGATAACATTTGGAAAGAAAAAACAAAAAGAATTCAGTTAAGATTTAGAATTGTTTTTTTTATACAACGGAAATAATTTTTAGAATTGTTTTGATAAAATGAGATACATTTTTTATTTTTTCAATGAAAAACTTGGTTTCCTTCTCCATTGATTTTCAATAAACCTACGAGCTTCCCTAAGAAGAAAAAGTAGACCTACGAGCTAATTTGAGCTAATTTCAACCATGTTGTTTAAGTAAATTATGACGAGTACATAGCTTTAAATGTAAGCATATATTATATTATTTCTCTTAGCTGAGATTTGGTTAAGATTTTTTAAAGATATATCAAAGACCAACGTGTACTCATATCATATCATATGGTAGAAAAGGTTAGCTTCTAAAAGATGTGATTCAGAGTTATCGACATCTTTTTAATTATATACTAGAAAAGTTATTAAATATTTATGTGAAATGTATAAATGTTTAAAAAGTAATCTCATTGGATAGAAAATATTTTAAAAACTATTTAAATAAAGATACTATTATCTTAAACCATACAAAAAGTTATTTTTTGACAAACTAAATACAAAAAGATAACTGGGGTGGAAGTTCATGAAAATAATTTATTCTCGTCTTTTTGCTTTAATTTATTCCCGTCTTTTTGCTTTTTATTGTAATTTAGTTATGTATTTCAAATTGTTATTTCTTTCTTCTTCTTTTTTTTTATGAATTTGAAAAGAAAAAAAAAGATTAGTTTCTCGTATATAAAATATGAGTGGTATAGCCTTTAAGGAGATCGCCTTGCTAATGAGCACAGTCGATGATTAAAGTGTGCGGGCTGTGCTACTGCATGGGGTCCCGACCTAAATGTTCAAATACGCGAATTTCGTTTTTCAATAATCAGTTTGATGAAAAAACATAATTCTGTAACAATATGTAAAGTGCAATGTTAAGCACTATGCTGTGTTTTGAAGTACTTTAAAGTTCAGAAAAAATTTAAAATGTTCAAATACGCAAAGTTTCTTCCTTAATAAACGGTTTGGTGAAAAAAATTATAATTTTGTGCCAAAATATGTAAAATGCAACGTTAAGCAGCGTGTTTTGAGATATTTTGGCGTTTGAAAAAAAATATAGATACGGTTTATGAAAAAAATTAGTATATGGTTCATGAAAAAAAAATTAGTATTGATAAAAGTATAATTAGGGGTTTAATTTTTAAGATTTGAACATGGCATCCAAGTTTTTTGAGACGAAACCTTGCATGTATATGGAACTAGAGATCGACAATACAACGGTAGCATGCACTATAGAAAAATCTCAAATACCGACGGAAGTTAGAGACGAAATTTATTCCGTCTCTATTAGAGACGGAATTAGAGACAGAAAATGCTAGTTAGAGACGAAAAAGAAATTTCGCATTTTAGAGACGGAATTTAGAGACGGCGTTGTCCGTCTCAAACAAATTCTCTCTAAATCCGTCTCCAATTGGTCAAATTGAAACTTAAACAAGTCAAACTTTATTTAGAGACTGAAGTTAGAGACAGATATTTCCGTCTCTGTTTCTGTCTCTATTGCATCATTTGATAAAAAAACAAAATAAAAACGTTTCTAGAGACGGAAATAATCTGTCTCTAAAATTTTCGGTCTCTAACGCCGTCTCTTAGAATTTTTGAAAATTAATTACTTTCTTTCTTTTTTTTAAGACATAATTTTTTCTTTATGTTATGTATATTTTGTTAGTAATACACACATAATTTATATATTTGTATTTATGTAATTCTTGCATTTAAAAATTATTAGGCAACACCTAAAATCTTAGGGTAAAAATATGAGTGTGTTGGCTTTCTCAATAGACAATCAATTAAAAAGCTGTAGACTAAAACTAAGGGCCTGTTTGGGGTAGACCAAAAAAATAGGTTTTATGATTTCTGTTTTTGTTTTAACGCTAGCATGTCACTACCAATGATCACCGACCAATACTCCAACCACCATTTTGACCACTACTAGTCACCACTCAGACCACCACCAATCACCACTCTGACAACCGCCAACCACTATCGTCAACCACCACTTTGACCACCGCTGATTACCATATCATCTACATCTGATCATAAATAACTGACCACCACTATAACTACCACTCCGACCACGTCAACTACCAATTCAACTACCGTCGACCATCACTTCATCCACCGCAGTCAACCACCAATTTGACCACTACTCTGACAACTGTCAGCCAACACTATGACCACCTCATATAACCACTTTATCCACCTCTGATCTGACCACTATCGACTACCATTATGACCACCACTCCGACCACCGTCAACCACTAGTTCGACCACCGTTCACTAGTGCAAAAATGGGATTAGAATTAGACATTTAAAGTCAGGCGCTCAGATGCCTGACTACATAAGTGACGCGGTGGTAAACTTGTAATTAAAAGGCAAAACTCGCGAGTTTTAAAGTCAAGCAGATACACGCCTGACTTCTAAAGTGAACAAATAGGGAAAAAAGTAGACTTTAGAAGTCAGGCGTGTATTACGCCTGACTACATAAGTGACGCGGTGGCAAACTTGTAATTAAGAGTAAAATTATTTGTTTCTGTTTTAATACTTTAGAAGTCAGGCGTGTGTATTCGCTTGACTTCTAAAGTACTAAAATAATAAAAAAGAATTTCACTGCCTCACTCTCAGAACACTCCTCTCGATTCTCACTCTCACTTACTAGCATTCTCAGTCTGAAACCCTAAATGTTTTTCTTCGATCCTCAGAGACTCAGCCTTCGCTCTCCTCTCGTCACTGAGCCTCAGCACCCTACTCATCCTCTCCTCTTTCACGGCACAGTGGTCTTTCTCTCTCCCTCCACCGTGACTTCGTTTCCTCCTCTCTTCTCTCACTCCGTTTCCTTCTTCTCCAAAACGCAGCTCTGCTAGGGTTTCACAAAACCCAGCAGAATCCACTGATTGAAAGCTGTTTCAGCTTCAATCTTTAGCCACGAACACGAATCAGAAGGTAGAATACAAAACTCCTCTGCTTTGATTCTTCGATTTTGTTTTTACGAACACTAACTCACTGTTTTGTGTTTTTACAGGTATTTTGAGTTCTGGGTTTTGAATCGGAAGTATGAACAAGAACAATGAAAAGGTATTCAGCAAAACCTTCACTGTTCCCTCTGTTGTAACTCTTTCTTCTCTCTCTTCTTCTTCTTCTTCTCACTGCTTCTCTTCTAGGGTTCACTGATTCTTGAAAGATTGCAGTGATTGAATACTGGAAGTGCTTCAATGTTGCTGCGGAACACTTCTAGGACAGGTAATTGTGAAAACCCCTTTTGTTTTCACTTCTGATTTTGCTCGTTTGGAAACCCTAGATCGTAGATACTGATTTGTATTGTGTTTCTTGACTTGTATGTACAAATCACGAGTTCATCTTGCACTCAACCTTGAACGAGAACATAGCGAAGGTACGAAATCACTCTTCTCAATGATTTCTCTTAGATTCTTTGACTTTCAACCTCTGAGCTGTATTTTGTTTACTTGTATGTACTGTACAGCTTGTTCTTGTGAACACCTCAAATTTCATCAACTGAAATTCTGTTGGAACACACAAGTAGGTATACTTCTTTTACCTTCACTCACTGTTACACTGTTTCTCTCTTTTCTCACCTTTAGAGGAAGATACTAATCTCTATTTTCTTCTACTTGTGAGGTCAATCACTTATTTACAGAGAGGGAAACACTTAGCAACAAGAAACAGGCAAAGAAGAAAAGCACAGAATAGAAAAACGCAGGGAGGAAGAAGAATTAAAGAATCAATGTAAAACTTTTATTTTTTCAACTGTTATATCTGTACAGAAATGTAGTTTTTATATACAAGATAGCCTTAGGTAGTTTTAGTTTGTTTTGATAACAAACTCTTCAAACTGATTTTGTTGTTGCGTGTGAATTTTGTTGTTGCGTGTGAGAGCTGCAGTTTTGCTGTTTATATCATATTAAATTATTAATATAGCTAAATTTTAATGTGTTTTCCAATTTAACAGTAATAGTGAAATTATTTTATTGTGTTTTAAGCATTTCTGATTAATTTTTATCTGTTGTTTTTCAGCTTAAAGATGTTTGTTCCAGTGACTATTGTGGCACTCTTGATTCTAATTCCAGTCAATGTATCAAGTGGGGCATTATTTTTCCTAAGAAGAGAATTGGTAGTTAGTGATATTGGAGAAAGGGAAAATTGTTCATTTGAGTTAAGCAACATCTGCTGAAACGAGGTAAAATAACAATCTCATTCATTCTTGCCTTTTTAATTCTATTTACTTTAATTCTATTTACTTGTTTTACAAATATTTTCTGTCTGTATATGTATTTAATATTCATTTCATTTTTGGTCTGCACTCCCCCTGCAGCCTACATGAACATATAATATCAAACAAACAGACTTAATACTCATGTGACTAACTAACAAATTTAATTAACTGAAAAACTTCTAAAACAAACAAAACTAATATATTTAATTAACTTAAAAACTTCCAAAACTAACATATTACATAAGCAAGCAAGTAGTTTTTTTAACTAAACTAATCTTTGTTTATTTTGGTCCCCATACATGTATATATCCTTAATTTCATGCTCATAAAACTTAGAGCAAAAATTTTATTGAATTAAGTAATATGTCTATTTGAAGCTATAATAAATATTTATGCCTAACTCTGAACTATTGAAATTGATTCAGATGGTGAGTCTGATGACTGATTTGGTGAAGACATATGCGGAGAAATTGATAGATGGGGCAGTAGCAGAATCGCGCTATGTATGTTGCTTCACAAGCATTACTGAAGAATTCAAAGAAGAACAGGCTAGGTTGGAAGTAGAGAGGAGAACTGTGGAGCAACGTGCTAACGTGGCTAACGTGGCAAGCAGAATCGCGCTATGTATGTTGCTTCACAAGCATTATTGAAAAATGTAAAGAGATTGTAGAATCAGAAGGGGAAAGAATTGATGTTGATGAATATGTAAATGACACTGATCCTAGTATCCTCAGTTTCTTACTTGCCAGCAGAGAAGAGGTATGATGTATTTCTATTGTTGTATAATTTGCTTTATCAGGGTTTTATAGTTTACTTTCAGTTTCTTTTTTTTCTGTTCTTCATGTTATATATTTTTGCTTGACGGTTCTACACTTCTATACATGTCAGGTTTCCAGTGTACAATTAAGGGATGATCTTTTGTCGATGTTAGTTGCTGGTCACGAGACCACTGGTTCAGTGTTGACTTGGACACTTTATCTTCTAAGTAAGGTACCATTTTACTTTCATTCTATTTGTTTTCCTTCTAAAATGATATTGCTTCCATAGTTTCAACTTTCAACACACCTCTTTTATGATATTAATGCAAACCTCTTCCCAATAGTGTTAATGAGTTTCTGTTGCATATTTTTTATAAGGTAACATGGAAAATGATCATGCACGTTATCCTAATATATTGTTTTGGATAATGATGACATTGTTTTTCCTCCTCAATTTCTTTGTACCTCACCAAAGCATAATGATGACATTGTTTTTCCTCATCAAGATCATTCTTTAGCTCATCTATCTTTTCCTTTAAAAACCTATTTTCAGCTTCTAACTCCTCAGCTTGTGTTTGAAGTAACTTATAAGATTCAGTCATACATTTCTAGTTAGGCATATATATGTATATTTGGTTTCGTTACTGTTATTATACTCTACATGCTTTTGTTAACTATTTTTTATATCCTTTGTTACTGGAATGCAGCACCTAGATCGACCAGGTGTTAGCTTTTGCTCAAGGACAACCTATGAAGATAATGCTATCACCAATGCTATTGAGATTTACACTAGTCCTAGGTATATAGTTTTCCTTCTTTTCAACGGTTTTGTTATTTTACTACTGGATATGGGTACAATGTTTAATATACTCGTTTTCTGTTTCTTAGTGGCGCAGTTCGTTTCACAGCTTCAAATAATGATTCTGGAGTTAGAGACTTTGATATGGAGAAATTTCAACTTTCTAACCATTTTCGTTTTCCCTGGCCAGTGAATGTGAGTTGCTGAGATTTTGTTTTCATGTTAAATTCTTTCTTCCCTCTTAGGTTAGGATTGATTATTGGACACTTTTGTTCTTTCAGAAATTGTATTGCCATGTCTGCTTACCAGTTTACACTTTTGCATTAATGAGCAGTTTTTGCATTAGGAAACATTGCTTACCCATTGGCTGTATGGATGATACACTGGCAATCTTTGTTGTCCATTCCCTCTCTATATTGTTCTTTTTTAATCATTCCCATGATTTCTATTTATTTTCCTATTTTTGCTTCCTTTTGCTATTCTGCAGCATACTTCTCGCTGTCCAAATGGTAAGCTAATTTTTATTTATTTTGCAGACTATTACTCCATTATCCGGGCACTTGGATTTTTCATTTGCATCTGCATGGCATCCTGATGGGGTCACCTTTGCTACCGGGAACCAAGACAAAACCTGCCGGATTTGGGACATGCGGAATCTGTCGAAGTCAGGGGCAGTGCTGAAGGGCAACCTTGGAGCCATCCGTTCATTACGGCATACTTCTGATGGCCAGTATATGGCCCTGGCAGAGCCTGTAATATCATCTCTTTTTCCTTAAGATCTTGCATGTTCTCTGACTCCAATTCAGTGTCAACTTTACTATCTTCAATGCCATCAACACAATTTTGATTTGGTGAGAAACAACTTTGATTGTTCTTAACTTTGCTTACAATCTGTACACTGCCATTGGGTCGAAAATTGGCCATCTATCTGTTTGTGTAAATGTGTAAATATATTCTATTAGGATCTGATTTGGATTTTTTTGATATTGTGTAGGAAAAAGCCCAAATCGAAAGAGCCTAATGCGAAGAGGGGTAAGGGTGAGAACAGATAAATGGCTCTTTTGAGCAATACCTTAATATATGGAAGACTGCACTGATCAACCTTTCAATAGCTATTGGTTAGTATTGAATCTTGGAATTCTTTGCTTATTGATCTACAATTTGGTCCTTGTGAACAGAATCAGATTATAAGATCATTTCAATGATTACAGTGTACAATTTATCTATTATGCATTTTGATGTTGAGCCTGTAAAGTATTAACACCATCAAATAACGATGTAACAGGTGCAGTATTTATTGTTCATTTGTGGTTCATGGATCAGGGCCGAAACCATGTTGCAGATTCATGTATGATAGGACAGAAGAAAGGGTATGTAATATCTAGTGTAGCTCTTTGATCTTTTGCTTTTACTTTTGTTTGTTGATATCTGATTATATTGGTATTTAGATTAATGCAATAGAAAACCGAATTAAGAAACATGCAAAATGTTGCTAAGGGGGGATTTATACATGTATACATATTCTGGGTTAGTTGATATCAGCAATATGAAATTCCTAATATTATATTTATTGTTGTGATTGGACAGCAGGGGGGTGTTTTTGCCACAAGTAACAAACTTTTTGGTTTTGTATAATGAAAATCAATGTGCCTATTTGCTGTATTGGTCTTTAGTGCAGTAACGCTGCTTACATGCTGATTCGTTCTTTTGCAGTACTGAGATATAAAGTGTTGATGAAAGGGGGAAATTGGTGATATCATATGCATCACTGTTGAGATGGCATCTTCCCTGCTCAAAAGGTAAATGATATTCTTATAGATAATGAAATATGTTAGTTGTCCTGCTTATCGGAGTTTGATAACTAACTTTCAATAATATTGGTGCTGAACAGGTTAAACTTTTCAGTTCTATTTGACAATGAAACATTTTGCAGTAAAAATACTTCATTCTCAAGTGCACATGATTAATATTTGCTATGAGATTTAGTGGATAAAGTTATACAATGATGATGACACAGGAAGTGAAGAGATCAATAATAAAGAGGATGGGGAAGTGTTTAAAGTTTCAGAAGTGCTAGCTGTATGCATTAGTAGTTTCTAATGAAAGTATATTTCCAATCATTGTAATATTTGCTCAGTCTATTGTCTAGGGTATAAGCAGTTTATAATGAGTATGTTATAATTTCATGATATTTAGATTAGTGGTAAATTGGTTCTAGGATATTCTTCACTATAGAAGGTGGGTATTATTTATGGTTGTTTTACTGTGAGTATTATTTATGACCTGAGCACTGATATATGACTCCATGGCCCAATGGATAAGGCGCTGGTCTACGGAACCAGAGATCTGGGTTCGATTCCCAGTGGAGTCGCTTCTACGGAATGAAAATTTGTATAACCAGGGTGTATAGATTAAACCAAAATTTGAAAAAAAAAAACTTTTAAGGTCAGGCGCAATAATGCTTGACTTTAAATCATACTTACGAAGTCAGGCAAGAATTAATGCTTGACTTCGTAAGTATGATTTAAAGTCAAGCATTTATTCTTGCTTGACTTTAAATCATATTTACGAAGTCAGGCAAGAATAAAATGCTTGACTTTAAATCATACTTACGAAGTCAGGCAAGAATAAATGCTTGACTTTAAAACAGACTTAAGAAGTCAGGCGCAATAAATGCTTGACTTTAAAACAGACTTAAGAAGTCAGGCGCAATAAATGCTTGACTTTAAATCAGACTTACGAAGTCAGGCTATCGCTTGACTTTAAAACTCCAGACATACAAAGTCGACTTAATAAAAGTCAAGCGCCCGCCTGACTTTAAATCCCCTTTTCGCCTGACTTTAAATCCCTTTTTTGCACTAGTGGTTGATCACAACTTTGACAATCGTCGACCACCACTCCATCCACCTATGATCACCAATCTAACCACCACCGAGAGCCACTCCGACCACCGCCAGCCACCACTTTGACCACCGCTGATCACCACTTCGACCACTGCTGACCATTGTCGACCACCACTCCATCTACTTCTAATCACCAATCCGACCACCACCTACTACTATTCTCACTACTAGGAAAATAATAATAAATAGCAATTAGAGTATAACAATTTTTTTGATAAAAATATTTTTTTAATTAATAATAAATAGCAATTAGAGTATAACAATTTTTTTACTAAAGTATAACAAGTTTTTACTAACCTTTAAATTTTTTTTATATTATTGGTAACAATTTTGTGAGAAATTTTAATTTATCCCAATGTTGTCTTTGGAATTGAAATGGAAAAAAATTGGCACTACTTTATTTTAACGAATTTTAATTTTTAACTAACAATAATAAATGTGGGCGGTAATTTTCCCTCCAAGTCAATTTTTTTGAGATTTCAGATCTGAAAAGAGAATTCACGAAGCCAAAACTGGGCGGTAACTTTCCCTCTGCGTTAAAAAAATTATATTTGCAATTGTTTTGCTCCCAAGCTAAAAACACATAAAAAAGAAACTTTAGAAATAAAAAAGAAAACTAGCTGGTTACGGGCTTGCTTCGATCGCTGCACTCCTGGCGGCTTGCATCGCAGCAAATCGCAATGCTCGCTGCATTTCTTGCTTGCATCACTTGCTGCGTTGTAGATCATTCTTTCAACAGGTATTATCCCATAAACTAGTTTTGTGCTTTGGAATGTGTTTTGATTTTTTTTTGTGAATGTCAATAAAAATCGGAAATAGAGATGAACTGAAAAATTCCGTCTCTGAAGTGTTTGCGACCGCAATTTCAGCTACGGATTTCGTTCCGTCTCTAATTTCGTCTCTAAAATGTTTGGAGACGGAATTTCGCACTTTTAGAGACAGAATTCGTCCGTCTCTATTTCCGATTTTTCTAGTAGTGTACTAAAAAGGGAGCCCTACTGTAATATATGATGCAGGACAGCAATGTCCACCCTCTGCTACCGAAGTAGTGGGATGGCCATTTACCTCTAGTACGAGCTAATGGTTGCACGCCATGTTCTCTTTGTTTGTCTTCTAGTCGGACGCGTCTTGGTGGTGCGAGGTCTGCATGGCGGCGTAGGCGGGGCAGATGTTCCCCATTGTACTAATTGTACTATCTGGGTTGTCCTCTGTGCTCCTTGGGTCTTCCTCTTTAGCTCTTGGGGAGCCCTCCTCGACTTTCTTAAGCCGTCATTGGTCCTTAGGGCCCTCTGGTCGGCGTTTGTGGACACCCTCGATACACTATATTGAATTTTTGAGAGGAGATGTTGACTGATTTATCCTTTACAAATATGCTAACCACCTAGCATCAAAATTTGGAATCAAGGGCACAAATTGAAAGAAAATAGAAAACCCAAGCTTGGATGCAATAGATAATCATCGTAAAAGTATAAGTTTTAAATAATGCAATAGAGAGGATAAATATTAATAATAAGGGTTAAATATGTTTTTTGTTCCTATAAAATTTAATTTTTTTGTTTTTAGTCCCTCAAAAAAAAGTTACCAACTTTTGATCTCTATAAAATTTATTTTTTTGCTTTTAGTCCACTATGACTTTTAATAACGTTTAATGACTTTTGATAGCGCCTTTTTGACATTTTATAGGAGCTATTAAAAGTATTGAGGGACTAAAAGCAAAAGACTGAAATTTTGGAACCAAAAGGTAGTGAACATCTTTTGAGGAACTAAAACTAAAAAACATAAATCTTATAGAGTACAAAACCATAATAATAATAATAATAATAAATAAAAAACTAAGTCAAAAAGGAAAAAAATTTATAAGCAAAAAATGTATTAAGAGTGCAAAAAGAGTATTCCAACCCATTTTAAGTGGGGTTACCACTATAGCATGGACTAGCAAGCCAAGTAATTAATCCATATAGGACAACAATGTTAATTTGAATCATTCTAACCTTTTGATTTATAAACAAAAAATATGTGGTTGAGATTAATGACCGTCTCTAAATTGTTTGGAGACGGAATTTCGCACTTTTAGAGACGGAATTCGTCCGTCTCTATTTCCGATTTTTCTAGTAGTGTACTAAAAAGGGAGCCCTCCTCCGCCCCCTCATTTCCTCCCTGCTATGCAGTCCCTCTACAACGCCCTTGCCGCTTCAACCTTCGCCAACGGGTCAATGGTTCAATACCTCACAGTGCTTCCATCATTCTCAACCTTTTCCCTCCTTCTTAGGCTTTCTTCAAGAAAACCCTTTCGATCTTCTTTCCCAGGATATGGCTGGTATAGAAAGATCCTTAGGAAATCCATAATAACAATAAACTAACTCGAAGGAGAGTTTTTTTATAAGCAAAAAATGTATTAAAAGAAACCAAAAAGGGTATTCCAACCCAATTTAAGCGGGGTTACGACTAGCATGGACTAGCGAGCTAAGTGCTCAATATAGGACAACAATATTAATTTGAATCATTCTAACCTTTTGATTTATTAATAAAAAATATGTGGTTGCGATTAATGACCGAAAACTTGTCACCACCGACCAATTAATATTACACATTTTTTGTTATGTCCCTTCCATCTTCACCCTCAATGGTCCAAACCAAAAAAAGAGAAAAATAGTGACTTGCAGGCCATTGGAAATAAAATGAAACCTTAGAAGGAATTGATCCAGCTCATAAACCTTGTAAACTTTATACTCAAATTTTGATCTTGTTCTGGACTGGGCCTTCGGCCCAATCCGATGTTGAACTGGCCAGGACCGGCCCATTACCAAAGTGGAGAAGTACTGACTGGGCCTTCGATCCACTGAGATCAACGGTTCAGATCTACCCTCATGGAGGCTCGCTTGATCAAACGGTTGAGATCGACCATACTGATCTGTTGGCCAGCACTTCCCCTCTTATAATATATAAAGAGTGATTACTCTCACTAAACAGGTAGCCATAATCTCAACCCATACTGTTACCCTGCTTAAACTCTTACTCCACTGACTTGGGCGTCGGAGTGTCATTGCAGGTACAACCAGGGCAGAACTCTGCGAGTGACCAGATATCGCTCACACCATCAACTCACACAGTTGGACTCCGGACTCGACTACTTGTACCCACTTCAGGTCGAGCACCTCAGTTCATTGGCGACCACAGTGGGAGTCCCATTCCAGGCGCTATCCCGCCTCCGTTCCTATGGCTCCGCGAGGCAGACCACCCCGCCAGAGGAACCCGCTCTTTCAAAGCGTGGTTGGTACCCCTGACCAACCACCACTGACCCCGGAGGGTGTTTCGATTACCACTGAGAACACTGTTCAAAGCACACCCTCTGGCCCGGCCACTCAGGCAAACATCGTACTACCAGCCAACGCCGTACAGCAGATTCTGGAAATACTGACTCAAGTGACTTCAGGGCGGGGAAACGTCACACCCGAAAGAAGGAATCGATCTAAGCGACATAGATCACCTCCAAGAAGGCATCTCATCCACCGGTTCCCACCTTGACGAAGGAATCAAGGAGGGACTCTGACGCCACATAGAACAACACCCTCCTCGACCGATCCTACTTATTGGCCAGAAGAGTCCTCTTACCAAGAATCTTCATAAGAATCCTCCGGGTCACCCACTCGGTCGAGAAGCAGGTCATCTGACCAGTATGCCCGTTCTCATTACGAGAGTAGGTCACCAGAACAACGGAACCGCTACGGAAGCTCTCCAGAGCGACGTGGTCATAGAGGCCGACGCTTCGAAAATCGGCCACCTCGCAGAGAAAGGATTGGGATGTGGATGGGACCCTTTACCCGAGAAATTGACGAGTATCCCATCCCGCGTGCCCTCGAAAAACCCCCGTCGGACTTAAGAATGTACGACGGTGTCAAAGATCCAGATGCCCACCTGAGATACATTGATTTGATGATGCAATACAGAGGAGCGTACGGGCTAGTTAAGTGAAAGATATTTCCCCTAACCTTGGAGGGGCCGACCTTAGAATGGTTCACGAAACTGAGGCTGAACCCCATCTCATCCTGGGAACAACTCGCTACGGTTTTTTTCGCCCGTTTTACATCTTCGAGGGTGAAACCCAAGTCACACGCAATCCTGAAAGCGATCAGACAGGAACCTGGTGAAACACTCCGCAACTATGTATAGCGGTTTAACAAAGAAGCTGCCAACGTAAGAGGACTGGAGGACGACATGAGATTGTGGTTCCTCCGGGACGGACTTCGTACAGGCACTTTATTCGAAATTGAAGTGGGCGTGAACTAACCGTGCGATTTGGAAACTTTCCTCCGCAGATCTCAGAGATTCATGAACTATGAAGAGAGGGAAATGGCAACGCAAGCCCTCGCGGGGGAACGATTAAAGAAAACCAAGGGGAGCATGACCAGAGATCGAGAAGGGATCCGGGAGGTCCCTTTAGGGACTTCAAACCCAGAAAGTTCCCAGACCGCACTAAGCTGAACACATCCTACGCCCAGATTCTGAATGAATGTGCGAATACAGAATTCAAAAATATGAGGAGACCTGAACCAGTGGTCCTTAAAGAAGGACAGCGCCCGTCCCATAAATACTGACGCTATCACCGCAGTAACGGGCATGACAACAACAACTGTATGGCCTTGAAGGATGATATAGAAGACCTGATCAGAAAGGGAAAGCTTACCCAATACGTTAAGAAGGGACAGACAGATGAACGAGATGATAAGCCAGTAACTTGCTCTCCTTGAAAGGAGAAGACAACGTTCAACGAAAGGTCCAAAACAAGAGAGAAGGACGACGATGAGGATGAGGTACTACCAAAATCTAAAGGGCGCCAAATCGCTATGGTGATTACCGGGGGGTGCCCTAGTAATGAAAGGGAAACTAACAAGTCCATGAAAAGAAGATGGAAAGAAATTATGAGCGTCGCTTATACATCCATTCCCAGGGTTCTCACAAAGAGACCGCCCATATCCTTTGAGGACAACGATTTGCTAGATGGAAAGTCAAACAAACAGATTCCACTACTAATAGTTGCTGTAATGGCCAATATGGAGGTTAGGAGGATCTTGGTCGACCAAGAGAGCTCAGCCGACATCATTTTTGAAGACCTCCTAGACGTGTTGAAAATTAGAGAAGATCTGAGACCTTACAGGGGATCAGATTTGACCGACTTCAAAGGGACGTCCACAACACCACTCGGGCGCATCGAGCTAATGGTCACCTTTGGGGACGACAGTGAAGAAAAACCATTATGTAGAAAAGTAAAAACCGACTTCCTAGTGCTCCTAATAAGATCGGTTTATCAATGTATAATTGGTCGACCAACCTTGGGACGACTTGAAGCAGTTCCCTCTACCGTCCACCTTAAGATGAAATTCTACTCTGATAAAGGAGAAGTGGTCACCCTCCACGCCGACCTCCTCTCAGCAAAGAGGACGTTCTATATGAGTGTGAAGGATCAGGGGGAACGAGAAATGGAAGGACCGAATAACCCTAGAGAAGGAGGAAACGAAGTCAACATGATCGACGCGGATGCTCGTTACGATCCTGATAGCGAGGTAAAGGAGGAAGACGACCTCCTGACTAGAGAGCTGAAGAAGAGAATTAAGAGGCCAGAGCCTGATGGAGAATTCACTCAAATCCAGCTAAGGAACGATCCCCAGAGAACAATAAAGATCGGGAACGATCTTCTGGAAGAAGTACGAACACAACTCGTCCAATGTCTAAGAAACCATTCCGACTTGTTCGCCTGGAGCGCGGCCGATATTCCGGGGATCCCGCCCGAGGTAGCCTGCCACCACTTGGCTGTCGACCCTTCAGCCAGGTCAGTTGCTCAACGGAGGCGCGTTCAGAAAGAGGAAAAGGCACAAGCTGCCGTAAAGGCAGTCGAAGACTTGATCGAGGCAGGCTTCATCAAAGAGATCAAATATACCACATGGTTATCTAACGTGGTTCTAGTCAAGAAAGCCAATGGGAATTGGCGCATGTGTGTAGATTACACCGACCTCAATCGCGCATGTCCTAAAGATGATTTCCCAGTCCCAAGTGTGGATTGATTGGTAGAAAATGCCAGCGGGTTCCGACTACTATCATTTTTAGATGCATACTCGGGATATAACCAGGTCGCCATGTACCCACCTGACCAAGAGAAGACAGCATTTATGACGGGTAAAGGAAACTACTGCTATCAAGTTATGCCCTTTGGGCTGGAAAATGCAGGAGCGACCTATCAACGAATGATGAATAGAGTTTTCCAAGCGTAGATAGGCAGGGTAGTGGAAGTCTACCTAGATGACATGATAGTCAAGAGTAAAGCGGATACTGACCATGTGGCCGACTTGGAAGAAGTATTTGCGGAAGCCCGTAAGAACTCGCTCGGGCAAAACCCTGAGAAATGCACGTTTGGAGTAAGGGCGGGCAAATTTTTAGGCTTCTACCTAACAGAAAGAGGAATTGAGGCCAACCCGGATAAATGCCGAGCTGTGACTGAAATGAGGCCACCCACTACCAAAAAAGAAATACAGAAGGAGCAAACAAGTCGCTTCCACTTTTTAAACTGCTCAAAAAGGAGACAGAGTTTGAATGGTCGCCCGCGTGCGATCAGGCGCTAGATCAGCTGAAGGCCGCTCTTCTGCAACATCCTGTACTGACAACACCAGAGCCAGGAGAAACTTTGTACCTCTACCTAGCGATCACCGACGAGGAACTGGCCGCAGTGTTGTTACGGGAAGATTAAGGGCATTGAAAAGTTGGCTCTAGCATTGGTTGTGGCCGCTCGAAGATTAAGGGCATACTTTGTGGCCCATCAGATCGTCTTGAGGACAGACCAACCCATACGGCAAATCCTCCACAGGTCGGACCTAGCAGGAAGAATGATAAAGTGGGCGATTGAGCTATCGGAGTTTGGCCTCAAATATGAACCCAGGTCGGCCGCTAAAGCTCAAGCATTGGCCGACTTTCTGGCCGAGATGACCCCGATCCCTGCAACGATAATGCCAGTTTTGACCTTACATGTGGACGGCTCGTCGAACAGCATAGGAAGTGGGGTGGGCTTGATTCTTGAGAACACTGAGGGAACGACTATCGAAGTGGCTTTGACTCTCTCTTTCTCAACGTCCAACAACCAGGCGGAGTACGAAGCATGTATTGATGGACTTTTCCTTGCCCGCGAGTTCAACGTAAAGAGAGTAGAGCTGCACTCAGACTCACTCCTAGCTATATCCCAAATCAAAGAAGTGTTCGATGCCAAGGACGTAATCTTGCAAAGGTACATGGCTAGAGTGAAAGAATTACTCGGACACTTTGAATACGCAGCAGTGAAACACGTCCCTCGATCAGAAAACGTTAGGGCGGACATATTATCAAAATTGGCCAGCAGGAAAAACCTTGGGAACCATAGAAGCGTCATTCAGAAAGTCCTACTTCAACCCAGTGTACGACTAGACACCGCTTTTCCTTCGACTATTTGTATGGTCGATCTAGAAGATCGCTGGATCGACCCCATCATCAGATACATTAGAGATGGAGAAGAACCAGACGACCGTAAAAAAGCTGCCTTGATACGTAGGCGAGCAGCATCTTACTCGGTGATTGAGGGGAAGCTGTTTCGAAGAGGATTCTCCATACCTCTCTTGAAATGTCCCCCCCAGAAGAGGCTAGTTATGTCTTAAGGGAGATACATGAGGGGATATGTGGAAACCACCTTAGAGCTCGAGCTTTAGCAAAAAAGACATTAAGAGCGGGATACTACTGGCCCACAATGGAGGACAACGTGAAAAAGCTAGTAAAGAAATGTAATAAGTGCCAGCGACACGCAAACATTCATTTCGCTCCCCCGGTCGAACTAAACAGCATGACCGCGCCATGGCCGTTTGCATGGTAGGGGATCGATCTCTTGGGTCCGTTTCCAGTCGCTCCTGGGCAATTCAAATACTTGATTATTGCGGTGGATTATTTCACCAAGTGGGTGGAAGCCGAACCTCTGGCTACCATCACGTCCAGGAACTGTCTGAAGTTTTTCAAGAAAAACACCCTCACCCGTTTCGGGATTCCTGAAGTATTGGTCTCGGATAACGGTACCCAGTTTACGAATAAAAACTTTCAAGAGCACGTGACCAATCTAGGAGTGAAGCAGCGCTTCAGCTCAGTTGAGCACCCCCAGACCAACGGTTAGACAGAGGTCGCCAATAGAGTGATCTGCCACGGGCTGAGGAGGTGATTAGATGAGGCAAAAGGAAAGTGGGCAGAAGAACTCCCACACGTATTATGGGCGTACAGAACAACCCCCCACTCTACCACAGGCGAGTCTCATTTCAAATTAGTATATGGCACATACGTGGTTATCCCAGTCGAGATCGGAGAACTGGGCTGGAGAACAACAAACCCCAAGCCGCTCCAAGAAAATGAGGAGGCAATTAGAGAAGAACTAGATTTAATCGAAGAACTTCGTTCACAGGCCTCCCTAAGAGAAGCGTTGATCAAGCAAGCGATGGCCACTAGGCACAACGCCAAGGTCGTCCTAAGAGATTTTGCACTAGGACAGCTCGTCCTCCTAAGAGCCAGCATCGGTCAGAAAAATGCTTCTCAAGGGAAGCTCGCCCCCAATTGGGAGGGCCCTTATAGGGTCGTCTCGAAGACGGGGAAGGGAGCCTACCAACTTGAAACGATGAATGGAGGGCCTATTCCAAGAACTTGGAACGCGATGAACTTGAGAAGATACTTCATATAATTGGAAACAATGAAAGAATGTCACATTAAGGAATGAATCATGTAAACCGGCCGAAACAATCTTAATCATGGTCATAAATAAAATGAGGCATTTCTCTATTTTTTATGTTGAAGTATATTTTCCCGCCCTAGGTTCGATAAAACCTAAAACGATATAGGCCGGCTGTTAATATTTCGGCAAGTGTACCGAAACGTTGCAAGTAATAGTAAATCGGTAAGAACCGGTCGTATCCACAGGGATTGGATTCAATATCAATAGGCAAGTTTATTAATTCTTAGTGGTGACAATTGGAATAAGAGTAAATTTGGAATAACACGAAATAAAAACGTTTATAAAATAAAGCAAGATAAAAGCGATTAGGGATTGACTCCCCTCCCCTATGCTATCATATGAACCTTCAGTTAATTCAAGTTATTTATCCAAGATATCAGATTCAATTCACTAAAATAGGTTAAGCACAATCCCTTGCCTCAAAACCCCTTTTACCTAATTGAGATACCCTAATTTCTTAGGTGATTCATGCCAATAGGTAAAGCCTTAAACCCTAGAACTAGAGAATTCACATATCCAATCCCATATTCCTATGGTGATCACAAGTATGTGATCTAAAACATCATATCAAGTATGCAAACCCATATCCCTATGGTGATCACAAACCCTAAATCATTAAAACTATCATATGTAGTAATAAAGCATTAAACATAGAAGTCTAGACATATGATAAATCAAACAATTAACTGAATTAACTATAGCAAAGAATTCATATGAGAGTTTTGGGGAGAGTCATCTCTCCCTAATCAAAAGAAACTAGATAGACAACATCTTAGGAGTAAAAATCAAGAGTATGAGAAGATTACATAAGTAGGAATCCATTAGAACCTTCAAACCCTTGTTCCCAAGGTGTAGGAAAGTCCCCAAATTCGCCCCCAGCTGCTGCTCCAAACCCTAGGACTGCTCCCAAAAACGAAGTGCCGCTCCAAAACGCGCAAAACTGATTAAAACTGTGACTTTCGGCCAGCCATCGCGAGGCGATGCGAGCCCCATCGCGACGCGACCCTCTGCTGAAATGCTTGGTCGCGACTGGCAGAACCTAGTTCTAGGGTTTAAGGCTTTACCTATTGGCAGAACCTATTCCTTCCTTCTTTTCTCCGTTTCGTCACTAGGCAAGTGTCTGGTTCGCTAGTAGACGCCACATCAAATTGAAGGTCTTCCAATGCAATTTGTTACAACACACGACTTATTACATAAAACTGAAACTGTGCCAAATCCCTTGGCAATTGACTGAAATAAGACTTAACTGACAGACATTTTGGCTATAAACTGCACAATAATTTACATGTGATGATGACTCAACACAACCCCAAACTTGGATCATTGCTTATCCTCAAGAAATTCACTCAATTCGGGCTGTGGCAATTTGTTATTCAGCTTTCACATATTTCACACACCAACAGATCTTTCCGCACATCAGGAAATATCATCCAACATAATATAGTGACAAGACAATTGAATTGGAAAACACAAGATCATAGGAAGGCAAGCAGTCTCAAGTCCTCTCTTTTTCACACATCTCACTAGTGTTTCTCTCTTTTGAGGTGTCTTAGGTAGTCACTCAATTCACAATACCTGCACCATCGTTTCATAGGCTTGAACAAGTTCTATACAGTCAATACACGTGATAGGCACACACACTATTTGAGGACTTAAAGGTTGTAACGGGGCTTAGGTAAGGGTGGATAGCATTTGGATAAGTAGGTTACAACTTGGAGTTAGGTCTACCTCTCTATGTCAAGTTCAACAATCACACTTACTTACCCATTTCCCATAAGCATTCCACAAGAGAAGGAAAATCATTTATTTCTTTATTATTTTTTTTCTTTTTGAAATATATATATATATATATTCCTTTTCTTTTTCTTTATGATGTTCCTTTCTCTTGTATACCACCCCAAACTTAAATTGTTGCTATTCCATGAGCAACCCCAAACTTAGAATTTTTCCCACTTTCACACTTTTGTCTACCTAACTCCAAGTTAAGAAACAACTAGGCATTTTGCAGAAAAAATATATAAAAATAACAATTAGGCTCAGAGGGGCTAACAAAGGATAGATACTTATTAGGTGGCTTGAAAGGCTCAGGGTTTCCAAAAAATTTGCCTCAGTGTGTATGTAAATCACATGCAAGATAGTTAAGCACAAGTTCAAGTTCTGCAGAATAATGCAAGCAAGGAATATACACACAAGCAATGATAAAGTGTTTGGGCTCAAACCTCACGGCTGGGATGGTAGAGATGAAACTCTCGAAAGCTTGCCCACAAATGATCTAGATCTTCCTCAACTATTGTCTCGACCACTGACACCACCTGATGATAAAATTTGATTTGAAAGTAATCACATGGTAGCTGCAAAACATGTTAGAGCTAAAAAACCACCAACAGAAAATGAGTTCAAAGTTGTGGTGCATCATAATCAATGTAAAAGTCATAACAGTAGTACAACCAAAATTCAAAAACGACTACCTCTACCATGGGTTGCCTCCCATGAAGCGCTTGTTTATCGTCCTAAGCTTGACGTCTGCAATTCCACTATCAAGGTGGAATATATGACACAAAGAACACATCATCCTTCTTCTTTCGTTTCTGGGGCAAGAACATCATGAACTTGAAGTGTAATTGCAGATGCTTCCATACCCTCTCAAGGTGAAGGGTGACGAACAAGGCATAGAAGGAATCTAAATATCGATCAAGCTCTTCACTTCTTTCCTTGCTGCTCAAAAGATTAGTAGGGCAAATGATTTGTTGGGTTATTCTTTGTTGGATTTTCACACCTTCCCAACATTGGGAATTTTGAGCTTCCCTCCAAACTATGTGATCCTCCCATTCAATCTCTTTTTGGCTAGACTTCACAGCTCCCTCATTTTTTCACTTAACTCATTTTCGAATCCTCCATTTTTCTTTTTCAACTTCTCCCTCAATACCTCAGTTTCACTACTCTCCTTTCCGGACTTGAGTTTGGTCACTTCAACGGGATTCAGCTCTCTACCATTTCTCAATGAAATAGCATTACAACTTTCATACCTGAAGTTATGATTAGTACTAGCATGAGGGCCACTGTTAGATGTTTCTGCAAGCTTTCTTGATAACTCCCTAATTTGAGCCTCCAGGTTCTTCATCGATGTTTCATGGTTTTTCTCCATAATTTTCATTGCTTGCTCTTGAGAGTGAAAAGTGGTCTGAGTCATTTGCAGGCATTGTTTCAGAGCATCTTCCAAATGAGTTCCATGGTCATGAAGTTGCATTACTTGAGCAGTTGTTGGAGTTTGAGATCTAACTTTTAAAGCAGCAGCCACTTGTTTGGTGTGAGATTCCATTTGGAGACACATTAGCTTTTGTTGAGCCAATATTGCACTATTAGAGTCCAACTCCAACATACCCTTTTTAGCTACAGCTCCACGGTCATTTTGCAATCTGTACTCGTTTGAAGTCATATCCTCTACCAGCTGTTTAGCTTCCTCCTAAGTTTTAATACCTAAGGACCCTCCTGCTGACGCATCTAACATCATCCTGGTTTGAGGTCGCAATCCATAACAGAAGGTTTGCAACTGCAGAAAATCATCAACACCGTGCCCTGGACATTTTTTCAATAACAGCTTAAATCTTTCCCAGGAATCATATAGGGACTCTGAATCCCATTGTGCAAAGTTGTAGATTTCTGCTCTCTTTTTGATAAACTTGGAGATTGGGAAGAACCTCTCTAGGAACTTGTTTTCAAGGTCACTCCAAGCATTGACAGTTCCTGGTGGGAGAGTATTCAACCAATCTTTTGCCCGGCCTGTTAGAGTGAATGGAAACAGGCGCACTTTCTTGGAATTTTCATCAACCCCCTCAGGATATGTGGTTCCACAAATCTCATGGAACTGGGATAAGTGTTGGTTGGGGTCTTCAGCATCTGACCCAGAAAACTGCTCTGATTTCAGTGCGGTGAGAATGGATGACTTGATGTCAAAGGTGGCAGCCCACACTGGTCGGAAGGTGTAAGCCTGAATGCCCTGATTTCTCCTCCCAAAGTCACTAAGAGTCTGCCTGGGAGGTGGATCTTCATCCATCACTTCCTCTTGCTAATTTGGCTTTCTTCCGGTTTGCTTTTTCTCTTTTTTTTTTCAATCTCAGGGTCAAACAGCAATTCTTTCAAACTTTGCCACCGCCCGAACAACTCACTGAAACACTAAACAAACCGTCAACAAGTCCAACACAATAACTAAGTATCTAAATGGAAAACTAAAATAAAATAAACTAAAATAAATAATAATAACAAAACTGAAAATTAAAACAACTAAGAATTAACTCCTTTGCCTTGTCAATAATGAAATCAACAATCCCCGGCAACGGCGCCAAAAACTTGTTAATATTTCGGCAAGTGTACCGAAACGTTGCAAGTAATAGTAAATCGGTAAGAACCGGTCGTATCCACTAAGATTGGATTCAATATCAATAGGCAAGTTTATTAATTCTTAGTGGTGACAATTGGAATAAGAGTAAATTTGGAATAACGCGAAATAAAAACGTTTATAAAATAAAGCAAGATAAAAGCGATTAGGGATTGACTCCCCTCCCCTATGCTATCATATGAACCTTCAGTTAATTCAAGTTATTTATCCAAGATATCAGATTCAATTCACTAAAGTAGGTTAAGGACAATCCCTTGCCTCAAAACCCCTTTTACCTAATTGAGATACCCTAATTCCTTAGGTGATTCATGCCAATAGGTAAAGCCTTAAACCCTAGAACTAGAGAATTCACATATCCAATCCCATATTCCTGCAGGTGCATCATACGGTGTACCACGACTTGGATTCTTGTTTCTCTTCTCAGTAAGGATCTTATAGTGAGCATTATTATCTTCTTCATAGATTCTGCAGCTATCAATCAAATCTGAAAAGACACGAATTTTCTGATACCCAATAGCCTTCTTGATCTCTGGTCGCAACCCGTTTTCAAACTTGATGCACTTCGAGAACTCAGCAGTCGCTTCACTGTAGTGTGGATAAAACTTCGCCAATTCCACAAACTTAGCCGCATACTCAGTAACTGACAGGTTTCCCTGCTTCAGCTCAAGGAACTCAATTTCTTTCTTACCCCGAACATCCTCCGGATAGTACTTCCTCATAAATTCCCTACGAAACACAACCCAAGTGACCTCTTCACCTATAGCCACTAACCTTTGACTAGTCTATAGCCACCAGTCATCGGCCTCTTCTGCCAACATATGGGTACCATAACGAACCTTCTGCGCTGGAGTGCAGTCCATCACACGGAAGATTCTCTCCATCTCCTTCAGCCAAGCCAACGCTCCATCAGGATTATACTTGCCCTTGAAAGTAGGCGGATTCTCTCTCTGAAATGTCGCCAAACTACGGGACCCAGCATTCTCACCAGCATTCTGTTGACCCTCCACGGCCTGAGCCATAGCAGCCGACGCAGCAGCAATAGCAGCATCGTTCCTTCCAGCCATCTCAACTAGTCACTACAACATGAACAACAGTTAGAACCAATTGACAATACCTGATCGTCAATGACACAATAACTTGACAACTGGCCGGATAGACCGAAACTACTCTGATACCACTAATGTAACACCCATTTCTACCCGGTAGTTTATTAACGTAAAATCAGCGTTCTTAACGACAAAACGGATGTCACATTTCTCAAAAACAATTCGAAATAAAGTGCACTTTTTAAAACGTCAGCGTCAAATAACATTCAATCACGCAGCGGAAAATTCAACAAAATCAATCATTAACATCGTTGCAAATATGCACGGCCTCAACCACTAAAATCCAACAGAATACAAATCATAAATAATTAAAATAAATCAGCGTTCATCCCCCCCGAGTGCTACGTATCAGAGCGACGACACCGAGCTAATGAAGAACTATGGCCTTCATTCGAGATCACCTGCACGTTACCAACATTGGGGTAACATTCAAACAGAAGGGGTGAGATATCACACCATATAATTGGATACATGAAAAACAGTATCTATATCAGGTTACAACAGCAATTCATCATTTAAATATCAGTCAACGTCATTACAGCATTATTTCATCATTTAACATCAATCATTATCATTTCAGCATCAATCATCGTTTAACGTCAATCATCATCATTTCAATCACATAAATATGCACGTAAATGCGGAATGCGACTCAACTCAGGGCCACCGCCCTATAATGCATGTGGTACCATAATCCAAACCCGTAAATAGGGGTATCAACATCGCAACGTCGTCGTCGTGTTTGAGCATAGCTCCGTCGTAAAAATATGCTATGCATGAGACACCATGTAAATGCACAACAAATGACAACAATTACCCGGCAAGCAACAACATCGAAAACAACAGTGGCCATAGGCCTATAACACATCACCTGCTAATAAATAGAGGCAACTTCGTCGTCGTATAACAATCGTCGTTAACAAATTACAACTTAGAAACTTTCAACACTTTTAGCAACATCACAGTATTTTGGCAGCATCACTTTATTTTGGCAACGTCAGAAAAATCATACATTCGACATCATTTCAAACATCAATCATGGACTTCACAGGTGGGCAGCCACATTTGGCGCCAAGGGCGCCAACAGCGCCCAACAACACACTTGGCAGCCAAAACTGGCGCCCATGGCGCCCAGCAGCACAACGGGCAGCCAAACTGGTGCCCTTGGCGCCCATGGCGCCCAGCCACGCAACACAGCACAAGGCAGCCAGATTCTGGCGCCCATGGCGCCCCTGCGCCAGACACAGCAACAGGCAGCCTGATTTAGGCGCCCATGGCGCCCCTGTGCCAGACACATGGGCGCAACACAGCAACCGGGCAGCCAATCTTGGCACCCTTGGCGCCCAGTGCGCCAGGAACAGCAACAACAACAACTTTGGGCAGCCACACTTGGCGCCCTTGGCGCCCATGCGCCTGAGACAACACAGCAACATCAACCGGGAAGCCACAATCTTGGCGCCCTTGGCGCCCATGCGCCACAACCACATAGGAAACACCAACCGGGCAGCCACCACAATGGCGCCCATGCGCCACAACAACATAGGAACATCGCAATTGGGTTGTTGTGCGAAAAGTAGATGTGCAAGTATACACAATCGCAACAAGTAATATAATGATAAGTAAAGATCGTTGCCACGAAGATTGTTGAGTTCACTTCTATATTTAAATTAGTAATTTAGCTAGTGAGAAAAACAAGTAACAAATACAAGTTGTCAACAAGTATTGTCATTGTGATTAACATGAATGTAAATAAACAAGTAAAGATGTGAAAACAGTAATGAATTGAAAGTATTTAAGAGTGAGTTTGATAGCTCAGTAGTTATGTAAATTCCCAAGAGTAGTGTTCTATAATATTAGATGCTGTAGCGTTAAGCGCTGTAGCGCTTCAGAATCCGTAGACGCTGTAGCGCCTTGGTGGCGTGCCTTTCAGTCACTTTCGTCAGGGTTATGTTACAATACTCCTATGTTTAGGCTCTAAATAAGTTTTACCCCTGTATATTAAGCTCTTACAACATTTGCCTTATGAACTATTACTCCCCTATGTCTCGAGTTAAGTAGTGTTTCCTTTAAATGTCTTTAAAGGGTTTTCATTCATATCATTCCTTGAGTTCTCTTTGTGAACCATGTCTGTACCCACAAAGCCCCCTTGTTTTAGTTATCCATTCCCAAAACAAAGTTGAAAGCATTATGACACAAGGAATAAAACGCAAACATCATAATATTACATAAAAGCTACTCAAAGTTCATCACACACTAAGAACAATCCAACTACAACATGATTAGCTCATAACAAGTTTCATCAACATAATACAAACTAAAAAGCTCATATTACCGTAGCAAGACAAGAGGAGAATGGTTGCAAAAGATACACTCCAATGATCCCAAGTCACATACGAAGGATGAAGCTATGGCGTGAGCAAACCTTGAATGAAATCTAGAAACTATACTAAAAATAAAATCTTAAGAGTGGAATAACAATTGATGAAAGCTACAATGTCAAGATAGTTTCCTCCATGTTAAAACTCTCTCTGTATGTTACTACTTATGTTACTACCTAAAGAAGCATTCTATTCTAATTTAATCTAACCAAGTCTTAATAAAATAATAATAATAATTCATGATCATAAAACTTAGATAAAGCTACTTTACAAAAAGGTGTGATGATTAAAATCACCAACTATCACATGGGACACATGTAGGAGGTGATAACTGTTAGACTATAGTATAACCTTAGAGGGGGGGGTGAATAAGGTTATGAGTAAATATGAATTCTTTTCGAAATAAATGATAAGTTTGTTTTAAATCAAATGCGGAAACTTAGATTTAAACTTTATATGGTGCAAGCAGGCAGATTTAGGCACAAAGAGATATTATACTATTTTCAATATACACAATAAGATTATTTATAAGAAGTGTAGTGATATTGAATATAGTAGAAAGTAGATCAATTTGAGTGATATGGAAGATGATAGACAGACAGATCAGTAGTATAACTATAACCAGATTAACAGATTCAGATCAGAGTAGGGATATTATAAACAGATATAAACAGTAAATAAAGTAAAGAGAGAGGGATAGAGATACACTAGGAATTTTACGAGGTTCGGGATAAAAGCCCTACGTCCTCGGCCTCCGGCTTTGCAACCTTTGGACTTGCTGAAAACCACTATATGAAGAGCCAATGTTTTACAAACAATCAACTTCAAATAGAAAATCTCAATTCCCCTGAATTGAGAACCCGAGCTCCCCGCTAAGGATTTCAACCGCTTCAATCTCCTGATTGAACGACCCAAGAGCACCTCCCAGGATTTCAATACCACTTCAATCTTCACCGATTGAACGACCCAAGATTACCTCCCAGGATTTCAAACCAACTCAATCTCCTGATTGAGAGACCCAAGAACAAATCCCAGGATTTCAAAGCGACCCCCACAATAGTTGATTACAATATAGAAGCTATGATCTAATCACCTCAGATAATATGACAATATAACAGCTGAGAGAGATGAGTGACTAGATCTATAAAAAATGATATGAAAGTGATAGCTCTATTTTTCTCTTTGCTTTTTGATTTGAAAGAACGTAGCAGAGAAGTGGAAAGTGGTGTGAGGTGTGATGAGAAATGAAATCACACTTGTATTTATAGTGTTAGGAAAACGTAGGATTCATAAATGTGACTTAAGAATCGATTCATGAGTGATGTTAAAATATAGTATAATCGATTCTTTATTTTTAGAAAACATAGGAATCGATTCCTTGGCTTTTGGAAATATGTAGGAATCGATTTTCAGGACATCCTGAATAGGTAAGAATCGATTCTTACTTTGTTTAAAATGAGGAGGAATCGATTCATAGCCTATAGGATTGCTTGAAAATCGATTTCATAGTCTTTTGAAATAGAAGGAAATCGATTCTTACCTTTGGCTTGAGAATATGTAGAAATCGATTACATGCTTCAAACATAGGATAAGGAAATCGATTCTTGGCCTATAGGTGAGCCTAAAATCGATTTCATAGCCTATATAAATTGTATAAATCGTTTTATGGTTTAGGTGCCACCTTATGCATGCATGCAATTTTATAAAATATTTTTCAAAACTATTTTGATGCACCATGCATGTTTTGAAAAACTCATCTCTCAGCTACTAAAAATCATAGACCTTCAGTGATAGGACCTTACACAGTGTCCTAAAGAAAGCGGAAAAACAATTAGGTCTTCATCTTCAAAGGTGGCTTCTTCTCCAAGCTGCTCCACTTTAATGCTTCCTGCATTTTGCTTTATGTCCTGTACTTAATTCAACTTGAACCATTAGTAGATAAGATGTAATTTGTTATCATACAAAACAAAGAGTGTTTGCCCTTGGTTCAACAAACTCCCCCTTTTTGATGATAACAAATTACATTATGCATAGGGGGTTTGATAGTAATGGAACTTTTTCAAAAAGCTCCCCCTAAGCATATGCATAATAAAATAAACAGTACATCAGCAGGATAGTAGCAATTATTTTCTCCCCTCACATATACCATGCATAATATTCTCTCCCCCTTTGTTTTCATCAAAAAGGAGGGGGGGGGGGGGGGTGAATACATACAACATAAGCATTTTATAAACTTGCATAATAAATAAGCAGCATTGCATAGCATATGATATATCAAAAACAGTAGTTCATGCTATGCTCCCCCTTTATTGGCGATCCCCCTTAATAATTTTAGAATGCAAGGTTTTAGCTAAAAGAGGGTGGATCATCATGGTTTTAAAAATATGATACCCAATATAATCATCCTTAGTTCAACAATATAGGTATCATTTTTAACTTAAAAATATGTTGCATCAAAGATCCAGCACAATAGAGAGAAGAAAAAAGACTTTGATGCACACAAAAAATTTTATTTCACAGAAGTGATAAAATTATTCTTAAGGTGAATAGAACTTTTCCAATCTAACCTTCACCGGTGATTCTTCCTCTATTGTTGATATTACTATTCACATGACTGCTGTTTCTGAGTATTAAGGATATTTTTGCGTCTCTAGCCATGAACTTTGAGTCTCTGCTATCAAGGTATCGATCTGACCCCCATACCTTGTAGCACACTTGCACTAAGATCAAGTAGAAAATTTTGGTACCCAATTCTCTTTGGGTCCTTTGGGGTTAGTCATCAAGGGGTTTGCTTTCACAATCCACCTTGGTTTCTTCCAGGCAGGTACAAGGGTTCCAAGCTCACATAATTTACGGATAGGGCATGTAGGAGAGCTATGGTTCCCTTTTTGACAATATGTGCATGAGAAAACAGTAGGTTTATGACTTGAAGTAGAAGCTACAAAAGTAATTTTCTTGTTCAAACTGGAGGAGGTGGAATTTCCTTTGTGCCCAATACCTCTCCTATCAACATATTCATGTTGGGAGTGAAGTAGCTTGGTCAAGGTCTTTTCACCAACCTCAAACTTTTTCAAAGATTCTTTCAAAAATTCATTTTCAACCTTGACTTTTTCAAAATTTTGTTTAAGCTCAAGAAATTCAAGGTTGATAGGTTTTGTTTTATGTAGCTCATTATTCAACTTAACTACCTCATTTTCTAGAGTCTCAATTTGGGTGAGCATGCTTTTGTTACTCTTTGCCAATTTCTTAGATTTTAACAAAAGAGTTTCATGTTCAAAATAAAGAGCATCAAAAGCCTCACTCAAATCGTGACTACTATACGCACCATCAGATAAATCATCATGTATAGAAGAATCAGAAAGACTAGAAGAGTTAAGGCTTACCTTAGATGAGTCATTTGCCATATGACAAACACCATTTGCAATTTGCTCTTCTTCGTCTGTGTCACTATCAGAGCCAAGACAATCCCATATGGTAGCCTTAGGTGTTTCACATGCCGTGAGACAAATGGCATTTGCAACCTCCTCTTCTTCACTGTCAGTATAGTTGTTCCATGTAGCCTTCTTAGCTTTCTTGGATTTCTTTGATTTATTTCTCTTTTCAAGTTTGTTGAATTTCATGAATTCTTCAAATAATTCAGCCATGTCTTCATCATCAGATTCTTCATCAGACTCAACCTCTTTCCTTGCTACTTTAGGAGTTTTAGCAGCAAGGGCAAGAGATTTCTTTTCTTTCATCACTTCCTTTTCTTGATCTTTGTTAGCAGCCAATACAACCTCAAAGGCTAGAAGTGACCCAATAAGGTCTTCTTGGGGTAGAGTGCCAATATCTTTGGCTTCAGTGATTGCACAAGTTTTTGGAAAGAACTCACCAGTCAGAGATGTAAGAATCTTCCCATTTATATCTTTTGTAGAATACCTTTTTCCCAGAGCCCTCAGGTTGTTTATAATCAGATTCAGTCTCTGGTGCATAGCTGCAACAGATTCACCTTCCTTCATTTTGAATGATTCATACTCAGAAGTTAGGATTCTGATTTTTGTATCCTTTACTTGGCTTGTACCGACATGTGTAGCTTCCAGACAATCCCAGATTTCTTTTGCTGTTTGACACCCTTTTACTCTTCCATACTCTTCTTCACAAAGTGATAGGTGAAGAATATTCATAGCCTTGGCATTTTGAGATATTTTGTCCAACTCTGACTTTCTCAGCTCTTTCAGGTCAATGGTGTAGATATCCTCAACTGGCACTTCTTCTTTGCCGATAGCTTTACTTTTGATTTTCATTGGGATCAGTGGTCCATCTGCAATGATCCTCCATAAGGTGAAATCTATAGCCTGCACATGACATTTCATTCGACTACTCCAGTAGTCATAGTTAGTCCCATCAAACAGGGGTGGCCAATAAGAAGACATCCCCTCTTTCATAAAAGAACTCATAATCACAGATAGATAAATAAAATTTAAATTGCGAGATGTTAAGCTCTATATGCAATTTCTAGCTCTTGATACCACTTGTTAGACTATAGTATAACCTTAGAGGGGGGGGGGGTGAATAAGGTTATGAGTAAATATGAATTCTTTTCGAAATAAATGATAAGTTTGTTTTAAATCAAATGCGGAAACTTAGATTTAAACTTTATATGGTGCAAGCAGGCAGATTTAGGCACAAAGAGATATTATACTATTTTCAATATACACAATAAGATTATTTATAAGAAGTGTAGTGATATTGAATATAGTAGAAAGTAGATCAATTTGAGTGATATGGAAGATGATAGACAGACAGATCAGTAGTATAACTATAACCAGATTAACAGATTCAGATCAGAGTAGGGATATTATAAACAGATATAAACAGTAAATAAAGTAAAGAGAGAGGGATAGAGATACACCAGGAATTTTACGAGGTTCGGGATAAAAGCCCTACGTCCTCGGCCTCCGGCTTTGCAACCTTTGGACTTGCTGAAAACCACTATATAAAGAGCCAATGTTTTACAAACAATCAACTTCAAATAGCAAATCTCAATTCCCCTGAATTGAGAACCCGAGCTCCCCGCTAAGGATTTCAACCGCTTCAATCTCCTGATTGAACGACCCAAGAGCACCTCCCAGGATTTCAATACCACTTCAATCTTCACCGATTGAACGACCCAAGATTACCTCCCAGGATTTCAAACCAACTCAATCTCCTGATTGAGAGACCCAAGAACAAATCCCAGGATTTCAAAGCGACCCCCACAATAGTTGATTACAATATAGAAGCTATGATCTAATCACCTCAGATAATATGACAATATAACAGCTGAGAGAGATGAGTGACTAGATCTATAAAAAATGATATGAAAGTGATAGCTCTATTTTTCTCTTTGCTTTTTGATTTGAAAGAACGTAGCAGAGAAGTGGAAAGTGGTGTGAGGTGTGATGAGAAATGAAATCACACTTGTATTTATAGTGTTAGGAAAACGTAGGATTCATAAATGTGACTTAAGAATCGATTCATGAGTGATGTTAAAATATAGTATAATCGATTCTTTATTTTTAGAAAACATAGGAATCGATTCCTTGGCTTTTGGAAATATGTAGGAATCGATTTTCAGGACATCCTGAATAGGTAAGAATCGATTCTTACTTTGTTTAAAATGAGGAGGAATCGATTCATAGCCTATAGGATTGCTTGAAAATCGATTTCATAGTCTTTTGAAATAGAAGGAAATCGATTCTTACCTTTGGCTTGAGAATATGTAGAAATCGATTACATGCTTCAAACATAGGATAAGGAAATCGATTCTTGGCCTATAGGTGAGCCTAAAATCGATTTCATAGCCTATATAAATTGTATAAACCGATTTCATAGTCATTGGAACAAAATAGAAATTGATTTTTGATTTCCACAAAATCGTTTTATGGTTTAGGTGCCACCTTATGCATGCATGCAATTTTATAAAATATTTTTCAAAACTATTTTGATGCACCATGCATGTTTTGAAAAACTCATCTCTCAGCTACTAAAAGTCATAGACCTTCAGTGATAGGACCTTACACAGTGTCCTAAAGAAAGCGGAAAAACAATTAGGTCTTCATCTTCAAAGGTGGCTTCTTCTCCAAGCTGCTCCACTTTAATGCTTCCTGCTTTTTGCTTTATGTCCTGTACTTAATTCAACTTGAACCATTAGTAGATAAGATGTAATTTGTTATCATACAAAACAAAGAGTGTTTGCCCTTGGTTCAACAATAACTCTATTTTATATAGAGTTATTCATACAATTAAGCTTGAGTTATTGCTTATTTTCAAGAACATTTATATATATATATTTATAGCTTATTTATCAAGGAACAACATTCTAAATATTCAAATGGATAAAGGGCAATGATCTAGGAAAAATGCACAAATCTTGTTAGGTTTGATGTTTTTGTTCAGTGCAGCTACTGCAGGAGTGGAAACACTAGGAGTGGAAACACTGCCAACACCTGCTAAATTCTGCAGTTTGTACCAAAACATCCAAAGACCATTTCAATGCTTCCACACTTGATTTGTGACGTCATGCCTAGTCACCTAGAGCTGAGCCACTTGCAGAAGTCGGCGATACACATAAAAATCAAGTTGCAAGACTCAAACTTATCTAAAAGACATGTGGCACTTCTCCAATGAACCTCATCTTTTGTTATGCATGCAAGCGACCAAACCTGTGCAGCTTGCTTGATTGGTTGTCTACAACTAACCATGTTTGGTCCCCTCAGCTGATCTTTCACGCCAAAGGAAACCCCTTGCAAGAGGAAAGCTTTCAAGCCTATAAATAGAAGCCATATCTTCACTTATCCATCATCTTTTACATCTTTAAAAATCCTTCATCTTTCATTTGTAATTCTTCATTTTGTTTTCTGAAAGGATCGCTTAGTTTAGGTTTAGTTTATTTTCATTTCAAGTTTCTAAGGAGAGGAAGGTGAGGAAGTGCTTGACAACCATTCCCTTCACTTCTACTTTGAAGAAATTCGTGTAAGAAATCTTTATTGTACTTCAACTTGGGAACTTAATGCAAAAGATCTTCTATTCAAGTAATCTCTACTCTTTTAAGTTCTTTTGCTTTATTATTCATTTACTTATGTTCTTTGCATATTCTTTGCTTTATAACATGAGTAACATGAGCTAAATTCCCTTAAGTTGAGATGTTCTAACCTTGTAATGAACTTCTAAATATGTTATTATGGTTTATGTAGTGTAAACACTTTAAACTCTTGCATAATACTTCTTTCAACTTATTCTGGAATTGATCACTTTAGAATAGGTAAAACTTGTAGCAGCAGACATGGGCTACATTTATGAACTCAAGAGTTAATAGGGACAAGTATTTAATAAAGGAAACTTTGTTAAATACATGCTAAAACCTAGACATAGGATAGCATAGTCCTTAGGATAATAAAATTACAAGAGTGAACCTATTTAGCAACTTGGATCATTGTTAGGAGGCAAGGGAGGAATTGACAAACCTTTCTTTACTGTAAAAAACAAAGATCATAAGAGCATGTAATGAAACTCTGAAGAGAAGTGCTGAAAGGCACAAACTGATGCACCTACATCCAGTGTTCCCACACTACATACTCCATTAAAACACTTAGAAGTAAAGTACTTGGTGAAAACATCTCAACTACTTTTTCCAACTGATTTCTCACACATTTTATTGCTTATTATTATTTTACTTACTTTGAAAACTCCAAACCAAAAATACTGAATAGTGTAGACACACTAAGTGTACACTTTGAACTACAAAAATTTACAATACATAATCCCTGTGGGTTCGACCTTTCTTATCACTTTATTACTTGTGTGACTATGTATACTTGCATATATTAAAATACCACACCAAGTTTTTGGCGCCGTTGCCGGGGATTATAGTAAAATTTTGTTGTTTAGATTGTTAATTTAGTGTTTTATTAGTACTACTGGTATTCTGTTTTCTGTGCAGAAACACTTAGTGCAGAAACACTCAGTGTGGAAACACTAGTTTATGCTCAGAGATAGACCACCAGAATTTGATTGTGATCCAGAAATTGAGAGAAGATTTAGGAGATTGCTAAGACAACAAAGACAAAGACAACAAGACTGCAGAACAATGTCTCACCACAGTGAAGATGCCTCAGTAAGAGGAGGACCTAATTCACATCAACAACCTGAAGGTGGACCAGATCACAGACAACAATTCGTTCAAATGGGACGAATAGGTATGATTAATGATAGAGATAGACCTATGAGAGACTATGCTCAATATAACCAGCAGCACATACAAACTAGTATTGCTAGACCTCAAATTGATGCTGTTCATTTTGAATTTAAACCTATGATGTTTCAAATGTTGCAAACAATTGGTCAATTTGGTGGATCTCCACAGGAAGATCCCCATGAGCATTTAAAGCAATTCATAGAAGTTTGTAGTAACTTTATCATTACTGGTATTAGTGAGGATGCATTTAGGCTTAAGTTATTTCCACACTCTTTGAAAGATAGGGCTAAATCATGGCTAAATTCTATGGAGCCCAATTCTATTCATACATGGAATGAATTAGCTGAAAAATTCTTAAGCAAATATTTTCCTCCTTTTAAAAATGCTAGGATGAGACATGATATTACATCTTTTAGGCAAAAAGAATTTGAATCATTGTTTGAAGCATGGGAAAGATGGAAAGAGCTTTTAAGAAAATGTCCACATCATGGTTTACCTGTCATTATACAAATGGAAACTTTTTACAATGGTCTAGAACCACAAACCAGAGTGATGCTTGATGCATCAGCTGGTGGTGTTCTTTTGAATATGTCTTATAATGAAGCATGTGATCTTATTGACAAAATTGCTACAAATGGTTCAAGTTGGCCTACTGAGAGGGTAAGTGCTCAAAAGAGAACCTCTGGAGTACATGAGATTAATGATATATCAGCCCTATCTGCTCAAGTAGCCACTTTAACCAATCTGATCAAACAGTGCACTAGTGCACCTACATCTAGTGTAGCAACACCTAAAGAAAACACTGCAGCAGCTATAGAACAAGCCCCTCTAGGAACTACAAGTTGTGTGTATTGTGGAGGAGGCCATCTATATGAAGAATGTCCTAGCAACCCTGTCTCTGTCAATTATGTAGGTTACAATAAAAATAACAACCCTTACTCTAATACCTACAATCCAGGATGGAAGAACCACCCAAATTTTAGGTGGAACAATTCTAATGCACCTGCACAAAGTGCACCTGCACCAAGTACTCCTCCTGGATTCCTACCTCAAAGCCAACAAAGATCAAACCCACCTGTCAGTGCCAACTCTCTAGAAGAATTTCTTAGATCATTCATTAGTGAAACTAGAACTGCTAGGCAAGCTCATGATATATCAATTAAGAACCTAGAGAACCAAGTAGGGCAATTAGCAACTGCTTTGCAGCAAAGACCAGCAGGTACTTTGCCATCAAACACAGAAGCTTCACCCTCACAAAGGCAAGGTAAGGAGCAGGTCAAAGCCATATTTTTGAGAAGTGGCAAGGATCTAACAGAACCATATGAGCTTGAAGGTACAGAGAAGGGAGAAAAAAATAAAAATGAAAAAAATTCTCAAGATGCAGAAACACCTGGTGTTCCTACATCTCCAACTCCAAGGTTAGTACCAGAATACCCTCCCCCTCCTTTTCCTCAAAGATTGAAAAAAATACATGAGGAGAAGCAATTCAGTAAATTTTTAGATGTTTTAAAACAATTGCATATCAATGTTCCCTTGATAGAGGCACTTCAATAAATGCCAAACTATGCCAAATTCATGAAAGATGTGCTTTCTAAAAGAAGAAGATTAGGGGAATTTAAAACTGTTGTTATGTCAAAAGAATGTAGTCTGATTTTACAAAACAAAATTCCAAGGAAGCTAAAGGATCCAGGTAGCTTTACAATCCCTTTTTCAATAGGTAAGTACTATACAGGAAGAGCATTGTGTGATTTAGGTGTAAGCATCAATTTGATGCCCAAATCTATCTTCACAAAGCTAGGGATTGGAAATGCTAAACCTACCACATTGACACTATCTTTGGCAGATAAATCAAGTGTATATCCAGAAGGAATTATTGAGGATATATTGGTGCAAGTTGACAAATTTGTGTTTCCTGCAGATTTTGTTATACTTGATTTCATTGCAGATGAAGAAGTGCCAGTCATACTTGGAAGACCATTCTTGGCAACAGGGAAAACACTGATAGATGTGCAAAGAGGAGAGCTAACCATGAGAGTGAATGATCAAGAAGTAAAATTCAATGTCTTGAATGCTTTGAAGTATCCTGCAGAGGATAGCGAAGAGTGTTCATCAATCTCACTTAATCATTTGGTAGAGAAGCAGTTCCACAAGCAGTATGATCACCTTGCCAATGCACTAGCACCTGATGTTTCTGCATTTCCTGCAGAGGAATTTATTGAAGAAAGCATATTGCCCAAGGAACAAGCTACACCTAAGGTATGGGCTAGAACTTATGAATCTCTTAATTTAGAAGATCCCAACCTTAAAGAAAATGTACCTTCTGTTGAACAAGGAGGGGTTCTACTACTTCAAGAATTTGATCTTGAAATAAAAGATAAGAAAGGAGTAGAGAACCAAGTGGCTGATCATCTCTCTAGACTTGAAAGTAATAATGCAGGTACAATTGAAGAAATCAAGGAAAGTTTCCCTGATGAGAAATTACTAGCAATTACCATGAATGCAGCCAGTGTTTCTGCACTCAGTGTGGCCACACCTCATGCTTCAACACCATGGTATGCAGACATAGTAAACTTCCTTGTAAGCAAAATTGTACCATGTGACATGAACTATCAACAGAAAAGAAGGTTCTTCCACATAGTAAAACAATACTATTGGGATGACCCTTACCTATTCAAGATATGTCCTGATCAAATCATGAGAAAGTGCATTCCTGAAGAAGAACAGCAAGCAGTGCTCCTGCATTGTCATGCTGCACCATATGGAGGTCACTTTGGAAGCCAAAGAACAGCAGCTAAGGTACTTCAATCAGGTTATTTTTGGCCTACTCTATTTAAAGATGCTTATTATATGGTCAAAACCTGTGATAAATGTCAAAGAAGTGGTAATATATCTAATAGACATGAAATGCCTAGGACTAATATTCTAGAAATAGAACTTTTTGATGTTTGGGGCATGGATTTCATGGGTCCTTTTCCACCTTCTTTTGGCAACAAATACATCTTAGTGGTTGTAGACTATGTGTCTAAATGGGTTGAGGCTGTAGCACTGCCAAATAATGATGCTAAATCTGTTAGCAAATTTCTCCAAAGAAATATTTTTTTCAAGATTTGGCACTCCAAGAGCAATCATCAATGATGAAGGCTCACATTTTTGCAACAAACTTATTGAAAATCTTCTTGCAAAATATGGAGTGAAACATAAGATTGCTACTGCCTATCATCCACAAACAAGTGGACAAGCTGAACTTTCAAATAGGGAAATAAAAAGAATGCATGAGAAAATGGTTGGACCAAATAGAAAAGATTGGTCCTTACACTTAGATGAAGCATTATGGGCATATAGGACTGCATTTAAAACTCCATTAGGAATGTCCCCCGATAAGTTAGTTTATGGCAAGCCATGTCATCTCCCTGTTGAATTAGAGAACAAGTCATATTGGGCTATCAAAAAGTTGAATTTTGATCTCAAAAAGGCAGGAGAGCAAAGGTTTCTTGAGCTAAATGAATTAGAAGAATTTAGGCATTTCTCCTATGAGAATGCAGAAATTTATAAAGCTAAAACCAAAGTATAGCATGACAAGAAAATCCAAAGGAGAGAACTTAAAGAAGGAGGAATGGTTCTGTTGTACAATTCTAGGTTGAAACTCTTCCCTGGAAAACTGAGATCAAGATGGTCAGGACCATTCAAATTAGTTAAAATCTACCCCCATGGTGCAGTTGATCTATATGATGCAACCACTGATACCACTTTCAAAGTAAATGGACAAAGAGTGAAAATGTACTATGGAGAGCATGTAGAGAGAGACAAGATCACCACTCACTTTGCAAAACCTTAGACCAAGGTACAAGTCAGGCTGTAAGACTCTTAAAACAAGCGCTTGAGGGAGGCAACCCATCACTATATAGTTAATATTATTATTTTGTGCAATTTCATGTTTTGTTATTTTGCAGGAAAAACAGGACAACAGAGTAGCCAGTGTTTCCACACTTGGTGTTTCCACACTTGATGCAGCCACACTGCCTACTCTGGTGTTAGAAAAATTTAGAAGAAAACTGTTCACTTGACAAATCATCAACTTAGTGGAATCATCTCTGATCAAGGGGTACAGGAGCAGAATCTGGTGACAAGGAAGCAAATGAGGAGGCAACAAATAAAGAAACTGAAAAACAAACTGAGAAGGTAGCAGAGCAACAACCAGAGGGAATTGAGCAACAAACAGAACACACTCCAGTGCAGAGTGGTGTGCCTGCACCTGAAGTCCAAACACTGGCTACACTAGATGTTCCTGCAGAAGCTACACCTGAAGAGGCAGAAATGCCTGAGGCTACTGTAGATGATCCTGGTGTGCCTACCTCTGATGTGGCCACTGCTAAGAAGCCAAAGAAGACAAGAGCCAAGCATAGCCCTGCTGTGAGAGCCAGCCCCAGATTCCAAAACAAAGAGTAAAAGGATACTTTTTAATGTTTATTCCTAAAACTATATTTTGCTTTACTTTCAACTGTTTTAAATACTATGTGGTAGCTGTGCTATGTGTTAAATACTACTTTTGTTTGTTTCTCCCAAATTTAGTACTCCCCTGTTTCCTAAACTTAGAGCAGTGAGGACACTGCTCATCTTTAAGTTGGGGGGGGGGGAGAGTGGAGAATAGTATATCTTTTGAACTAAATATGCACTATGTGAAAACTAATATATGCTATGAATGTCTTAGTAGTATATGTATGTGAATATGCAATATTAGTATGTGTGTTTAGATGTACTTAACAAAGCATGCAAATGACATGATAAAAAAAATGTTTTCAAAAAAATAGAAGAACTAAGTACATCATATGTATGTTTTAAAAACTTAAATAAATATGAAACATGATCAATTCATCTTTTTCTCAAAAATTGAAGAAGTGTATCAATAAGTTGAATTTTGAATGAAAAGCCTTGTTTTCTAAAAATGATCAGTTTTATAAATACTTTGACACAACAAAATTGAGTTTTGAAAAGAACCATGCTAGATCAAGAGCTATCTAAAGCCAAGGAAATTTTGGAAATTTGAGGTCAAAATTAGATTTTCATTAAAAATTTAGAAGAGCATAAAGACTTAAGTTTGGGGGAAATTCCATGAATACAAAGGCCAAAGTGTGACAGCTTGAAGAGTGCAAGCCACAAGTGTCAAAACCACTCAAAAATACCAAAAATATCCCAAAAATGAGCTACACTTGCCTGAGTCATATAAACTGAACCTGTCCCTTAAGTGCAATTTGGTTTGAAAAATATGAACAAAGTTCAAAGAGAAAAAGAAAAGAAAAACAAACCAAGAAAAAGAAGAAAATGCATGTGGAGGTCAGTGAGGAGGGAAGTGTACGCTACCAAAAATACTCAAAGAGTTCCAGGTGTGGCAACACTTAGTGTGCCAACACCATCTACATCAAAAGGCACCTACACTCAAAATAAGGTGAACCTACAAATCCAAAAATGATGTTTTTGCACTCACTGCATTACATCAACAAAAATCAAACACCAAGAATAGAAATAAGGTATTGGCTCAACAAGTTGGAACACCAAAAGCCCTTTGTTGTGCTTAAGAGTCCCCTAAATACTTGAAGAAATTGTTAGTCTCGGCCATATTTTGAAAAATCTCTAAGAGTGACCAAAAGAGTTCCATCTTTTTCAAAAAGCTAAGGAAAAACTCTTTGTTCAGTTATGGAACCAATTAGAAACTCAATGGGCCACACACTCACACAAATGAGTTTTTATAACTCTGAATGTTTTAAAGCAAGGGCATGGAAGAAAAAGCACCAAAAGAGAAAGGCTCATTACAATACACTTCAAACACTTCTTGAAAAACATGAGTTGAGATGTCTTCATAATTATATAAGTCTTGTGTTTTGTTTCTTGTCGTTGCTTGAGGACAAGCAACAATTTAAGTTTGGAAGTGTGATAACTCTATTTTATATAGAGTTATTCATACAATTAAGCTTGAGTTATTGCTTATTTTCAAGAACATTTATATATATTTATAGCTTATTTATCAAGGAACAACATTCTAAATATTCAAATGGATACAGGGCAATGATCTAGGCAAAATGCACAAATCTTGTTAGGTTTGATGTTTTTGTTCAGTGCAGCTACTGCAGGAGTGGAAACACTGCCAAACACCAGGAGTGGAAACACTGCCAACACCTGCTAAATTCTACAGTTTGTACCAAAACATCCAAAGACCATTTCAATGCTTCCACACTTGATTTGTGACGTCATGCCTAGTCACCTAGAGCTGAGCCACTTGCAGAAGTCGGCGATACACATAAAAATCAAGTTGCAAGACTCAAACTTATCTAAAAGACATGTGGCACTTCTCCAATGAACCTCATCTTTTGTTATGCATGCAAGCGACCAAACCTGTGCAGCTTGCTTGATTGGTTGTCTACAACTAACCATGTTTGGTCCCCTCAGCTGATCTTTCACGCCAAAGGAAACCCCTTGCAAGAGGAAAGCTTTCAAGCCTATAAATAGAAGCCATATCTTCACTTATCCATCATCTTTTACATCTTTAAAAATCCTTCATCTTTCATTTGTAATTCTTCATTTTGTTTTCTGAAAGGATCGCTTAGTTTAGGTTTAGTTTATTTTCATTTCAAGTTTCTAAGGAGAGGAAGGTGAGGAAGTGCTTGACAACCATTCCCTTCACTTCTACTTTGAAGAAATTCGTGTAAGAAATCTTTATTGTACTTCAACTTGGGAACTTAATGCAAAAGATCTTCTATTCAAGTAATCTCTACTCTTTTAAGTTCTTTTGCTTTATTATTCATTTACTTATGTTCTTTGCATATTCTTTGCTTTATAACATGAGTAACATGAGCTAAATTCCCTTAAGTTGAGATGTTCTAACCTTGTAATGAACTTCTAAATATGTTATTATGGTTTATGTAGTGTAAACACTTTAAACTCTTGCATAATACTTCTTTCAACTTATTCTGGAATTGATCACTTTAGAATAGGTAAAACTTGTAGCAGCAGACATGGGCTACATTTATGAACTCAAGAGTTAATAGGGACAAGTATTTAATAAAGGAAACTTTGTTAAATACATGCTAAAACCTAGACATAGGATAGCATAGTCCTTAGGATAATAAAATTACAAGAGTGAACCTATTTAGCAACTTGGATCATTGTTAGGAGGCAAGGGAGGAATTGACAAACCTTTCTTTACTGTAAAAAACAAAGATCATAAGAGCATGTAATGAAACTCTGAAGAGAAGTGCTGAAAGGCACAAACTGATGCACCTACATCCAGTGTTCCCACACTACATACTCCATTAAAACACTTAGAAGTAAAGTACTTGGTGGAAACATCTCAACTACTTTTTCCAACTGATTTCTCACACATTTTATTGCTTATTATTATTTTACTTACTTTGAAAACTCCAAACCAAAAATACTGAATAGTGTAGACACACTAAGTGTACACTTTGAACTACAAAAATTTACAATACATAATCCATGTGGGTTCGACCTTTCTTATCACTTTATTACTTGTGTGACTATGTATACTTGCATATATTAAAATACCACACCAGGAGGCGCCAAGTGTCTTTGAAGCATCCACTTGGGTGCTGAAATGTCATGCTAAGGATAAGAGATAAGGGTGATGACTCATCATTTCAGCAAGTGGCTTTATAAATATCCAAATGTCCCACCGTCATATAGGCGCTGTAGCGTCTACCGCTAGCTTACCGCTGGAGCACTCAAGCAAAACATCAATATATTCACAAAGGCACCAAATGTGTCAAATGATAACAAACAAGCTCCTAACCCTTCTTTCCTCTAAATAACTAATATTTACCTAATATAGCACAAATATTACTTGAGAACTTGTGTTGATTTAAGTGATAAGAGCATAAATAACACATCTAAATATGACTCATCAGCAGCCAATACTTGGCGCCCTTGGCTCCCCTGCGCCAGAACCACATAGGAACAGCAAGACAACATCACAGGATGTGGCGCCCTTGGCGCCCAGGCAACATGACAGACACAGGTTTGGCGCCCAGAGGCGCCCAGCAAACAGCACAGAATGGCGCCCTTGGCGCCCAGGCAGCAACACGCACAGGACATGGCGCCCAGGGAGGCGCCCAGCAACATCAACCACAATATTGGCGCCCATGGCGCCCTATAGGCAGAATTTTGTGTTCAATTCATCATCAAGTATATTAAATCAATCACAATCATATTCAGTCATTATTAATCATGCTCAAACATCACAATTCACCTTCGTTCATCATCAATCAAACATAATCCCTACAACTAAGGTTTTCTAACTTAATCACCTAGGGTTCCATAAACCTTTCTACATAGAGCCCTTCATACACCCAATTATAGAGATAGAACCCCACCCTTACCTTCGCCTTTGAAGAACTCGAAATTTTTGGCTTGCCCTAGCTCTCCTCTTCTCTTCGCCGCGCCCTCTCTTCTCCTCTCTCTATTTCTAATTTTTCTTTTCTTTCTCAAATGCGCAAAACCCTAACTAATCCCTTTTTATACTTAGTGAATTTTTATGGGCTTTTTCTTTTGGATATGCGACTTAAACATGGGCCTTGTCCATGACACTCTAAATTCACTACTACTAACCCTAACCATAGGTCCATATATTCTATTATTATTTATTTTATTATTTCTACCAACTAAATTCCCAAACAATTTAATTAAATAATTAATTAAATTTTGGGGCGTTACAGGTTCGCTAGTAGACGCCACATCAAATTGAAGGTCTTCCAATGCAAATTGTTACAACACACGACTTATTACATAAAACTGAAACAGTGCCAAATCCCTTGGCAATTGACTGAAATAAGACTTAACTGACAGACATTTTGGCTATAAACTACACAATAATTTACATGTGATGATGACTCAACACCGGCTACAACAGCGACTTACGTGGCAAGATAAAACTAAACCGAGTTTGGTAAATTGCCCGTTCGGAATAATGTACTTGGTCGAACCAAGCTACAAATGAGGCGGCCTAAAAGATGGTCGCACCTCCAGGGGCCAAGTTCAATCCGGATAGAAATCTGGTAAACTGCCCGTGGATGACACCGAGTATCCTCGAAGGATAGCCGCACCCCTAAGGACGGGTTGAACCCGAATAGAAATCCGGTAAAACCACCCAGGGGCGACTACTCGCCCTTACGAATAATAAATCGAAGATAAAATAAAGATAAGGCAAACGGTGATCAAATAGAAGTACTTATTACAACGAAAAGAATGACCACAAGGTCACCCTACAGAAAAAGTAAACCAAGATTACAAAATTACAGGGGTCGTTCATACACCACAGACTCATCCCTTATGATCTTCCTCTGCTCGTCCCTCTTCGCGGGATATACTATGCGACCATCGTTGAGAGAGTGGGCATGATTAATTATATTGGGGTTGATCTCTAGGTCGGGATAGACGTAATGCACTTGGGCTAAAGCTTCATCAAATCGCTCTTTCTAGATGGCCAGTGTAGACTCAACCACCCGATCACATTCCTCCAAAGCCTCATCCCGCTCTTTCTCTAGAACATTAATGTTCTTCTTCAGGCCGGCTACTTCATTCCCCAGCTCCTTGACCTGGTTCGACAACTCGTCAACCTTGGTCATCTCCAACTACTCCTTCCGCCCTGTTTCAGCTTGGGCGGCCAGGGCCTCGTCCCGCTCTTTGGTCATGGTGGAGAGCGACTTCTTTGTCTCCGTAAGAGCATCACCAGTAGGCTTGAGAGCGGCCTCAGATTCTTGATACTTTTTCTTTAGGGATTCCAACTCCCCTCGCAACTCTGAAATATAGTCATAAGCATGATTTAGCTTATCGGTTTTATCTAAATTATCACCCTCCAACCACAAATTTTGAGCGAGAAGACGTTTACCTGCGGTCCGATCAGCTTCCCCTTGTTTGAGTTTTGCGATCAGGCATGAACCAGCCTTATCCACCTCCGCCATGAAGAGGAGAGGGTCTTGACGAAAGGGATCAAAATTCGCCTCAGAGATCTCGTCCAAGTCAAAGTTAGAGGTTGACCTCCTCTGAACCTCCTTCGCTCCCTTGGTCTTCTTGTGCGGGGGTCGATCTCAGCGTCTTTTCCACTGGTCCCAGCAGCGTACTGATGGCGATCCCTTTTCCTCCCATAGCCAGGCACAGAGGAAAGCAAGTCACCTCCTCGATCTGCACCTGTGGCCGTTTCCCCGTCGCTCGGGGAAGGAACGTCAACAGTCGCTGGAGGGGCGGTTGGGGGTTTATTTCTCCTCCTGACTTTCCTCATAAGTTCCTCATATCCCATACCGGCCATTTCACCTACAAGCAAAAAGAAGAACGGTCTGAAACAATTTGAATTCATCCCCGCCAAGAGCGCAAAGGTAAAAACAAGAAAAAATGAGAACGACTCGCACCAAGAACGACTTTGAATTCGTCGTCGCCCCGAGCCCGAGTCAACTGGTAGCACTTAATCAATTCCTCATACATCCAGGAGGCCATGTTCTCAAGCAATCTTAGGGTTTCCAGATCGTCCTCACCAAGTCGACATCTGGTCCTGTAAGTAATTGGGGTACGACGATAATGCGCAAACGTCCATACAATAGGGAATTTATGACCGGTCACTCGACCCCGGGTATCAAGTGACCCGACCTTTTTACGAACCTTTTCACAAACAGGCATGACCCACATAAAAGAATGCTTCCAGGGCTTTAAGGAATCAGAGTAGGGCTTGAAGATTTTGAAGTCTTGCTGACCTTTGATGCTTAGATGCTCCCACCGATTCCTGTTGCTCTCAGGTTCGGGACGCCTGCTCATCTCGAAGATCTTAAAAAAAAAGTGAGCGAGAGGAATCACGCCCCATCACGCCCATGAGTTGCTCAAACACTTTGATGAACGCCCAGGTATTTGGATGCAACTGGGACGGGGCGACCCCATGATAGCGAAGGACGGAGCGTTGAAAAGGGGTGAACGGTGGACGAACCCTCATGTCTCGTAGGACGTTTGAATACATGATAAATTTTAAGGACGACGAAACAACCACTACATGCTCATCCGCAGAAGGACCTTCAATAGCCCATATCTGACCCGGGTCGCCTACCATTTTCGCATAGTACTGCAGCAACTCATCCCCAGGACGGAGTATCGAGGGTACTTTGTCAATCACACCCAGCGAAACCCAAGAGCGATCTTCACCAATCACGCCGCCCCAATCCGGTTCCTCAACTTCGTCAACTTGGTCGTTCCCCCCAAGAATGGGCGGCCTCCTCGCCAGAAGGCTCAATGGTGTATTCTGTGACTCGAGAGGGCGACCGTTCGGCAGAAGTGGAGGACTCAGACTCCCTCATAAGGGAAGAATGAATAGAAGTATCGATGGAAGGAGTACTCTCGGAAGACGTACTCGAGCTAGACAGGTCCGTAGAAGATGTAGACGGACGGTCTTCAGATTGAGAAGCACGAGAATCACTCATAACTCCGCTCTCATCCGCGCCAAAATAAAGTTACCCAGTAAGGAGGGGGCAAGGGAGTCAGGGCCGTCTAGAATTGCAGAAGGGGGCGACAAGGTCGACCCCGGGCCTGACACCCCCTCCTTACAAAAGTAAAGATAATAATTAAACTAAAGAACAGTGAAGAGCTGATTACCTGGTGTGGGAGATAGATTGGTCGCCCCAGCAATCATGAGGACAAGACGGTCCTGAGTAGAGTCACGCCGGAGTATCAAGTCGCTCACCGGGGAGCACCTCGCCAGAATATCACCGGAGTAGTGGTCACTCACCGGAGAATGCAAGTCATTTTCAGAGCAACTAATGCGAAGGTAAAGCACGAAATGAAGGAATGGGAGCCCTATATATAAGGGGACCAGGCAAAAAGTCAAAGCGACGCGACCCTTCTTCTTCAGCATTAATTGCGTTTCTTGGAAATTAGGCCAACATCATTACACCCTCCTTTGGAAAACGCGAAACGTCATATCCATCAAATCATGACTGCCACGCCATCACAAAGGACGACTTCGGCTTGATTTCAGCACAAACGGTATAAATGAGTTACCTCAGCACAGGTGACCGCCCAGGAAATAGGCCACCGCCTTGGGGGCAATCGATCTCAAGCCTGAACCCGCCTCAAGGACGACTTCGACTTGGGGGCAACTGTTCTGGACTGGGCCTTCCGGCCCAATCCGATGCTGAACTGGCCAGGACCGGCCCATTACCAAAATGGTGAAGTAATGACTGGGCCTTCAATCCACTGAGATCAATGGTTCAGATCTACCCTCATGGAGGCTCGCTTGATCAAACGGTCGAGATCGACCATACTGATCCGATGGCCAGCAATCTCCCTCTTATACTATATAAAGAGTGATTACTCTCACTAAACAAGTAGACATAATCTCAACCCATACTGTTACCCTGCTTAAACCCTTACTCCACTGACTTGGGCGTCGAAGTGTCATTGCAGGTACAACCCGGGCAGAACTCTGCGAGTGACCAGATATCGCTCACACCACCAACTCACACAGTTGGACTCCAGACTCGACTACTCGTACCCACTTCAGGTCGAGCAGCTCAGTTCAGATCTTCTAAATGAGAATCAACAGATAAGACCTCAGTATGTCAACTTAAATATGAAGGACTTTGAGGTATCTAACAACTAGACTCGTGTATATATCTTTTCCTTCCCTTAGAGGGGCAACCTTAAGTAGTAAAGTGTGGAGTTCACCTAGTAGCTCTTCCTCCACACAAACAAAGAGCCCCAATTCCATTTCCATTCCCAGTTCCCACCATTCACCCCTCCAAACGTCTTAATAGCCCACCAAAATATTTTTATGTTTTTGTAACTTGATAAAGTCTAGGATAATAATCTTTAAGGGTAGACCCTCATATCCAATAAACTATGGTGTTTTTATGTTTCATTTAGTATTAACACATCTTAACACATGATTGAGTGTCCTCTAAAATCCTTCATAGAAGGTGGGGGGAGTGTTTGCCAATGATGCTGGGCTAAATGTTCTATTAATAATATTTTTTACTTATATAAAAAAAGACCCACATAGCCACCTATTGCTCCAAAAATTTATATCTATATTTGAACGCGAACACAACTTAAGATATCGCGTTCGAGAATCAAACCAGGATTAAGGAAATTAAGTCTTTCCAAAAAAATTAATTTGTGTTAGTCAATATTGGTAACCCATGAAGCTTAATTTATTATAAGTTTACCAGCAATATTTTGTTTTAAAAACTAAGTTTACTAACCAAAAATACAAAGAAAAAAACATATTTCTTCATTTTAGTTATATACTCGTGTTTAAGTGCAACAAGTTCTTCCTACCATTGTGCATGTTTTTCTACCATTATCCTTCAACTAATCAAACCAATGTTAACTCTGAAGTTCTAATAATGAGAAAACAGACCTTACAAGGAAAGCAAAGTTAAATTTTAAGTATGCGTCCCTTACAAACATTAATTTAAAACGAAAAATTGGATTCTATACTGTTGTTGAACTTTAATTTTAGTTGAGGATCGACCAACAATTTGAACACTTCATTCCTTTTTTCAAACGATTACACTGAGGAAGAAACTGTGTTCCTCAGTTATGGGTTCCCTAACTACTCCAAATTGCATTAGGCTAGGTGTGAGGGACGTGTAGGATTATCTAAAGACTATGCATAAAAATAAATGAAAAGTAAATTGCTTGAAAAATGTAAGTTTGATTGATTGTATTGTGTTTTTACAATATTTACAAGTTGATATATATATATATATATATATATATATATATATATATATATATATAAAGGTCTTTGTCAGTCACTAACACTAATGTTGGATCGACTAATATCAACGTGCCCTAAAAACTAGGAAAAACGCTTCACAACGCCCACTAGCACAGAAAGTGGGTAAAAAACCTTCGCTCCTTTTTAGAGGCGCCTTTCCCACGACTTTCTTCAACCGCTCCACGTTTAAATTCATCAAGCATTCCCTCTTTACTGCTACAAGTTGGCCTCCCAACTAGGGGTGTTCAGTGGTTTGGATAAACCCGAACCAAACCGTAATCCAATCCAAACCGAAGCGTTTGATTCGGACAATTTTTTTAATCGGGCCAAAACCGATCCAACCCGTAAAGACCCGCCGTAGTTCGTTTCGGGCAACGGATTTTAATTTATAAACCCGAAACCCGTGTACCCGAACCGTGGCGTGTTATTATTATTATTATTATTATTATTAACGTTCAATTACTCATTTACGCTTCCAGAGTTCCATCTCAAACGTCAAACGCTTCCAGAGTTCCACCGCTTCGGCTTCTGCGTACGTTATTCCAAGGCTTCCATTGATTTGAATCGCATTTTTCCAAGGCTTCCATTGAATCACAATCATCACTTTCACGATTCACAAGTTTCTCAGAAGTTTCAATCGCCTATATAATGTCTCATTCTCCAAACCCTAAGATTCACATTCATCAATCATTTGATTTCTTCCTCAGTTCCTCCGATTCCTTTTCTTTCCAGCAGCTCTGCATCAGCGGATTCAGCAATCAGCGCCGCATCGCATCCGATTTCACTTGGTTCCTCCCACAGTCCCACCCGCATGGTAAGATTTCACGATTCACTTCATCACTTGGTTCCGATTTCACAAAGTCGTTCATCAATCATTTATTTTGTTTTGTATATTTTGGGTTTGCTTTCTTGATTTCACGATTCACTTCAATCATTTATTTTGTTTTGTATTTTTTGTGTATTTGATTTAGCATACATTCACTTGGTTCCGATTTCACAAAGTCATTCATCAAATACTTGCATCTATAACAGAATGAATAATTTCACAAAGTCATTCACGAATTACAGAAATGTTCTAATGTGTATTTGATTTAGCATACATGTTCTGATGTGTAATTTGTATCTTTTAATGTTTTACAGAAATGGAAAGTGGTATAACTCCAACAGTCAATACTCCAGATCCAGCTGTTGTTATAACTCCACAAGGACAAGAAGCTCCTCTAGGAGAGCAAGCAACGGAGGATGTTCTAACAGAGCAAGTACTAGAGCAAAAACCTCCAACATCACAATCTGAGCTTCTTAAAAGAAAGCCTGCGAGGCCTCCTTCAGATGCTTGGAAACATTTCATAAGAGAGAAGGACAACGCTATCTGTAAGTACTGTAAGAAAACATATAGAGCAAATAGTGGTACTCATGGAACTAGTAACATGCTAAAACATTCAAAAAAATGTTTGAAAAACCCATATAGGAATGTTGATAAGAAACAAAAGACACTTGCTCTTGGAAATGAATGTGAAGATGAGCCTAATAGCGTTAGCTTCAAACTTGTTGAGTCCAATCAAGAGAAAACTCGTGTCTCACTTGCAAAGATGATAATTATAGATGAACTTTCCTTTAAGTTTGTTGAAAATGAAGGGTTTAGACTATTCATGGTTGAAGCTCAGCCTAGATTTAAAATTCCATCTCGTATCACTGTTGCTAGGGGCTGCATTCAATTATATAACATTGAGAAGGATAAATTGAAATGCATTTTGTCTGCAAATAAACAAATGGTTTCATTTACCACTGATACTTGGACCTCAATCCAAAACATGAATTACATGTGTGTAACTGGTCATTATATTGATGAGGGGTGGGAATTGAGGAAGAAAATATTGTATTTTGGTCTGATTGCTGACCATAAGGGTGAAACCATAGGGATAAGCTTAGAGGGTTGCATGAAAGAATGGGGGATCAAAAACATTGGTTGTGTGACTGTTGATAATGCAAGTTCTAACAATGTGGCTATTTCATATGTAACTAGAGGCATGAGTGTGTGGAATGGTCATACTTTGTTAAATGGAGAGTTCATGCATATGAGGTGTGCTGCTCATATTTTAAACCTGATTGTACATGATGGAATGAAGGAAATTGATCCATCAATTGCTAGGATAAGGGCTGCTTGTAAGTTTGTAAAGGCTTCTCCTAGTAGATTAGCTACTTTTAAGAAGTGTGCACATGTTGTAGGTGTTCCTAGTCAGGCAATGATAATACTTGATTGTCAAACTTGATGGAATTCCACCTACTTAATGTTAGAGGTTGCTGAGAAATATGAACAAGCTTTTTATCGCTTTGAATATGATGATGCTGCATACATGATCACCCTTGTTAGTGAATCAGGTGGATGTCCTAATCAATCTGATTGGAATCGTGCTCGTGTATTTTTGAAGGTTCTAAAGATATTTTATGATGCAACATTGTCTTTTTCTGGGTCATTGCATGTCACTGCTAATAATTTCTTCAAGCAATTAGTCGATATTCAGAAAGCATTGAATAGGTGGAGGATGAGTGATGATGTAGTGTTGCAAAAGATGACAGCGAACATGCAAGTAAAGTTCAACAAATATTGGGAAAGTGGTATGATAAACTACTTGTTGTTTGTGGCTGTTTTTCTTGATCCCTGCTATAAGTTTGATTATATCGAATTTTGTTTTAGTCGAATGTATGATGATAAGAAGTGTAAGGAGATGATGACTAAATTAAAAGATATTGTCAATAAATTGTTTGAGCATTACATGGTAGTGTATCCTATTTCTGTTGAAAATTCTGGTTCTAGTACCTTGGCTTCAAACATTTCTTCTGCTCCTAATGTGGGGAATCATGTTCTTTCCTACATGGCAAGAGATATATTAGCCATTCCGGTATCCATTGTATCATCTGAATCTGCATTTAGCACCGGAGGGCGGGTTCTTGATTCATTTCGTAGTTCTTTGAGCCCTTCTACTGTCCAAGCTTTAATTTGTACTCAAAATTGGATAAAATCTCCAAAGGTGGTTGATTTAGAAGCTGAATTGGAAGAAGTGCAGAGACTTGAAGCAGGTATGCTCCACTGGTTTTAATTCTATTGTATTTTATATTTGTTTACAATATGCTAATAAGATTGTTGTGGTTGTGTCTGAAATTCCAGAATTATTGGCTGCAACAACTGGCGAGGATGCTGTCTGAAAGTGCTACTGTATGCTAGTGTGTCTGAAAGTGCTAGTGTGCTACTGTCTGAAAGTGCTACTGTGCTACTGGAAATCATTCCAGAATTATTGAAGCTTCAATTACTGAATTTCCAGTTTGTTCTTGGAGCTACATTGAAGAGTGCTACTGAATTTCCAGTTTGTTCTTGGAGCTACATTGAAGAGTGCTACTGAAATTTGTATTTTTTTTAAAGCATGTGATGTTACTTGTATAATTGAAGCTACTGAAATTTGTATTCTTGTATGCTAGTGTGTCTGAAATTGAAGAGTGCTACACTGCTACTGAATTTCCAGAATTATTGAAGCTTCAATTACTGAATTTCCAGTTTTTTTCAATTAGGATTCACTTTGGTTTTTAATTAAAACACGTGATGTGTGTTTGTGATGTGTGTTTAGACTTTTTAAATTATGATTATTATTAAAAAGTTGGTGTTAGCACATGACCCGCAAGCCCAATCCGAACCAACCCATTCAATATCGGATTGGTTTGGTTCGGATTTTATAGTAAAAAACTCAAAATCCGAACTAACCCAAACCGATTAAATTTGATTGGTTCGGATAACGGATTTAGTCAAAATCCATCCAAACCGGCCCGTGAACACCCCTACTCCCAACGAACTGAACTTAATCAGAGCTGATGACTTTCAGCTAATGAGAACTTGCCATTTCAACCTTTGGGCAGCCCATGCCACTTTCTTCCCCTCAGAAAGCTTATCCCTTAATCACCTAGCTGAGACTACCAACATTTTTGTGCGGTTGCTATTCTTAGAAATAATAGGAGAGAGAATAGAAAAAAATGCTATTTTGCAGCCTACTACCACTTTTGCCCGTAATTTAAGCAAATCGAATCATGTGGACTCGGGTGGGTGCTCATCTCGGTTGAGCTCTTCCTTAGCCAACAACTTAGCAGATTTTGGGCGTTAACAAATATGCTCCAATTTTCCACGTATATATTCACACAGCCATAAGATCTTAATCGTTCAATCTTAATCAAACAATGCAGATTTTTAAAACTGTATCATCTTTTACTCGAACCCGGGTGATGCCGACTTGGTAAGTCGGTGATGCTCCTATGATGGTATCCTTCGTGCTAGTCCGGAAAGAGGGATTGTACCAAGACACACTCCAACGTCCAAGTCAGCTTAGAAAAATTAAGTGTCAGGTGAGAGAGAATGTGTACATGTTGCAATAAATGCGAGACTAATTATAGGGGATGTCAGATATGTCAGGCGCACTGTAGCGCGTAGGATGATGGGCGAGATCTGAGCCGTTAGATACAAGCGCGGGATCTCCGCCGTCAATAAGTCAGAGCACACGGATCCCCAAATGCGGCTCCGCTGCGTACGCTTGGGCCACATTGCTGGGCCCAAATCCGGAATGGAGCGCGGCCTACTCAAACAAAAAACCAAATTTTGTATCTAGTTTATTGAACTCAAAATATACATCATGTCATTAAGATCAGATGATCCAAATTAACCATCTAGAAACATTTGACCGGAGGAAATCCTAATCTTAAAATGGGAAGCATTACAAATAAAATTATGTTTTACTTTAAATTAAATAGAAATGTTTTATCATTCTGATTTCTAACACATGTCCTGAACAATGCATGTGGAATGAAATCAATGAAGGGAAATACGACCAAATCCCACAGTGGATTACTATTGCATTTAGTGGGGGAATTGATACAAATTGCACGTCAAAAGTCCAAAATATCCCTATTTTTAAGGGACTATTTCCTCATATCCAAACAAAATATCCCTATTTTTAAGGGGTAAATTAAGGTCAGTACTAACCCATGCCTTGGTAGTTAAGGAGCACTATGGGCAGCCCTTATGGGCCCCACACCCTAATCAAAACAAGATTAGTGACTTCATAAATGACCAGAAAACCATAATAGTGGACCAAAAATAATTAATAAATTAATATAAGAAAGTGACCAAAAACAAAATCCACCCATAACGTAAAGGGGTGGAACACATAACACGTTGTCCCTTTTGATCATTTGTGATTATCATGATTCTATGACTATCATTATCTTTGTTATTATTTAAATATAACTTGATAACTCTAACTAATTAATTAATAAAGAGGGATCTACTTGCCTTATAAGGAAAGAGCCTCCAAACATTTCCAAGAACACATGCACTTTTATTATTAAATAAAAAGTAAGATTATACTATATAGTATACAACTACTAAATGAGATGGTGTTTAAAAAGTAGGATTAAGATTCCCAAAGTGTATGGAAACTAGACTCTTATTCTTCTATTAAAAGCTAAAAATAGCATATTTGCACAAAACGGCTGCATGCATGATTAGAGAGAATAATTAAAATGATAAATATGGTTTCTTTTGGAATCATCTCATCTCATCTTATCAAGTACACTTGTCCAAAAAAAAAACTTATCAAGTACATCATTTTTTTGTCTCATCCACTACTCATATTAATTAATAGAAATAAATCTTTAATTTAATCTATAAAGTATTATGGCATATTTGTTACAGAATTAAGTGTTTGTGTAACATACTGGAAAATCACTTGTTTTAAAAAATCATTTTTAAAAAAATAATTTTAATGAGAAACTATTCAAAACAGATTCTCATTTGATGAAAATTTATATTATTTTTAGATTAATTTCATGTTTTAAATGGCCGTAATAAACGGATGGAAAACATCTAAAATTTATTATTTTTTATAACAAAAGTGATTTTTTTTTTAAAATGTAACAAATGAGAGTCAACCTAGTGCTCTCAAGTTCAATAAAACCAACATTGTTTGTTCTGTGGCTTGATCTATCTTGGGCCACGGTAGTCGAACTGGTCCTCCAAGGTTCAATTCCCGCAATTACAAACTTGGTGTTCACCAGTGTAAGATTTGCATCAAAGCATGAACAAAAATTAGTTTTTTTTTTAAAGTATTATGACAATTTGTAGGTAGGCATCAATAATCTGAAAAGTAAAAATTATAAAATATACTAAATAGCCTTTAAAATTTATCTTTGTCCATCAATTTAGTTGCTAAAATAAAAAGTCTAAACTAATGGATGTGAGATAAACTTTAAGAATAGTTAATAAATTTTATAGTTTAAAATTAAATAAGAGAATGATACTTTAAGAAGTAGAGTAAGAGTATTTTTTAAACAAAATTAAATGTAAGTAAAAAAAAGTGGGCATCCTCCACACTCCATAATTGACCATGATTTGTTTAAGCTACTTTGATTGATTTTGTTTTTAGAATACAGAGTATACAGAGCCATTGGAATAAAATAAAAGTTGCAATTCACAAACCGCCTTTAATAGTTAATAATAGTAGTTTCAAAATCTATAGAGCAACACTTTATGCCTCTATTTCTCGGACACAAGATATGAAGAAAATCATTATTATTCCAACTCTGACTATAATGCTTTACATTCATCCTCTCTATCAACAACAAAAACATCAAATAATACATTGCCAAGTTCACTGTTTTTCACACTACATATCCAATCCCCATTATCCAAACATGAATTTAAAAAGTTAAAAGAGGGATGAAATTTTGTAAAAATTCATCTCTAATTTCATGCTAACTATTAGAAATGGCTAATTTAGAGATTAATTTTTTTTATTGACAAATCTTAGTGGGATGGGGTAATTGCTAGTTTATGGGCCGAACTTGGATATCCATCTTACAACTCATTTATATTCTCTTAACTTGGTAATCGAGCTACCTTTCTAGGACTAATTTAGAGATTAATAAATTTAGAGATTATTTTATTTCTTTTCATCTTTTAAATGCCTTTTATTTACATTGTTGTTTCAATTTATTTTTTCTAATATTAAATTTTTAATTTGAGTTAGAAATTGGGGTTGGAGTAATGAAGGCACTAATACCAATCAGACTTAAAAGCAGGGCAGCAAAAGGAGAATGTTGAATTTAAGATCCAAAAAAAAAATCCCTTAGCTATCAACATTTTCCATGTTAACAAGTTCATCATAGTAATCTCATTAATTAACAAAAACTAAACAATTAAATGAAAATTTCAAATAAACAACTAAAATTAACTGGTACTAACACCAGCTCTTAATTACTCTATCTAAACATATTATTATCATTATTACTTCCTTTTTCTTTCTCATTTTTTCTCTCTAATAATAATAAAAAAAAGATTAAGAAGATGAAGAAGACCCATTAGTAGTAGTAACAACATTAGTTCCACTATCATTCTCATTAACAGCACGACCACCGGAATCACCATCTCCGGCACCATCACGGGCGCCGGAGCCGTCGCCGGAGACGCCATTTTCCGATTTTCTCCCTAAAGTGTTCTTATTGTTGTGCATCCAAACCTTGAAAACTCCTCTATCAACACCAATTTCATTGCAAAACTCCATAACCATTTCTTCATCTCTCTTCTGCATTTTCCACCCAACTTTCTCAGCAAATTCATGCATCTTCTCTTTCTGTTCTGTTGTGAACTTCGTTCTAAACCTTTTCCGGCTAGTACCCATTCCCGCCGGCGAAAAGTTGGTCGGAGCAGCGGTATTTTCCGGTGGAACGGAAATACCTACACCGGTGCCGGAGAGTGCAAGGAGCATGTGAGGTGCTGATGGGTAAGATGAGATCGGCGGCGGAGACACCGAGTTTGGACTCCGGTGCGGTGGAGGCGGTGGGTGGTGACGGTGGTGAGGCTGGAAATCAAAAACGGCGGAGATTGGTTCTTCTGGTTGACGGCGGTGGAAATTCCGGTGACAACCACATGCGGCGCATTTTATGGTTGTTGGGTCGTCGGCGGTGGCTGTTGGTGACGGCATGAACTCACAACAACCGTCAAGTGCATGACCACCTAAACTTGCCACGTGGTTCTTTAAACATTCTTTGTATGTCACCGTTACCGTAACGGCGTTAGGGTGAATAATTGTGGTGGTGCTGTGGTGGTGGTTGTGGTGGTTATTTGGGTGGTGGCGTTTTAGAACCCCATTTGAGAAAGGCTTTGTGGGTTGTTGAATTCGGGTCGGATTTTCAGATTCGGGTTCTGATGATTTAGCATTTGTTAAGGAAGTGGTGTTTGTGTTTGTTAAGGAATTAATGTTTGTGTTGGTGTTTGTGTTGTTTGATGTTATAACATCCATCATGCTTCTAAAAATCTAATAATAAACCTAAAAATCTTACCTTAAACTTATGGGGTTCTTACTTCATGAGCTTAAAGGCATGAATATATCACACTCCATAAAATTGGTTGCTCTTTATACTCTTGCACATGTTGAAGACACTTTTCTGAAAAATTGAGGAAATGGGTAGGTATATAGAGTTAAGGAAGAAGGAGAGAAATTCGAAGGAGACAAAAAAATGGTTACTTTTGAGGGAGAGGAGAGGGAGAAGAAAGAAAGAGAGAGAGATGTTGGTGATGGAATGTGACGACTGTTGATAATAAAAATCCTGGTTGTGGTTGTCCCTTCTTAACCACTTGTTTTTTTAACCCTGGTTCTAATCTATGGTTAAGTTATTGACCCTACATGGAGGTTAGATATGGGTAATAAATATACCTTCCTCTTTAAATAAATCTATACAATGCAATTTATTACCACTCTCTGTATAAATGTAGTCATAACGAAATTATTAATTACATTTGTTTTTTTTATACTTTTGATCCACAATATAAAAAATAAAATGTGTTTTTTGGTGATATACAATATAAAAAATAAGTATTAATATTATTATGAGCGTATTTAAGCATAGTATTTGTAATAATTGAATATTAAAATATTATTGTGTCATATTTGATTATGTTTAATGTATTATTTTGCTTATTATATGTTGATTTATAATATTTTAAGTGAACTTTCATTTTTAATAATGTAAAAGAATGAATATTAATATATTATGTTATTTTTTGTTTGTTATTATCTGATTTATTTTATTAAATATTTTGTAAAAATTATTTAGTACATTTGCCTGACCCCAATTTAACCTCAGTCGGAATCTTGAATTGGTACACTGTTTGATTCAATGGTCGGCCTGATTTTAATTAACTTTGCCGATGACCACAAAGTTAATATCATTAAGTAAAATTTACCACTTTTCTTATTTTTGTGAATTAGTTAAAGAGTTGTTATAGTTTAATTTTCTTAGTTTCATATAAAAATAAACAATACTAAAGTACCACTATTCAAAATGGTCCTCACATTTTTTTATATGCAAATGTTAGTGGTTAGTAATTAGTTAAGGGCGTGAGGGATGTTAGTTTTTTGGATTTAAACCCTAAACCTCTCACTACAAGAATTTTCGCTAGTAGCAGCCCACGCTAACCATTAAAAGCTGCCGCTAGAGAGGAGAGTTTATCGTCGGCCATGCGACGGTTCAGGGTGAAGCTAAAAGACTCGTCGCAATGGGTAGCGTGGGCGAAGGAAAAGGCTCGTCGCAACGGGTAGCGTGGACCATTTTGACAGCTACAAATTGAAATTCGTGTAGTGTCTTTCTTGCAACTTCTTCAAGTCTCTTAGCTCCGCAACTGAGCTGCTTTCTTAAAAGATGAATTTACTCAAAATATAATATTTTGTTGATAAAAACAAACTTACTGCCTCCGTCCCATTTTATAAGTAGTTTTAGCAAAATCAATTTGTCCCAAATTGATTGTTGTTTTATATTTTCAAGAAAACATTTAATATTCTTTTTCGCTCATGTCTTCTTAATTATGACAATTTTTTACATTTAACAAATGATTCACATTTATCTATATAGATAGATAGATAAATGGTTAAACGGGAAACTAGACAACACTTTTTATAAAATCTAGACTACTAATTATTTTTCTTAATAAGCGTGCCAAAACCTTAAACTAGTTATAAAATGGGACGGATGTACTACTTAACTGGAATTTTCTTGTAGTTGGGTCGACTACATTTTTTATATAATAATAATTGACTCTGGAAAGAGTATGGTTCAATTAAATGAATTATGGCAATGGTTTAAGTGAAATCAGTAATGATGGTGAAGTATGCTTAGTTGACCCGGAGAGAGTTAAGAATGGTCTGCAAATTTATGAGCCTACTCATGTTAATTTCTCAAGCTGGCAATGAAATGAATCACAGCTAGCGTTACCAGTTAAATCATCGTAGTAACTTTTTTTTTATAAGCAAATGTTAGTGGGCTGGGGGATTGTTAGTTTCCGGGGTTTGAACCCTAGACCTCTTTCTTCCAATTTTGTAGCTCCTTCATGCATGTCTCTTAGCTCGCCAACTGATTTTAGGGTAAACAACTCAAATGCATGTTTAAATGTAAATGCAATGCAAACCATATCTAAAAGGCCTAGTAAGGCAAGCAACACGCAATAAAGTAGTTTAGTTGACAAGTTAAGAGATAAGAAATAAATTGAAGGAGATTTAATATTTAAATTTTGCAAACTAACATTTTATTCACCTTTTAATTAATTATTAATCACTAACTTTTGCCTTAGAAAAAGTGTAATATAATTTTTCTTTCTGCGTAGTATTTGAACTCGAGACCTTGGAGGTGAGATCCGAGTCCAATTACAACTCAGACCGACCCTTGGTAGGCATAACATGATTGATTATTAAGCTGAATACTTTTTGTAGTTATTTGTGTTCGAACTTAAAATCTCTATTTTACGTGTATGAAGTTGGCGTTCAATCTGTTGACAAAATGAAAACAATGCAACCCCAATCCTTTTCCTCCCATATTTTCTCTCATTATTTACTTTTGTTTTTTTGTCTTTTCTTTTACATAAGCCTTTGGTCACTTGTGAGTTGTATGCATTAAAGTTTAAACGTAATCCGCAACTTCTTCCCTTTCTCCTCTCTCTCGCTCTTCAATAAAAACATAAGGATAAGGATTCTCTTACGCGCATTACTATAAAAATTTACATAATAAATGTAATAAATAATGAGATAGAAAAATATGAAAGGAACAAGAGACAAAAATAAATTTAAGAAAATTTAATACTACAAGTAAAACATTAAAAGAGGAGTGGCAAGTTATGTAATTATGACTAGGGGTGTTCGCGGTGCGGTTTGGTTCGATTTTGAGACAAAAAGTGAATCGAACCGCAAGGAAAAATTACATGTGGTTTGGTTTGGTTCGGTTGACTTCCTAAAAAAACCAAACCAAATCGATGCGGTTTGGATTGGTTCGGTTCGTTCGGTTTTTTCCGACACATGACATAATTTAAAATGGAGTTAAAATTAACTAAAATACAAAATGGCTAACATAAATCTTTAAGAAAAAATCTGCTCAAATATATGTAGTATATAAATTACTCTCTTTCAATTCGTTTAAGATAGCTACAACCATGTTTAAAAAAATTTGAATTAGGTGTTTTATTGTAATTTTTAAATATATCATAACAATATGAATTGTTTGTAAGTGAGTCAATGAACCACTTAGATTTGGGCTAGTAAGTGAGTGAGAGTTGGGTTTTAGTTGGATTTGGGCTAATAAGTTCGTAAGGAATGTTGTAAGTCAAGAAGCATTAGTGTTACTTGCGGTTTTTGGTTTGGTTTGGTTCGGTTGGTGGAACAAAAACCGCGGGCCGAACCAAACCGCGTGGTTGATTGAAAAAAAGAACTGAATAGATTTTGCGGTTTGCGGTTTTTTGCGGTTTTCGGTTTGGGTTGGTTTGGTTTGCGGTTTTCTATTGGGTTGGTTCGGTTTTGACACCCCTAATTATGACCAACTTGAAACGGTTTGCTTTGGTTACTACCATCTTTAAAATCTTATTTGTTTTTTTTTTATCAATGTCAAAAAAAATATCTTTAAAATAGTAAGTTACGTTATAATTTTTTGTCAAAAAAAAAGATTACGTAAGAAAACTTAATAAATATGACAAAATTATTATGTGATTCTTACATATAAAAACAAAATATAATATATAAAATGTAAGAGAGTGTATTCAATTTAATAAAAATAAGTTTCTTTTATCACTTAATTCAAGTTAAAAAGACAAAAAAAAATAAAAAATTGTGTGGGTATAGACAAAAAATATATTAAGAAAATGAAATTTATCATTTTACTTTCATTTATAGTTATCAGATTTTTAAAACAATCACATTAATGTTTATCATAGTAGATGTGGTCCTAGTTACTTATGTTTCCACTAAAATGCCCCGATTACTGCAAGAATTTTACGGTAATATTACCCGTAAAAATTAATGAGACTTTTTTTTTATAAGCAAAGAGTTATATTAAATGGGAGTGCAAACGGGCACCCCAACCATTACATTACAAGAGGCCTCATTAAAACCTCCCCGGGCCAAAACCTCATGGGAAAAAGACCCAAGGAGAAAAAAGAGTACCCCAAGAAGAATGAGACATAAAGTCAGTTACACTGAATTCATACAAACAAAAGGATTGCCCCACGAGTCAGAAATCTTATGATTGGAATTGCGACCTTCTATGCTTATGAACCAAGACCATGTTATTGACTTAACATGGTTAACGACCACCTGCGAACTAAAAACTTGACCTCTGAAAAGAATATGATTTTGATGTAATCATATGCACCAAGTGACAGCCATCCAAATCAAATAGTTCAGTCTACACGCCCTTTTTGATTTCAAATGCAAACCATGAGCCCGGAAATGTTCGACCCCTACTAGAGTAGCTGAAATTGCCATGCCCAACACTTCTGAATAGCAAGCCAAACTAACCCGGAGCACCTGCACAAGAAAAAAAATGGGAAATCGACTCATCTTGTTCAAAACAAAAAGGCAGCACACCCCATGCATGAGGGTCATTAATAATGCCCTTTGAAATAAGAGAATCACGAGTTGGGAGATTCCCCAAAAACAATCTCCAACCAAAAACTCCCACCTTAATCGGAATAGATAGTTGCCACATATTAACAAGAGCACTCTGGATATTACTATCCAACCTATCGTGCTGCATCAGATTCAACAACATATCGTAACCAGATTTAACAGAAAAAAGATGAAGGTTTTCAAGCCTCCACCGCCAATGATCTTGCTCTGATACGACAGGATGTAGAGGATGAAGAGTGGCCAAAAGCAAATCCTGATCAACCTTCTCCTCCGCAAACAAGTCGCGACTCCAAGAAAGATTCCAACACCAAATGTTATCCAACTAGTACCCGTGCTCCAAAATACTGCCATGTTTAAGCTTAGCCACTTCAAAAAGGCTAGGAAATAAATTTTTGAAAGTGTCATTGCTAGCCCACTTATGATTCCAAAAAGAAATCAAATTCCCTTTCCCCAACACAGGTCAAAGAGCAGAAACAAATGCACCCTACCACGAAGGATTTCCATCTTCCAACATCAATAAGTCCCTCATGTTGAACCAAGGACAAACACTTTTTGTTTTGTATGATAACAAATTACAATCTGTCTACTAATGGTTACAGTTGAACAAAAGTACAGGACATGAATCAAAGAGCAGGATATCTTAAAGTGTAGCGACTTGGAGAAGAAGCTACTCTAGAGTTCAAGAACTATTTGTTAATCTGCTTTTGATAGGACACCATGTAAGATCCTATCACTTCAATTCTATAAATTGTAGTAGTTGAGAGATGATTTTTTAAAATATAACTATTGTGTTAAAATATAACTGTTGTGTTAAAAGCTTAGAAAAATCTTTTATATAAAAGCCTAATAGGTAGGCACGTAGCATGAGAAAATGGTAAAGCTAAGAATCGATTGATGACTTTGTGTTTGTAAGTTGAAAATCGATTTCTAGCCTAATTATTCAAGCTAGAAATCGATTTGTGGCTTCCTTCACAAAGCTAGAATCGATTTCAAGCCTACGGGTTTTTAAAGGAATATGTTTTGGAAAGAAAACAATCGATTGACGACCTTGTGTTTCTAAATGGAAAAAATCGATTTCTCTCTCTCTCTCTCTCTCTCTCTCTCTCTCTCTCTCTCTCTCTCTCTCTCTCTCTCTCTCTCTCTCTCTCTTTTAAAGCCAGGAATCGATTCCTCACCTGTTTCCCACAGGCAAGAAATCGATTCTTCACTTGCTATTGTGAAGAACAAAATCGATTTCTTCCTTATCTTTTAAAGCCATAAATCGATTTCCACCTTCCTATTTCTCAAGCAAATGAATTGATTTCTATACACTCCTATTTAAGCATATAATCGATTCATCTCTTTTTAGAAGCTTTCAACGGTCATATTTTGAGTAAATAAATCGATTCACATACACATTGTTTTAAGCAATCAATCGACTTACAACTCATCTATTTTACAAAATTGCCCCAACGGTCATATTTCTACAAACCCTATAAATAGGCACTTAGGGTTTTTTCACGAAGGAAGAGAACACAACGCACAACTCAAAAATCAAAAAAGAAGAAAAGAACTCTCACCGTCATATTATTTCTTCAAGTTCTTCATCGTTAAATCCAAATCACTCATCTCTCTCAACTACTATACTGTTATACTACTTGAGTGATTGGATCATAGTTTTTCAGTTGTATTCATCTGTTACTTGGTTGTTGTGAAATCCTGGGAAGTGTTCTTGGGTAATTCAATCGGGGAGATTGAGTTGTTAGCAAAATCCTTAGCGGGGAGCTTGGGTTCTCAATTTGGGGAAAATTGAGAGTGGTGTGGTAGCTATAGGGAAGTTGCTTGCTTGTAAGACGTTGAAGAAGTTCTTCTCATATAGTGTTTGTTATCAAGTCCAAAGGTTGCAAAGCCGGAGGCCGAAGACGTAGGGCTTTTATCCCGAACCTCGTAAAAATCACGGTGTATCTCTTTCCCTTCTCTTTGCTTTGTTTTTTGCTTATATTTGTTTATCGTTATATTTGATTTCATTGCGCTGCGTTCAATATCACAATCTGTTTATCGTTAAAGTTGATAATAGTGTGGTTAGCGTAAAATATCACTGTAACTGGTTCTGTCATAGTTATAGCTTGCTTAGGTATTGCATATAGTTTAAATCCTATTTTCCGCATTCGATTTAAACGTGCATCGTTAATGTTTTGAAAATTAAAAAGATTTCAATTTTAGCGTATAACCTTATTCACCCCCTCTAAGGTTATCATATAGTCCAACAATTGGTATCAGAGCTAGAAATTGCATATAGAGCTTAACATCTCGCAATTTTATTTTATTTATTTATTTTTGATTATGGGTTCATTTATGAAAGAGGGGATGTCCTTCAATAGGCCACCCTTGTTCGTTGGGACTAACTATGACTATTGGAGTAGTCGAATGAAATGTCTTGTGCAGGCTATAGATTTCACTTTATGGAGGATCATTGTTGATGGACCACTTATTCCTATGAGAATCAAAATTACTAAACCTGGTGTTTCTATTGACAGAGATACTACTAAGTCTCAAGCTACTGGTAAAGCTGAGGAAGTACCTATTGAAGATATCTATGCCATTGACTTGAGTGAGCTGAGAAAGTCTGAGTTAGATAAAATATCTCTAAATGCCAAAGCAATGAACATTCTTCACTTATCTCTATGTGAAGAAGAGTATGGAAGGGTAAAAGGTTGTCAGACAGCAAAAGAAATTTGGGACTGTTTGGAAGCAACACATGTTGGCACGAGTCAAGTGAAAGATACAAAAATTAGAGTTCTCACTTCTGAGTATGAAGCTTTCAAAATGAAGGAAGGTGAATCTGTTGCAGCTATGCACCAAAGATTAAATCTGATAGTGAATAACTTGAGAGCACTTGGGAAGAAGTATTCAACAAAAGATTTGAATGAGAAGATTCTTGCATCCTTGACTAGTGAGTTATTTCCTAAAACTTGTGCTATCACTGAAGCCAAAGATATTGGCACTTTACCTCAAGAAGAATTGATTGGGTCACTTCTTGCATTTGAGGTGGTGTTGGCCGCTAAGAAGACTCAAGAAAAAGAAGCGGTCAAAGAAAGGAAGTCTCTTGCTTTTGCTGCTAAGACTCCTAAGATGGCAAGGAAAGAGGTTGAGTCTGATGAAGAATCTGATGATGAAGACATGGCTATGTTTGCCAAGAAAGTCAAAAAATTCATGAGATTCAACAATCTTGGGAAGGGTGACTATTCAAAGAAATCCGGGTACAACAAAGGAGATAGTTATGAGAGAAGAGATGATCAACCAAAATGTTTTGAATGCAACAAACCTGGTCATCTTAAAGTGAATTGTCCAAAGCTAGAATCCAAGTACCCACAGAAGAAAGCCATGAAGGCTACATGGGACAATCTTGACACTGATAGTGAAACAGATGAAGAAGAGAAGACTGACAATGCTGTTTGTCTTATGGAAAATGACACCCCTAAGGTAATCCTTGCTAACCATAGTCTTTCTGATTCACTTGAGCATGATGACTTATTTGATGATGTGTGTATTAGTCAAGATTTGAGTGAGGCTTTTGAAGCTCTTTATAATGAACATGAAACTCTTTTGATTAAATCTAAGGATTTGAAAAAGAGCAACAAAAGCATGCTCACTCAAATCGAGACTTTTGAGAAGGAGGTAGCTAAGTTGAAGAATGAGCTACATAAAACTAAACCTTTCACCCTTGAGCTTCTTTAGCTTAAACAAAATTTTGAAAAAGTCAAGGTTGAAAATGAAAATTTGAAAGAATCCTTAAAAAAGTTTGAGGTTGGTGAAAAGACCTTGACCAAGTTACTTCACTCCCAACATGGATATGTTGATAGGAGAGGTATTGGGTATGAAGGTAATTCCACCTCCTCTGATTTGAAAAAGAAAGTGATTTTTGTAGCTACTACTTCAAATGAGACACCTACTGTTTTCTCTTGCACTTATTGTTAGAAAGGGAATCATGGCTCTCATAGATGCCCTATTCGTAGATTGTGTGAGCTTGACACCCTTATACCTGCTTGTAAGAAACCAAGGTGGAGTGTGAAAACAAACCCCTTGAGGACTAACCCACAAGGACCCAAAGAGATTTGGGTACCAAAACTTTCAACTTGTTTTTACTACAGGTATGCTTCAAGGTATGGGGGCAGATTGGTACCTTGATAGCAAAGACTCGAAGCTCATGACTGGAGACGCAACAAAGTTCTTAATACTCACCCCCAGAAAAAGCGGTCATGTGACTTATGATAATATCAATAGTGGAAGAATCCTCGGTGAAGGTTGGTCAGTCATCCAAGAAGAAAAATGTGTGGATGGTTGATAGTGGATGCTCAAGGCATATGACTGGTGATGCTTCACTATTCTTGAAGTTGAGCAACAAAGCTAGTGGATCTGTAAAGTTTGCCAACAATGAATCTGCTCAAGTAATAGGAGAAGGTTCTGTGGGTAAGGAAAACACAATCAAAATTAAAAATGCTTTACTAGTTGATGGTGTGAAATTTAACTTGCTAAGTGTTAGCCAATTATGTGATAGTGATTTTGATGTGCATTTTTCTGTTGATAAATGTGTTATTATTCATAGAACTTCTAAACTTTATATTACTGGCTTTCGAGAAAATAATGTATATTATGTTAATTTTGATAATGTGAGTAATGATAATGTATGCATGCCTTCCCTGATTGATGATGTGGATCTGTGGCATAGACGTCTAGGACATGCTAGTATAGAACATTTATCTAAGTTGAGTAAGAATGAGCATGTTAGAGGTCTACCCAAGTTGAAATATGAAAAGGATCAATTGTGTGATGCATGTCAGCTAGGTAAGTTGCATAGATCTTCTTTCAATCCAAAACCGGTTATTTCCACTAACAATGTGCTTGGATTGCTCCATCTTGATTTATTTGGTGAAATTGATGTTGTAAGTCTAGGAGGGTCCAAGTATGTCTTCGTGATTGTAGATGATTATTCTAGGTATACTTGGGTCATTCTACTTGCAAATAAAAGTGATGCTTTTAATGAGTTTGCTAAGTTGTGCAGAAAGTTACAGGATGAGAAAAGCTTAGCCATCAAGGAAATTAGAAGTGATCATGGAGGAGAGTACGAAAATTCATCATTCAGGACTTGGTGTGAAAAGTATGGTGTGCATCATAACTTTTCAGCTCCAAGGACTCCTCAACAAAACGGTGTGGTGGAAAGGAAGAATAGAACCATACAAGAGATGAGCAGAACAATGTTGAACGAGCACAACTTACCCAAATATTTTTGGGGTCATGCAGTTGATACAGCATGTCACGTGCTCAACCGGGTATACCTGAGGCCGTATCTTAACAAGACGCCATACGAGTTGTGGAATGGTAGAGCTCCAAATATTTCATACTTTAAGGTTTTTGGAAGTAAGTGCTTCATTCTCAACACAAAAGATAAGTTGGGTAAGTTTGATGCAAAATCAACTGAAGGTATTTTTATGGGTTATTCAAGTCATAGTAGAGCATATATTGTTTACAATAAAATTGATAAATGTATGCAAGAATCAATAAATGTTTATTTTGATGAAACTAACCCTTTTGCTAAGAAAGTTGATGATGAGAATGAAGTGGTTGAAGTGATAAAAAACAGAATACCTGAATCAAATAGTGAAAGTGTGGAAGAAGCCGAGGTGAAAGTGGAACCTCAAGAAGAAGCTGAAGTGGAACGAGAGCCCCAAGAAATCGATGACCATCTCCATGGAAGAACACATGATGATTTGCCCAAAACTTGGAAATCAATTCGAGATCATCTCATGGAGCAAATTATTGGTAGTCCATGATAGGGGGTAACAACTCGTTCTTCTCTTAAACATTTATGCTTTCATAGTGCTTTTGTCTCTCAAATAGATCCTAATAATATTAAGGAAGATTTAAATGATCCAGAATGGGTTGTGTCAATGCAAAAGGAACCTGAACAATTTGAACGGAACAAAGTTTGGCATTTAGTTGAAAAACCCGTTGGTAGAACTGTCATTGGTACTAAATGGGTTTTTCGCAACAAACTTGATGAAAATGGTGTTGTTTTATTAAATAAAAGTCGTTTAGTTGTTCAAGGTTTAACCAAATCGAAGGGGTGGATTTTGAAGAAACTTTTGCTCCGGTGGCTAGGTTGGAGACCATTTGTATAATATTGGCATTTGCTAGTTACATGGACTTCAAACTACACCAACAGGACGTCAAGAGTGCCTTCCTAAATGGTTTTTGTAGAAGAAGAAGTATATGTAAAACAACCCCCTGATTTTGAATATTTTAAAAACCCAAATCATGTTTTCAAACTTGACAAAGCACTTTATGGACTAAAACAAGCTCCTAGAGCTTGGTATGAGAGACTAAGCAAACATTTAATTGCAAATGGTTTCAAAAAGGGTAAGATTGATTCTACCTTATTCCTTAAAACCAAGGGCAAACATATCATTGTAGTTCAAATTTATGTTGATGATATTATTTTTGGATCTACTAATGATCATCTGTGCAAGGAGTTTTCTGAAATGATGACTAGCGAGTTTGAGATGAGCATGATGGGGGAGCTGAATTTCTTTTTGGGACTTCAAGTAAAGCAAATGAAAGAAGGAATCTTCATATGTCGACTGCAACAAAGTTGGATAAGGACGAGAAAGGTAAACCAGTCAATGAAACGATGTATCGAGGTATGATCGATAGTATCTTGTATTTAACTGCTTCTCGACCTGATATTATGTTTGTTGTATGCTTATGTGCTCGATTTCAAGCATGTCCCAAAGAATCACATTTAAAAGCTGTAAAACGGATTCTTAGATATGTTAAGGGGACCATAGATTTTGGATTGTGGTACCCGAAATCGAGTCAATTTTCTTTGGTCGGTTTCTGTGATGATGATTTTGCTGGATGTACATTAGATAGGAAGAGTACTAGTGGAACCTGTCATTTCTTAGGGCCTAGTTTAACTTCCTGGTTTAGGAAAAAAAATAACAGTGTTGCTTTGTCCACCGCTGAAGCCGAATATGTGGCGGTTTGAAATTGCGTTGCACAAGTTCTGTGGATGAAACTGACTTTAGAGGATTTTGGTTTGTTATATGAAAATGCGTCAGTTCTATGTGATAACACTAGTGCCATTAACATTGCTAAGAACCCCATCCAACACTCTCGAACTAAGCATATAGAAATAAGGCATCATTTCATTAGAGACCATGTTTCTAGGGGGAGCATAGCATTACAGTTAGTAGGCACCGATGACCAACTAGCAAATATCTTCACGAAACCCCTAGCTGAAGCTCAATTTTGTAAGATCCGGAGAGAGCTCGGTATGCTTGATTTTGCCAGTTTATAATGTGATTATGTGTCTTGTGTGCTTTCCCTCCTTTTTGATGAAAACAAAGGGGGAGAAATACTTGCTGCTATTTACGGCTATTGCTATGTTACTGGATTAGTTTATTATTTTTATGCTTATGCTTAGGGGGAGCTTTTGCTATTGTTTCTTGTTTATCGCCTCCTTATGCATAAGGTAATTTGTTATCATCAAAAAGGGGGAGTTTGTTGAACCAAGGACAAACACTCTTTGTTTTGTATGATAACAAATTACAATCTGTCTACTAATGGTTACAGTTGAACAAAAGTACAGGACATGAATCAAAGAGCAGGATATCTTAAAGTGTAGCGGCTTGGAGAAGAAGCTACTCTAGAGTTCAAGAACTATTTGTTAATCTGCTTTTGATAGGACACCATGTAAGATCCTATCACTTCAGTTCTATAACTTTTAGTAGTTGAGAGATGGTTTTTTAAAATATAACTGTTGTGTTAAAATATAACTGTTGTGTTAAAAGCTTAGAAAAATCTTTTATATAAAAGCCTAATAGGTAGGCACGTAGCATGAGAAAATGGTAAAGCTAAGAATCGATTGATGACTTTGTGTTTGTAAGTTGAAAATCGATTTCTAGCCTAATTATTCAAGCTAGAAATCGATTTGTGGCTTCCTTCACAAAGCTAGAATCGATTTCAAGCCTACGGGTTTTTAAAGGAATATGTTTTGGAAAGAAAACAATCGATTGACGACCTTGTGTTTCTAAATGGAAAAAATCAATTTCTCTCTCTCTCTCTCTCTCTCTCTCTCTCTCTCTCTCTCTCTCTCTCTCTCTCTCTCTCTCTCTCTCTCTCTCTCTCTTTTAAAGCCAGGAATCGATTCCTCACCTGTTTCCCACAGGCAAGAAATCGATTCTTCACTTGCTATTGTGAAGAACAAAATCGATTTCTTCCTTATCTTTTAAAGCCATAAATCGATTTCCACCTTCCTATTTCTCAAGCAAATGAATTGATTTCTATACACTCCTATTTAAGCATATAATCGATTCATCTCTTTTTAGAAGCTTTCAACGGTCATATTTTGAGTAAATAAATCGATTCACATACACATTGTTTTAAGCAATCAATCGATTTACTACTCATCTATTTTACGTGAAAAATTGCCTCAAGGGTCATATTTCTACAAACCCTATAAATAGGCACTTAGGGTTTTTTCACGAAGGAAGAGAACACAACGCACAATTCAAAAATCAAAAAAAGAAGAAAAGAACTCTCACCGTCATATTATTTCTTCAAGTTCTTCATCGTTAAATCCAAATCCATCATCTCTCTCAACTACTATACTGTTATACTGGTTGAGTGATTGGATCATAGTTTTTCAGTTGTATTCATCTATTACTTGGTTGTTGTGAAATTCTGGGAAGTGTTGTTGGGTAATTCAATCGGGGAGATTGAGTTGTTAGCGAAATCCTTAGTGGGGAGCTTGGGTTCTCAATTTGGGGAAAATTGAGAGTGGTGTGGTAGCTATAGGGAAGTTGCTTGCTTGTAAGACGTTGAAGAAGTTCTTCTCATATAGTGTTGTTACTTGTTATCAAGTCCAAAGGTTGCAAAGCTGGAGGCCGAGGACATAGGGCTTCCCGAACCTCGTAAAAATCACGGTGTATCTCTTTCCCTTCTCTTTAGTTTGTTTTTTGCTTATATTTGTTTATCGTTATATTTGATTTCATTGCGCTGCGTTCAATATCACAATCTGTTTATCTTTAAAGTTGATAATACTGTGGTTAGCGTAAAATATCACTGTAACTGGTTCTGTCATAGTTATAGCTTGCTTAGGTATTGCATATAGTTTAAATCCTATTTTCCGCATTCGATTTAAACGTGCATCGTTAATGTTTTGAAAATTAAAAAGATTTCAATTTTAGCGTATAACCTTATTCACCCCCCTCTAAGGTTATCATATAGTCCAACACCTCCACCATAAAGAATCTTTAGTGCTAGCTCTAGGCATAGGATCCCCTGTGAAGATATGCCTCAAGTCACCATATCGATGTGAAAGAAGCTGCCACCAACTTGCACTATTGTCGTTGATGCATCTCCACTTCCACTTGCACAAAAGAGACAGATTGAAGGCTTCCAGATTCTTCACCCCCAAACCACCATCTTTCTTGAGTCTACAAACATTGTCCCAAGACACCCAATACACGGGACACCCCTCTCTAGTACCCCCCCCCAACACAAAAATCCCTCTGAATTTTGACTAACTCTTGAATTACGATGAAAGCCAAGAAGAAAACAGGGTGCGTTACGGAATAGTGTAAACAAGGCACTGAGTTTCACGCATTGACGGAATGGGGGTTTAGCAGAAACTTATCCGAGAGTAAAACAGAATCTTTTTTTACAAAAAATTAAGGGGTTTAGCAGCCCAAAAAGGGGTTTAGATCCTCTCCAGTTATTGGACAGTTCCAGTAGGATAAAAGTGGCGGACCCAGGACCCTAGGGCAGGAGGTGCAAAATTTTTCAAACACACGTCGCTAAAAATATCATAAAAATAAGACCTTAACAGGCTCACAATTTGTGTTGCACTAGACCAAGACAAATTAAATAGCACTAAGAAGTTCTTAAATACAAATTAAATATGTGAGAGTGTGAATAATTGAAGTCAACCTTACGAGAGTGTGAATAATTGAATAAATATGTGAGAGTGTGAACACTTACGAAGGTAATAACATTGAAGTCAACCTTTAAATTTATGCCATAAAGACAACTCTTATGAAAGTTCACCTTCAGTCCCGAGACCAATTCAAAGATTCTAAAGATAGACTTAATGCACCATAAATTTTCCCAGGTGCCCTTACCGACCAAAATAGTATCATCCGCAAACTGAAGCAACGAATAACTTAGGCTACTATGAACCTGAAACTTGATCGGAAAAACATCCTTCACGCACAGCTTTCTGAGCCATGCCAGTTAAACCCTCGACAACAATGAGGAATAGAAAAGGAGATAAAGGATCCCCTTGCTTAAGACCCCTACGCATCTTGAAATCACTGGTTGGGCTCCCCATTGACAATAACAGACATCGAAGAATTGTATAGGCAGGATTTAATCCAATTGATCCACTTCAACCCAAAACCCATCCGGCCCATCATGTACTCAAGGAAGCCCCAAGAAATAGAATCATATGCCTTTTCAAAATCAATTTTAAACAGCATACACTCATCTTTTCTTCGCTTCGCCAAGTCAACCAGTTGATTAACAACCATTTCATTAATGAGTCGATGATGGACAATGTGATTACTCTGCATAATGAATTCGAGTACTAGTAGTTATTAGGGGTGTTCGCGGTGCGGTTTGGTTCGGTGTTGAGATAAAAAGTGAACCGAACCGCAAGGTAAAACTACATGCGGTTTGGTTTGGTTCGGTTGGCTTCCTAAAATAAAATCGAACCAAACCACACCAAACTAATGCGGTTTGGATTGGTTCGGTTGGTTCGGTTTTTTCCAAGACAAAACATAATTTAAAACGAAGTTAAAATTAACTAACATAACAAAAGGCTAACATAAATCTTTAAGAAAAAATCTACTCAAATATATGTAGTATATAAATTACGCTCTTTTAATTTTTTTAAGATAGTTAAGACAATCTTTAAAAGAATTTGAATTAAATATTTTATTGTAATTTTTAAATATAGCATAACAATATAGATTGTTTGTAAGTGAATCAAAGAATTAATTGTATTTGGGCTAGTAAGTGAGTGAGAGTTGAGTTTTAGTTGCATTTGAGCTAGTAAGTTAGTAAGGAAGGTTGTAAGTCAATAAGTCTTAGTGTTACTTGCGGTTTGGTTTGGTTTGGTTTGGTTTCTATAATCAAAACCGCGAACCGAACCAAACCGCGCGGTGCAATGAAAAAAAGAACCGAACTAAACCAATAAGAAGCGGTTTTTTGCGGTTTTCGGTTTGGTTTGGTTCGGTTTGCGATTTTCTATTGGCTTGGTTCGGTTTTGAACACCCCTAGTAGTTATCACAAATTACTATGGACATAACTGCGAGTACAGACACTATGGTGTTCAGCCCTATATGCATAGTATATTATATATTTATGTTACTAATCACTGATATTAAAATCTTGACTATATCCAAATTTATTTAAAAAAAAAAATTGTCCTGTAAGCATGTTCCTCAAGTACTAATATATTGAATGTTATTATTAAACAAAATACTATCATTTGTGATATTTAATGAATAGATTTGGAAAAAAAATTGTTTTATAATTGAATTATGATAGTCTTTATTTTATTAATTGAACTTTTGTTGTATAATGTGTGCGGAAAATGGATAGTTAGACGGGTGTGAGATGAATACTTAAAGTTACTATCCGCACAATTGTGGACTCAAGTTTTTTTTTCCCAAATGCGAATATGAGAATGAGTACTATATTACTCTTTTTTGGGGTAATTTGGATAGTTATTTGCACGCAATTGTAAGCAGATTAATCCCTCGAGTTTGGTATAACCATGATGGGTAGCAAAACTAGTCGTTTTAGCACTGCTGCATTTTCAAGGTAATGAGACATGAACCATCATATTCAAATATAATTGAGCGTATCTTACTTTTTTTGCATGATGATTTTATTGGAGTTTCTACTCCTAAATTAGTTTGTGTAGCTCGTGTTTTTTGTTTCGGGCCTTTGAGCCCCTATTATATTCAATATATATATATATATATATATATATATATATATATATATATATATATATATATATATAATAATTGAGTACTTATATCATACTCTATTATTGCCAGTCCTAATTCCCTTTCTCCTCTCCCACCGTGGTCGCCAACTGAACCATACCTTAATCGTCCCAGGGTAGGTCGATCTGATTTTTGGTCGCTCTGTTTGGTGATGAAGTCGAGACCAGAGCTCAGGTCGGGTTGTACCTGCAAAGACACTCCGACGCCCAAGTCAGGGAGGGAGAAGTCAAAGCAGAGTCTGGAAATGTGTCAGAATGTGTACCTGGCAGCGGGAGTTGACCCCTATTTATAAAGCGAGGCGACGCCCCTGAGCTGTAGGATTACCGAGTCGATCTTGGCCGTTGATTGTGATCCCTACACCTTTGGTGCGTTCCTAGCGAGTTGAGCTGCAGCTAAGTGGGCCGGTTTGGGTCCATTGTAAGGATTGGGCCATCGGCCCAATCCGAAACAGTTATGAACCCCAAAGGTGGCTTCAGTAGTCAACCATAAAAATAATCAGAATTAAGAAAGCACGTGTCAAACGATAGTCCGTGGCCAACACGTGTGGTAATTAGTCTGTGTGTACCTTTGATGCCAGCAACTGCAAGGATGAAAGTCAAAATTGATAGTATAAATAAATATTAATTAATAAAAAATAAATGAGTTATGCTTGAAACAACGATGAATTAATTGAATGTCACCTAGAAATAAGTTGATTAAATAAGTAAAGCCAAGAGGAAAACAGGGTGCGGAATAGTGTAAACAAGGCACTGAGTTTCACGTGTTGACGGAACGGGGGTTTAGCAGAATCTTATCCGAGAGTAAAACAGGATCTTTTTTTACCAAAAATTAAGGGGTTTAGCAGCCCAAAAAGGGGTTTAGATCCTCTCCAGTTACTGGACAGTTTCAGTAGGATAAATGTGGCGGACCCAGGACCCTAGGCCAAGAGGTGCAAAATTTTCAAACACACATTGTTAAAAATATCATAAAAATAAGACTTTAAGAGGCTCACAATTTGTGTTGCACTAGACCAAGACAAATTAAATAGCACTAAGACAATCTCAAAAAAAAAATAGCACTAAGAAGTTCTTAAATACAAATTAAATATGTGAGAGTGTGAATAATTGTGAGTGTGGTGCATTAGGGTGGTGCAAAACTAGGGACTTAGATGCAAAAGATATTTTTCAGGGTGTGAAAAACATTTTTTCCTAGGGTATCGTGCCTAATTTTATTTTTCCGGGGGGTTCGCTTGAACCCGCTGAATGACACCTAGGTTCGCCATTGGAGAGAGATAGACTAATAGAATAAAATAATATTCTATGAATCTATCTCTCTCCTAATGGAACTGTCCAGTAACTGGAGAGAATCTCAATCCCAAAAAAGGGATGAAGCGGGAACTAAGTGAGGACCAGAGACTTCAATTACATCAGCGGCAATTAGATGCTTTATTCTTTTTAATAAACAAAATTTTAAGGTGAGGGGATGACGCCTCCGTCCAAGGCATGGAAGACCTTCTGGCTCTTTGAACACTTACGAAGGTAATAACATTTACCTCATCTCAAAGAGATTAGTGTGATTTAAACCCGAGACCTCGAATACAAATTCTATCATGCTCCACTAGGTCAACCCCTTGGAGTTTAAAGATGCCTTATAATATCGAAATATCGAAATAATTAATAAAGCAAATAAAATTGTCATCTCCTACGAGATATCACCCCAATCATGCTTGGCCATCTATGTCTTTGTTAGCGGTACGATAAATATGTTGGATCTTGACGAACCAATCCAAGTGGCACAAGCACTACCCTTTCATGAGCCCAATAGATCGTGAACAACAGTCTCAGAGTTGTTGGGCCATGAGAGGAGCCTAAAACACTTGGATCTCCACTTTGGACCAAGAGCAAATATATAAATGAATTGGATACCGCATCATTCACCTAAAACCTTAAGCCATTAAATGTATGAGTCCCTTCACTTATCTATTGCTCAACATATCTATTTACATCAAATGTGAGACATCTTAGTCAAACTTGATACTCCAACAAGAGTCGACATGAAACTCAATATATTTAAAACCATTTCTAGAGCAAGCATCAAACCGTCAAATTCTCCCCAAAATAAATAACCAGCGGACAAACCCAAATGTCTAGCATATCCAACGAGCAAACTACCAGATTCATCTTTTAGGACACCACCTCACACGACTTTACATGGGTTACCTGCACTGTCGCTATGTGCTCAAATCCCCCCAAAAGCATGAGGGGACCACCTATTTTCGAGAACACCTTGATAGGTGCTAAGGCTTGACCTGAAAGAGTTTTGTAAATTAGAATTTCCTACACACAATGGATAAAATTAAGTGAGAAAGAGTTTGGAAATTATGAATTGGGGACATTTGTTGAGAGTCGCACGTCATATGTGATATGGGCTGAAAAATAGTCTGTAAGTCGGAGACATCCCTCACTCTACAAACTGATTTTGTATGGTTGAGTTAGGCCTAACCCAAATTCTAAGATGTTCTCAAAGTCAATCCAAGATCTGTTTGGCCACCCATTTTCGGGCCACCCGAGGCACGCCACAGTTGTCCAGTCCTGTACGTGAGGGGTGTGTTGAAGGTCTCACATCAAATGTGATATGGCATGAAAAATAGTTTATAAGTGGGAGACACCCCTCACTCTACAAGTCGATTTTATAAGGTTGAGTTAGACCTAATCAAATTCTAAAATGGTATCAAAGTTTATCCAAGATATTTGGGCCACCCGTTATCAGGCCATACAGATCACACTCCAGTTGGCCAGCTTGGAGAGGCTCGATTAGAAAGAATCGGCGGAGAAGTTTTATGTTATAAACGGTAATTTATCGAATTATATAAAAAACTTCTATCCACTTTGGTCTACAATGGAGAGAGAATGGTGTAAATGGGGTGAATTGGGAGTCTCACATCAATCTGATATATATGGTCTACAAAAGAGTTTATATATTTGTATATTTGTGTATTGTAACCAATCTTGATATTATTGTCCTTTATCTTTTTTTTCCCACTTTGGTCTTTTATGTTTCAAATCTGTGTCAAATCGGTCCTTTATGTTTGATATGTTTCAGTTAATTTGATTCTTCAATTAGTATTATATGTTTGAGTTTAATGGTCCTTCAAAATAAAAACACAAAAATAAAGAACACTATGAATGTTTTCAAGAACACCAAGAATACCTCAATTTCTTGTTTCTAGAATAACTAATGCAATTCACGACCAAATTGAATGAAACATGACTCTATATTGAATAAAATTCCGCAATTAATTCAATGAAACTAAAATTAAGCTCAGAAAAGTGTTTATACAAAAAATCATTTCTGGAAATTTGAGTTGAAGATTGAAGCTTTCATTCGCGTTTCAGTTTCTCACATCGTTTTCAAAATTGCATCGTTTTCGTTAGAAACATTTTGCTATAGTTTAGTTTCTATACTCAATGTGAGTTGAACGCAATTGGTTTGACGGAAATTAGTTTAGAAATGAGCAAATAAGAGCAAAAGCACAATTTTGTAGATGTGAATTGCTTCTTCACAATATTTTGTGTTTCAGCGCTTTTCTGAACAAAATGCTTGCCAAATTCTGATTCATTGTTGAATTTCAAAAAATTTTAGGCTCAAGAATAATTGAATTTGGTGCTCTATAGCAAAATCACCATTGTTGAGATTGAAGGTTTTTTGAACTTCGAGTTCAAGCCTTCGGTTCCAGAAGTGATTTTGCGCATAAGCACTTTTTGAAGCTTAATTTTCGTTCCATTGAATTCCTTGCAAAATTTTATTAAAGTTAAAGTCTAGTTTCATTCGATTTGGTCACATATTGCACGAGTTATTCAAGAAACAAGAAATTGCAGTGTTCTTGAAAACATTAATAATTTTTCTGTGTTTTTGTTTTGATGCACCAAACCGAAACATATCAAACATAAATGACCACTTTGACCAACATGGTATACACAAGTGTTAGATACTTGAGCTCATTACCCATTTGGTTAATAGTTCGATCCCTGACTGGTGCGTATGGAAAAGATACATGCTGGGAGAGGTCAACCCCTTAAACGGATCTCAATACATCGGGGGATTAGTTTCTCCAGTTACACGCAGGGGATACATTTGTTTATCTAAAAAAATGACCACTTTGAGGTGTATTCGAAACATAGAAGAGCTAAGTTGGAAAAAAAAAGACAAAACCGAAACTTTACCAAAAATACAAAGCCTTTCAAAAATGATGTTTACTCCGCATAAAAGCCATCTTGGAGAGCGTTTGTAAATATATAGTCCCCTTGCATAAAAGCTGAAAATTTATACTTTAACAACTTCTTTGTCACCTAATTATTGAGTTGCTTTCATTTTGGTATTAATTCGCTTTCTTTAACTTCCCAATAATCCAAGAATAGTGGGCATTTCTTGTGTCGGCAAAACAGTAATGCACTAATGACCTATTGCCTAATCTAATTGTTCGTTTAGGAAAAAAGAAAGATATTCTCTAAAATTGACCATGACCTAAATATACACCAGTTTAGTACTTTTAAGAATTGTATCATTTCTTCTTTTCGTCAAAAAAAAAAAAAGAATTGTATCATTTCTTCATATCCTCTAAAGATATTTTACAAATACAATTCGGTACATCGCACCGTATAAATATGGATGTAATTTATATACACAATATGTATATAAGTGTTTTATTAAAAAAAATGTGTATAAGTGTTTTATACAATCTACTACTAATTACAAGTTGACACGTCATTACAAATAAGTTACTCAATTGATAACCACATTATATGTCAACAATTGCATGAATTGTTATTAGTCGTGGTTGTAATAGTTTATACACTATATGTGTACATAAATTAAACTCTATAAATATTTGTGGGAATGTTTTACAGTGTCCCTCAATATTGGTTGCCTTGACAATTTCAGCGACATGGGGATGTTGACTCCTGGGTTCAAACCCAGGTGTGACTGGTGGTAGTGTGTGCATGGTGTTTATTTGCCATTTTCATCTAGTAGACCAAAAAAATAGTGTCACTAGTGTAAACAAAAATACATGATTCTAAATCGATTTCCTTCCAATTGATTTTAAATGTAGAAGTGGTGACACTTTTGCAATTATGTTGAGAAATCAAAATTCCCAATAACTTTTAACGTCAATTTCTGGAGGAATCAATTTATTGTCATCACCAATGTAATCACCAACGCTGATTTAGAAAATGTTCCCTCGATTTAACCTAATCTCCCTACTATACGAAAACGCTCGTGTCTCTTTCAATATTTGCTGCTTGTATGCGACTTTCGCCCTCGCCTCTTTCAATATTTTGCCGCTTGCACGCAACTTTTTTCCCTCGTCATCTCTTCACCCTAAATACGTGAAATAAAAAAATAAAAGTGTGTAGTGTTGAATAGGACTAGTGATGCTCATTAGACCCATTAAACGTGACTTTTGATATTTGTGGTACCAATTTGATTTTCTTCAATAGTAATGGAAAGAGTAATGGTCAAGTAACAACCAACATACTATCATTTTCAACAATGTCTGATATTAATTTCTTAATTCCATGATTGTAAATGGGTTGGGCAATCTAAATCTCAATCACAGTACAAGTTTTGGCCTTCAATGCAAAAAAGAAAAAAAAACAGTGTTTTTCAATCCACTTCACCTATCTATTTATATGGCCCAGAGATCCAATGAGAGAGAAATTACCTATCATTTAGACAATGAGTCTTCATTCTTAAGCCCTTTTCTCTAATAATTCAATTTTCATTATTTCAAAACCATGTGAAATTTTCAAATAATAATAATGGCTAACAAAGACACACAACAGATGACCTAATTATTAGTAGAAAATGGACTATGCACAATAGTGTAGTTTCCCATTCAAAGAATTTTTATTTTATTTATTTTTTGGTCCAACATTCAAAGAAATGAAAATACAAAAATTCACTCAAGTTAAAGCAGTCCATACAAAATAATAGGCCCACGAACACGCTAATGTATTTGAGCATACTGTTATTACTTAGAGCATTACTTTTCACCCCCTCCACATTACTACAAACACCTCCAAGCAATGTTTTCTAAACACGTCCTTGACCGATTTTGGGTTTCCTAGGTGAACCAATAAAATGGTGTCCTTGTAACAATTTGAATATTATTCTTCTTGTATTTTTTTATCGAAAATCATTAATGATTCATTCAAAATCAAAGTTCTTTAAAAAATTCAATAAATTAAAGCGAGATTGTATAGTCTATTTTGCAAATCTTCAATAAGATTTTAACAATTTCAATTTATAAAAACTTATTTTCAGTAACAAGAACAGTTACAAGTATTCTATATCTTTGCATGTATTTGGAAAACAATTAATTGCTTTTAAAAGAATTCAATATTATATAACTTGACTTTGATTCGACTATTAAAACCTCTCTCTATTGGCTTTCAAATCTTCAATAAGAATTTCACCATCAAGATCATAAAAATCACCATGTTTTAGGTAAGTTTCAAAAAGTTTACAATATAATTTTTTTAAGTCATTATTAGGGAATGATTTAAACTTATGTATGTGTATGTGAGTGTCACACATACACACACATAATTGTAAAAATTCAAATATATGTATATTCTACTAGGGAAAAAATATTTTGGTGCCCCTAAACTCATACCTGTTGATCGAATTTACACTTCCAGTTGTTGGTAAGAAGTGATGGGATTCAGTACCATTCATTTTTTTTGTCTGCAGACAGAGTGATAAGCACCACTCATAAAATCATACCTGTAAAATAAAGATCACAAGTTTGAAATTGGGTAACCAAAGAAAATGTCCAACCTAACAACATTGACTTTACCAATTGTACTAGTAACATACCCGTGCATCCGCACCGGTTGATCGCATTACGTGGTATCAATTTTGGTTAGACTGATTTCTATAATGTAATAAATGTAAACCAAAAGTATATCTCTAAGAGGTAAATAAGTGTGAGTCAATATAAGTTTATGGTCAAAATATGAAACAGATCGTGATCTAAGTACCAAAATTTCCATATATCATTGAATTCCAATTGATATAGGAAACAAAGGCAAAAAATGAACTGTCAAACCAAAATTACAGTCTAGGGTTTAAAGAGAAAAACTTTGTTTAATTAAATCTTTATCTCACATCTCAGAATTCCACCTACACAAATAAAGTAACACACAAATTAATAATCACTTTTTAGAAGAGAAATATGTCAATAACAATAGAAGTATCGAATGATCATTCAAATAAAAGTAAAAAGGTGATTGACAATATGACATACATAAGGAATTCTAACTTTGATTAGTTAAATGTTTACTCATCATAAATAAAAGAAACCTATAAGAACTATTACCTTTGTAAATGCATAGTTACAAATATATTTTGACAAAGAATACATAGCTGCAAAGCAAATTCTGGACAAAACAACCGTCTTTCCCAGGCAACTTCTAATATTACATGAGAAAGAAGAGATTATTCTTTTGAACTTTAATATTTGAGAAAGAAGAGATTATCTTAAAGCCCGTGCATGAAGTCCGCTTCTATAATGTGTGTAGACCACTAAATAAGAGATTATTATTTTGAACTTTATAACATGAATATTGTGATTCTTGAGTGCAGAGAGACATGGTTAATATGGAATTGTTACAGGTAGAACTCTTGAACACACTTAACTTCATCATTCAGATATTTGACAAACCGATGCTAAAAATCAAGTAGATCTATGAAATAAGAAGAAATAAGCATAACTTCTAAAAGGTTAAAAAAAGTTAAAACGGTAGAAAATAAAGAAGTAAAACCATGCTACATTTAATGCCTAAGGTCTGCCTCGCTAGGTATTAAACTTCTAGATTTGTTTTTTTAGTTTTAACAACCAAAGTTAAAAGCTGAGATAAAATTCCAAAATTAAAGTAAAACTAAAACAATTATGATTATGAATAATTTTTTTGAGATATATAATAGAGCAACACAAATTAAAAGTTAATTGCAAATTATGATCACGACAACAGTAAAGTTTATTTTTAAAGGCAAGTAATAGGTGGGAAGAAAAAATTAGTAAACAGTCAAGGTTATAACCACAACATGACAATTGAGGGAGAGTTGATGGGAAGTGACGAAGAGAGTTGATAGAATTGAGATAGAGTGGCTACGGGAAATGAAAATTGATGGAAGTGAAATAAAGCTGTTTTTTTTTTGTGGAAGAGTGAAATAAAGCTGTTGTGAAAAGTTGATAGTGATTAATAATTTTTACCCGTCAATTTACATTGCTACCCTTTGGAGTTAGATTAGGAAGACTAGGTGTCAAGTGAATGTGGAGGCTTGTTTGGGTAGTTTAAGTGTGATATATTAGTATAAATAGATATTAAATTTTTACTCGTCAATTTACACTGCTAGCCTTTGGAGTTAGATTAAGAAGAGCAGATGTCAAGTGAATGTGGAGGCTTGTTTGGGTAGTTTAAGTGTGATATATTAGTATAAATAGATATTAGATAGATAGTATATAGTAGTAGATCTCTCGTTGTCTCCCCCACTGCCGCTCCCGTTGTCAATCTTTCATTGCCGCTCCCGTTGCCACTTGTTTACTTTTTTTATTCTAGAACATTTAATATTAATTTAATCATCTTAATTAAATAATTAAATCATTAAATTGATTTGTTTTAGTAGTTTCAATAGATCATAGTAAATAGTAAATAGTATATTTTAGATCATCTAATATTAAATTAATCATCTTAATTAAATTTTTAAATTATAAAATAAAAATTTAGAATATTTGATAATAGTTAAATTTTTTGATAATTGTTAGTGGTTAAATTGATTGATTTTAGTAGTTTTAATAGAAATATTATCGTAAATAGTAAATTTAGATCGTTTAATTAATTTAGACATTTTAATTAAATTATCCAAAAAGATTAAAAAGTTATTTTGAATTTTTTGTTAGTGGTTAATTTTTTTTACTAATGCTAGTAGTTAAATTGACTGATTTTAGTAGTTTCGGTAGATTATTGTAAATAGTAAATTCTAGATCATTTAATATTAACCTAATCATATTAATTAAGTTATCAAATTATTTAAAAAAGTTATTTTGGAATTTTTGATAGTGGTTGAATTTTTGTTGACAGTTGTTAGTAGTTAAATTGATTGGTTTTAATAGTTTCAGTACATTATAGTAAATATGAGTAAATTGTAGATCATTTAATATTAATTTAAGGCTTAAATAGTTATTACCCCCTGCAAATATCCTCATTATCCAGTTACCCCCTGCAAAAAAAAGGTTTAAAAAACACCTTGTAAAATGTAACGTTATCCAGTTACCCACTGCTGTTAACTTTTCTGTTAAAAAAATGTAAAATGTAACTTTATCCAGTTACCCCCCTGACGTCAGTGCCACTTGTCACCATATAAGTTCAAAATATTACCATTGAGAATGTTTTGTTAAATATATACTTAATTTTCTTATAAATATTTATCGAACTTATTTAATTCAAAGCTAAACAAAAGTGAATTCTCATATGTTTTTTCAAATTCGTACAGTTCAAAAATAAAAATAAGAAAGTGATACGATAAAGTGAATGTAAAAAGTTGTAGTTCTTTGATTGGGAATCTTTCTATAGACTTTCAACCTGTGTCATGTATTTTCACTAACGGTATGTTTGGGAGGGAGTTTTGAAAGGAGAGGGCATATGTTTCAATCGAGGAAGTTATAAAATATCTCTAAATATAAATGAAGTTTGATAACAAATGTTATACTGCTTCTCACTAATATATAGGCCATAACTATGATGTTTCAAGCAAAATACCATTTTAGGCTTTTAATTTTCAAATATTTTAATAGAACAATTTTGTTATTATAAAAATTTTGAAAACTAAAAACTGTTTTTAAAAAGAAATTTCAAATAGGCTAATTTACTAACACAATGTAATGTAGTTGCAAATTGAAATAAATGGTTTTTTTTTTTTAAAAATGAATCTTATTCAACAAAACTTTGAAGCATGTGGTATCTTCAACTGAAATACAAGTGGGCCGATCCAAGGCCTTTCCGGCTAAAGTATGATCTACATGAGCTACATCAAATACCCTCTTGACCAAAAAAAGGCACGCGTTTTTATACCCCCACCTCGATATGTTATACCCCCACAAAATTCGTTATTCCCAGAATGCCCCTGAGAATTGATGTGTAATGGATTTATCTAATTAAAAGATAAATCCGTTTGTTGAAAAAACCCACAAAGGAAATCCGTATTTTAAAAAAATGTATAACAGATTTAATTCAACCCACATAAATTTGGTACGGTTACAATAACAAAACAGAATAATTTAAGCGAAACATAAATCCGTTCTTGTTATGTTTTAATAAAGGATTTATCTAAGTTATTAGATAAATCCGTTTTGAATTATTTCAAATCGGAATTATCTATTAAATAGATAAATTTGTTTTGTTAATTTGCACTAACGGATTTATCTATTAATTAGATAATTTCGTGCTGTAAAATAATAAATAAATTAAATTCAGCACTAATTTGCAATTTTAGAGCAAATAAATCTTAAATATAAGCTCTAAAATAAAAGGGGATGTTATATACAAAAAAAGTGACAAAATATTAGCGAAACGTCAATCAGATTTAGAATCAGGTGCTAAGTCTATAATCTTTGGTGGATCAGATGGTGGTTTGGGGACTGGAGCTAAAGACACCCATAGTTGGAAATGCCCTATATAAGGATCCAACCATGAAGTAACATCGTCAGATGAAAAACGCTCCCACTGAATACCAACCAGAGGCAATGGACACTCAGGCAAAAGTGCAACATGCACCCAGTGAATGTTGTTCACATTAAGAATACAGATGAGGCTGCAACTCTTACTAGTCGAATATAAACCTCTCAACGGTAAATAAGTATATGAGGTCTTCAAAGATAATGCAACTAGGGCAACATTATATTTGGTAGATATAATGTACCCCATCCCAGACATCGTCAGGCACTTGTCCTCGTCCTGCCTCCCCTAATCCCTAACAAACAGTGACTCCTTAATAGTTGCAAGTCTTTTAACCCCAAATAATTCAGCATATAGATCATAACGTGAAGTTATTTCTTGAATTAGTTCTTGTCGAATTAATGGCCAACTTTCCTTACCATAATCAAGTCCAACTGCAACTGCTCGGTAGCCACAATTTCCATCCCCTTCTACAACAATAATGTCTGCAACGTAGGGGTGGAAATGTAGAGGAACCCATGGTAATTAATAAACGATGTGATGAAGACTGTGATAAACGCTGTGAGATCCGCTGTGAGAGTTTTGAAGTCCCTTGTGATAGTGATTGCTGTGAGAGTTTCTTTGAAGTCCGCTGTGAGACCCTTTTACTGACAGAGTCTTGAGTGTTTTTCACTGCCTCATCCACATGCTCCCAATAAGAAGGATCACATTTCACATCATACATTTTTTGCTTCTTCTTCTTTGGTGCACCCTTTGTTTTAATTTTAGATGGTGATGGAAGCATTGAAAATGTGGTAGGAAATGCCAGCTCATCAATCTGTTTCTTGAACACAAACTTCTCATCAGGTGTCATAGAATTAAATCGTTTCCACATCATCTCCATAGAATAAGTGATGTCACCTCAGTTGCTTTATCTTGATTCTCATCCTCATCCATACCATCCAAACTCAGTCTACACCAATGTTTGTCAACCATGTCCAGTGGAATTGAAGTACCTGATATCTGATAAACACCAAGCTGACAAGCATAAGGCAACCCATGCGAAACCTTGAGGATGCACCCACAACGAGCGCTGTCGTCACCCACACCTGAGGTGGTTTTCTCATACTCTGCTGCAATATGTTTTAGGGCATTTAAAGAGACCATACCTCGTAGCTTTTTGTAGAATGGAGTATTGTGAACCACTTCAATACGGTTGATACTTTTTTGGAAAGAGCCCACAATCTTATCAAAATGGATATTAAGCATACCATTCACCGCTTCCCAACACCTACACAAGTCTCCTCCAGAATTCCCCAACGCCCTTTTCAACGCCCAGTGGGCAGACTCAACCCTAAAAATAATAGCAAAGTTCAACTCCACAACCATATAACAAACCAAAAGATAATTGTAAATTAGTTGACATACCTATTCGTAGTGGTATTCCTGAAATGTGCCGGCTTATTAGTCCATGCCAAAACAAATCTCTGCTTATGAGGAGTCAACCATGTGTCATGCAAGTTCTTCAGAAAAGGTGGAAATGCTAACATACACACACTTGCTTTTTAAAAGGAGTATGTTAGAGTACACACTTTTATTTGGACAAATAAATCGACACATGACTGCTCCAATATTTGCAATCTCTGTGAGTACTCAACCTCGTCAAGTGAATCAATAAAACTATGCCAAAGAGCGATCACTGACTCTTGCCTATCCACATGCACATACTCTTTAATCTTTGCTCTCACATTCTTAGTTATGTGCCACTCGCAAAGCAAATTCATAGAAGACATAAATACTTCATGAATGCCACTCATAATACCAAGATCTCTGTCAGTCAAAAACACCTCAGGTGATAGGCCGTGTATCTTGAACAAATATTTCAATATTAGCAATGCCCAAGTAAAATGAGACTCGCGCTCATGTGCAAATATGCAAAGGCAGCCGAGAAGGTTATCTCGGTTGAAGTGACACCCACAATCTCCAACAGAGGTATTTTGTATTTATTGGTCTTGTATGTGCTGTCTAGAATAAGAACCCTCGGAAACAATTGGAAATAATTTGATAGAAGTGGGATGTGCCCACATGATGTCACTGACCACATCCGTGCCCTCAACTTTCCTGCTCCAGCATAAATACTTCTCAGATTCTATCAATCTCATCAGCTCCTGAATATCAGTTCTATGACCCCCCAAGGAAGACCGGTACATGGAACGCTGCCTATATAGTTGGGGCATAAAAGTCACATTACCCACAAATTTCTTCTTCAAAGCATTCATACTGTCTTTTGGGGCAACCTTCAATGCAGGGTGTTCATCCACCATAGCCTTCTCGTCCTTCGTTAACCGCCCAAAGAATGCGGTGCCGGTTAAGGTTGTAAGCAGCTCATGTGTGTGGAGTCCACACCTAACCCTCAAACACCAACCCCCATCATGAACCGTATATGTAGATCTCAATTTAAACGGACAATTATGCTTCTTTGAGCTGATGACCCTAAAATTATTGCTGAATTTCCCAGGCTTCTCGCAACCAAAAATAATTTTATCTCTCGTCCCCCTTTTACCTCCAGCTTTGCAAGATCTAAGGATGATAACGACAACTTTGATGCCTATCCCAACGTCTCTGACCCAACGTACAACATCATCACGTGTTGGAAATAGCTACAAAATAAACAATTGTTAGTTAGTTAGTTAATTAATTAAATAAGTACATACATTTTTTTAAAAAATAATTAATTCATTATTTAAAAATATCGCCTCCGTCGTGAATGACTCTGATGTATCTATCGAGAATGGAACCAACTGTGACTCTGTATCCATATCTGTTTCATTTTAACATTTTTGAAAATAAGTAAATATAATAAAAATAATGCAAAACAGATTTATCTACTGGATACATAAATCCGTTGTTTTTTTTCAAAACGGGTTAATGTGTATAAAAGGTAAACCCGCTTCTCAAAATAAACAATAACGGAATTAATTATCTTAAAGATAAATTCGTTTCACGTTTTTTGTAAACAGGATTTACGTTTTTAGTATGTAGTTCCGTTATGCAAAAACCAGAATAACAGAATTATCTTTAATATCTTGAATCCGTTTGGTTTATAAAAAAAACAGAAAACGAAATTATTGTTTTTGGATATAATTTTGTGTTAAAAAAATGCACAACGGAATTATATATTCAAAGTTATAATTCTGTTAAAAGTAGCATTAAATAACAAACGGATTTACCTGTCTGGTATGTAAATTCGACGGCCAAAAAAGTGGGACTCACGCAGAGAATTTGGACCACAAGCTGAAAAGTGTAATAAATGACATGAGTATTTTGGGAAATAGTGGAAAATGTGGGGGTATGATGTCTCATAGTGGGTAAGAAGCGGCCGCAGAAGCTCGAAGGGACGTGTGGTGGTTTGTTTCATTTTTTAGCAAGTGACACAATTGATGACAGAGGTTTTTTATGAGATCTCATGCTTGTTCAGAAGAAATTCTCTTATACTATGTTTGGTTTAAGAGAGAAATGGGAAATAGGGAAAGAGGTGAGAGAGTGTGGGAGAAGAGGGAATGTGAGAAATAGAGTAGATTAAATAGGTTGTTTTGTATGAGAGAAAGAGGAGAGATTTTTCCTCTTTCTTTTGTTTGGTTGAAGAGAAAGTGACAAGACAGATATTGTATCATTAATCAAAAGACAAAAATAAAAGGGGTAGAAAAGCAATAGGGTGACCTTGCTACATCCAATGGAAGAGATAAAAGTGCGTGGTTCCACTATAAGAGGGATAGAAAAATTAGAGAGGGAAAGGATGGTCCCCTTTGCCATCGATCGTCTGAGCGATAAGAAAGCCAATTATGACTTTAGGACCATTGAAAGTGATTTTTGTAAAGCAAGAATGTAAGAGGCTAGGGGTGACGATGGATGTGTAACCCTTGATGAACTTTTGATGAAACTTGGTGAGTCCCAAGAAGTTGCGTAGGGCCTTGATAAAGGTGGCTACAAGCAAATCTACGATAGTTTGGATTTTAAAGGGTTATGGTTGAACTCGATGAGAGGAGAAATGTGGCCCCAATACTCTAATTCAACTTGAGCAAAGAGACATTTAGACAGCTAAAACTGTTGAACAGTTTCTCTAAGTGGTTATATGGAGCATAAAGAAGCTTCTAAAAATCAAAATGATGTCGAAAAACATGGTGACAAAACAATAGAGTAATGGTTAAGCATCTAAGTCATGGTTGCATTAAAGTTCTAGTTCGTGCATGCGTATCTAATGGAAACCCTGTCGAAGATCCAATTTAGAGAAGTAGGAGGCGCCCTCGATTTTATCTAAAATCTTATCAATGGTTGGCATAAGAAAAAGGTCACACATTATAGTGAAGTTAAGGGATCTTTAATCAACAGATCAGCTAATCGTCATCATTATTTTTGACAAGTACTAATGAAGAAAGTGGACTATGGATCGTTTGAATAATGTTGGATTTGAGTATATATTTAGCTTAGTACTCAACCTCACATTTCTAGTAATAGTGGAAGCGATATGGGTGGATGTTGACCGATGCGATATGATGGAGGAGGTGAGTGTGGTGTCGATGTCTCCGTGAGAGGGAAAGTGTGGACGATGTTTGGAAGAGGCGATCAAAATGAAAAAGAAGGGAGTGGACTTTTCTAGAATAAGGCAAGGTTCAGTGGGGGGAGATGTGAGGTTGGGTTGGTGGAGAGTAACTCAAATATGGTAAATTTCAGAGGTGAAATAGGGTGGGGTTCATCCGAGGAGGTGCAATGTTTGGTTGGTGGGGAAGAATTTGGATATGGTAGCATTTGAGCTGCTAGACCAAAATTGGGTTGGGCTAGGTTGAAACATCTACGTTTAGTGAGATGGGTTGATCTTATTGGGTAAAGAGTGAGTATAGCAGAGTATAATTCATAAGCACATAGAACACAAATTAACTTGGTTTGCTAATGACGACAATGAGGTCACATGTGACTAAAGATGGCCATTTAGCCCATATCCAATGGGTACTAGTCAAAAACTACTCATGATGGGTAGGGTAATTACCCGCACAATGGATACAACTCAGTTACGAGTAATTATCCATAAATTTGTATGGCATGCATGTGCTTCCACGCACTTTGGTACCTACCCCGCATTCGCATGTGTGTGTATATATGTAATGATTTATATTACTAATTATTAATATTATAATTTTAACTAGATCCAAGTTTAAAAAAAGAAAATGATTTTATTAATATTATCCGAATCGATTTCTTTTTAATTGAATTATGATAGACTTTATGTGATTTAATTGATTTTTCATAGTTCAAGTTAATGAACGGAGGTACAAACACTTAGGTCCAAATCGATTTCTTTTTAATTGAATTATGATAGACTTTATGTGATTTAATTGATTTTTCATAGTTCAAGTTAATGAATGGGGGGTACAAACACTTAGGTGAACAACAGCTAACACTTAGGTGAACAAAAGCTGTGGGAGTGAGTACAACAATTGCTACCTATGCGGGTACGAGTTGGGGTACAATCATTTTTTTTCAAACGCGAGCACAAGGATAAGCACTTTAGTACCTTGTTTAGAGGGTGCCATTGCTGTCCCTAAGTGACAAAGTGATGGATTCGTGTGAGCGTTTGGAGGTGAGTAACGAAAGTTGAGAGGGAGACATTGAGTCGTGAACAACAAAAGCACAAGGTGGGAACATTATCCTGCTCATCTTCAAATTTTGTTTCAAACTTCTGATAATGTGTGCTAGAGATAATGTCAAATTCAAATGATGTCAATGAGTCAAATGACACAAAACTTCGCCATGGAGTGGCCGTTTCTTGTCTATTGGGGGTAGAGTGACTCTCATAAACTCTGTCCTCAATAGTATTCCACTTTATATGTTCTCTTTATTCAAACTCCCCAAGATTGTTCCAACTGTTAATATTCAGAGGGACTTCTTGTGTGCGTGTGTGTGTGTGTGTGTGTGGGGGGGGGGGGGGTAATAGAGAGGGTCGACCCGTTTATTGGGTGTATTGGGATAAGGTATGTAGACCTAAGAAGGATGGTGGTTTGGGGGTGAAAAATATGGAAGCTTTCAATTTGGCTCTTTTGAGCAAATGGAAATGGAGGTGCACAAATGATGTTCCGGAGTGGGCTCAAGGCCCAGTACAGTCCAATAGGCCCAACACGGCCCAACTTGGCGTGCTCCACAAGATATGGCCAGAGCGCCTGTGCCACTATAAAACCAGCACAAATCCCGAGAATCAGGGACGTTATCTCACCTTGTGAATCCTGCCCGAGCGTCACACTGACTAGAGCGTCGGAGTGTCATTGCAGGTACCACCCGCGTGCGGCCAAGACCCCAGGTTCCAGCCAGGTCCTCATCGTCCAGGCCAGGTCCTTCCTCACAGGTCCTTCCATCAGCGACCGAGCCAGGTCCTTCCGTGCGGCCAAGACCCTTGGTTCCAGCCAGGTCCTCTACGACCCAGGTCCTCAACGACCCAGGTCCTTCTATTGGTCAAGGTACGATCAATAGAAGGACCTGGGTCGTTGAGGACCTGGGTCGTAGAGGACCTGGCTGGAACCAAGGGTCTTGGCCGCACGGAAGGACCTGGCTCGGTCGCTGATGGAAGGACCTGTGAGGAAGGACCTGGCCTGGACGATGAGGACCTGGCTGGAACCTGGGGTCTTGGCCGCACGCGGGTGGTACCTGCAATGACACTCCGACGCTCTAGTCAGTGTGACGCTCGGGCAGGATTCACAAGGTGAGATAACGTCCCTGATTCTCGGGATTTGTGCTGGTTTTATAGTGGCACAGGCGCTCTGGCCATATCTTGTGGAGCACGCCAAGTTGGGCCGTGTTGGGCCTATTGGACTGTACTGGGCCTTGAGCCCACTCCGGAACAGTTGCCCCCCAAGCCTAGGTCGCCAGCGGGCGGGTTGAGGCTTGAGTCGTTGACCCCGAGTAATGCCGTAAGCGGCCGGGTTGCATTGCGCACTCGGTCTCCATCTCTTGAGGTGTGTGGTCGCCGCCACACCAAGTCACGGTCTGGCTTGAAGTCTAGGCATTGGGTCGCTCGGGACCAAAACCTATCCAGGGGTCGCTGCCCCCGTGGAGTCATGCACGGCCGACCTACCGGGAGCGACTTAGCGCAGCCTATTCGAGGCTTGACTCGTTGCCCCCTGTCTAGCCTCGCTCGGCGACCTACAGGGAGCGACTTAGCGTAAACCGTTGGGGGTGTGGTCGCTGCCACTCGTATGGGAACGTGGTCGCTGCCATTCACACTGGGATGTGGTCGCTGCCACTCATGATGGGACGTGGTCGTTGCCACTCCTATTGGAATGTGGTCGCGGCCACTCACTTTGCTTGGGCCATTAGATGGCGCTCGCTTTGGGCCATTCGATGGCACTCTTAGTAGGCCGCTCGGGACCTTGGGGCCATTCGATGACACTCGTTGTAGGTCGCTAGGGATCCTACGTTCGATTTGATCAACACGGTGATCTATTTTGGGCCAACTCGGTGGCACTCGCTTGTGTCAATGCGGTGACACCCGATGTAGGTCGCTCGGCGGCCTACGTTTGATTGTGGGTCATTCTGACCCTTGGGCCACTTCGATGGCGCTCGATGTAGGTCGCTCGGCGACCTACGCTTTGTGGGTTATTCAAACCCTTGGGCCACTTCGATGGCGCTTGATTGTGCCAACTCGGTGACACTCGTTTGGGCCAACTCGGTGGCACTCGTTGTAGGTCGTTCGGGATCCTACGTTCGATTTGATCAACACGGTGATCTATTTTGGGCCAACTCGGTGGCACTCGCTTGTGTCAATGCGGTGACACCCGATGTAGGTCGCTCGGCGGCCTACGTTTGATTGTGGGTCATTCTGACCCTTGGGCCACTTCGATGGCGCTCGATGTAGGTCGCTCGGCGACCTACGCTTTGTGGGTTATTCAAACCCTTGGGCCACTTCGATGGCGCTTGATTGTGCCAACTCGGTGACACTCGTTTGGGCCAACTCGGTGGCACACGTTGTAGGTCGGGCGCCCCACTTGAACGACCAGAAAGGGGTGTAGAACGCCCGAATCTGATTTTGACTTCAACACGAAAGCTGTAGCTCTACTTCTCAGTTTTCCAACGCATGCTCACACGCCACCATCGGGTGAACGTGGACGAAATTATGGTCTCCGAGCTAGGCAGACCTTCTGGGTCGCTCACGGGCGACCAGCTTTTGTGCGTCCCACTTTGGGCGACCATAAACGGGTGGAAGACGCCCGTATTGGATCTTGACTCCAACATGAAAGCTGTAGCTCTACTTCTCAGCTTTCCAACGCATATTTGCATGTTTCAATCGGGTCAACACGGCATACGTTATGGCCTGCAGACTAAGGGCGAGATTCCTCTTCCACGTTTCGTTTGCGCTTAAATTCGTTTAAGCGTCTTTGGATCGTCCCTGCTCTTTAGGTCGTCCAACATCTTAGGTCGCTGAACCAGCATGGTCGATGCCCGCGTCTGGGGCGGTCTTCCGTGTGGAGCCATAGTCGAAGTAGGACAGCGCTCGGGCCTCCCACTGTGGTCGCCAATTGATCGTACCTTGACCAATAGAAGGACCTGGGTCGTTGAGGACCTGGGTCGTAGAGGACCTGGCTGGAACCAAGGGTCTTGGCCGCACGGAAGGACCTGGCTCGGTCGCTGATGGAAGGACCTGGCTCGGTCGCTGATGGAAGGACCTGGCCTGGACGATGAGGACCTGGCTGGAACCTGGGGTCTTGGCCGCACGCGGGTGGTACCTGCAATGACACTCCGACGCTCTAGTCAGTGTGACGCTCGGGCAGGATTCACAAGGTGAGATAACGTACCTGATTCTCGGGATTTGTGCTGGTTTTATAGTGGCACAGGCGCTTTGGCCATATCTTGTGGAGCACGCCAAGTTGGGCCGTGTTGGGCCTATTGGACTGTACTGGGCCTTGAGCCCACTCCGGAACATTTTCTGTGCAGGTGCTCTCGGCCAGTTTGGACTTCTATTCATAATTGGATGGGCATTGCGGTTATGGATTCTCTTGTTGGAGTTGCGCATTAGGGCCCATGGTCTCAGGTTGGATTCCAAGAAGGCTGGGAGATTGAAGTATTTGCTTTGGATGGTCCATCCGAACCATATTCTCTTCAGGGATCAAGTCTTTAACTCTCTAGTGGTTGTCAATCATGTTAAAACTATATCCTGGAGTTGGTTCATTAGCATTGAAGGCTGCAATTCAGCTTTAAAGATTTCTGATTGGTGGAGAAATCCCTTTATTTGTATGAATTCGGTGTAATTCAGCTTTAAAAATTCAGAAGACTTTTTGGAAAAAAAAGATATTGGACAACATTCACTAGTGCAGAAAAGATATTTAGCGTCGGTTATTTTGGACTTTTAGCGTCGGTTATCGCCCGACGCTATATGTCGCGATGCTAAAAGTTAGACTTTTAGCGTCGGTTTTTTAACCGACGCTAAATGTCACTTTTAGCATCAGATTTTCAAAAAACCGATGCTAAATCTCTCTTTCATCACTTTTTTGTTGTTTGGAAAATGACATTAAGCATCGGTTATTTGAAACAACCGATGCTAAAAGTCATTTATAGATACATTTAGCATCGGTTATTTGAAACAACCGATGCTAAAAGTTATTTGTTGAGACATTTAGCATCGGTTGTTTCAAATAACCGATGCTAAATGTAATTTTTTGGAAAAAAAAAATGACATTTAGCATCGGGAATTTAGAATACCCGATGCTAAATGTCTCAACAAATAACCTTTTGCATCAGTTGTTTCAAATAATCGATGCTAAAAGTTATTTGTTGAGACATTTAGCATCGGGTATTCTAAATACTTGATGCTAAATGTCATTTTTGATAAAAAAAAATGACAGTTAGCATCGGTTATTTAGAATAACTGATGCTAAATGTCTAGTTTCTTTTTATATATTGTTGATTTTTACCCAAACCAGAATTTATAAGAACCTGCTATTGTTATGGTTGTCACACAGCCAGAACACAAAACAGAACACAACCATATTATAACAACCATAACAGAACCCAGCCAGAACAAAGCCAGAACACAGCCATATAACAACCATAACAGAACCCATAACACAGCCAGAATTTACACAAAACAGAATTTATAACAACCAGAATTTACAATTACAAATTGGAACTGTTCCGGAGTGGGCTCGAAGCCCAATTTCACCCAACAGGCCCAGTGCGGCCCAATACATGGCTTGCTCCGCAATACGCGGCCAGCTCCGAGATAAGCGCAACGGCCAAAACGCCTGCGCAGTCTACAGTATATATACCACACTAGCATGTGGCTTCAGGTACGTTTGACTCACCTTGTGACCCTGCCCGTTGAAGCACCTCTGACTTGAGCGTTGGAGTGCCTTTGCAGGTACCACCTGCGTGCGGCCCAGAGCTCGGTCCTTCATCCCAACGACCGAGCAACATCATCAGACAGCAGCAACTCATCGTATTGATCAGGTACGATCAATTGGCGACCACAGTGGGAGGCCCGAGTGCTATTCCACATCAAACCATGCCGCCACGTCAGAAACGCACTTCTTCCAGGCTCAACCCCTCTGGACAGGACCGACCTCGACAGACCCCAGAGGGCGTGCCTGTGTCAGTTCATGAATCACAAGGCGAGCCTCGCCAAGAACCCTCAGTGCAGGGTGGCCGCGGGCCAGTCATCCAACCGGTCCAGCAACTACCGGCCGAGCTGGCCGAAGCTGGAATCGCAGAAACATTGCCAGAGCATGTGACCCAAGCAATCATGCAAATTCTGGAGAGTAAGAATCAAGTGATTGCTGATCGAGATGAGCTGATCGATCGCTATGAGAGAGGGTCGATCTCGATCCGCCCGTGTGCGGATAACGGTCGTCAAGGTCAACCATCTCGGCCACATTGTTCACCGCCACCAAGAGAAGTTCCTCCTCGTCGAAGCGTATCCCAACGCAATCCTTCAAGAAGGGGGATCGTCCACAGGTCGCCCCCTCATCGAGGAAGACGCCACCGTCGTTCTCCCATGGAAGATTACGACTATGCTGACTCGAGCTACCGACCAGAGTCAGGAAGGTCGCGAACAAGATACTCGTCTAACGAGTCCTCAGGATCCCGCCGATCAAGAAGCAGGTCGTGGGACTCGTATGAGGAGTTTAATGACTACCGCAACGGGGAGATTAGAGATGTCTCCCGTGCCATCAGCCGACCAAGAAGAAACTATTCAGAGCGGCCTAGAGGACGGTCGTCGTCGCATGCTCCGCAATACCATGGACCCTATGGACCCCCTCCAATTGCCGACGGATTCCTTGGTCAGCCGATCGGCCTTTACGGTCTGCCCATCGACCAAACTTATGTCGCAATGCAGCCCTACAGGCAGAATTACATCCCGACCGGACAAGGGCCCTTCACCAGCGAAATCAGACGTTATCGCATTCCAAGGGATCTGAGGAAGCCCCCGAACCTGAACAAGTTTAACGGCCGCGGGGATCCCGATAAACACCTCATGTACTTCAACAACTACTGTAGCTATAGAGAGCTAGGTCGGACGATGAAGTGCAGACTTTTTCCTCAATCGCTCGAAGGCCAGGCGTTAGAATGGTGGGAATCCCTACGTCCCAACACCATCTCTTCTTGGGAAGGTCTTGTGGCAATGTTCTTGGCCAATTATACAGCCAACCGTTGTCAGTATCGTTATGAAGAGCACTTGGACTCGGTCATCCAAGGAGAGAACGAACCATTGAGAGAGTTCATCGATCGGTTCATGTCAGAGGCTGACACAGTCCGCAACCTATCAGACACGGACAAACTGAAGTATCTCAAACGTGGTATAAGAAAGAACCACAGATTTGCTGAAGAATTCTCATTGAACCACTACTACGACCTCGGCCTGTTCCTTAGAGGGGCCAACGACCATATGGGCTATGAAGAGCAATTGGCCTCTGACAAGGGCGCCCGCGCGCGTCCTAAAGACGAGAATAGCAGGCCGGCCAAGGGGAAAGAAAACTATCGTGAGAGTAAGCCCGAGTACCGGCCTAAGAAGTACGAGCATCGTACAAAGTTAAACACTCCGATCGCGCAGATCTTCACGGAGTGCCAAAACAACGAGTTCACTGGTGTTAGGCAACCTGATCCTCTAGTGTTGAAGAAAGGAGGTCGGCCTACCAAGAAATACTGTAGATACCACAAGAGTAAGGGGCATGATACCAATGACTGTATGGCCCTAAAAGATGACATAGAAGATCTCATTCAGAAAGGCAAGTTGAGGCAATATGTCAGAGATGAAGGTAACGATCGCCCTGAAGAAAGAGCCGTTGGCCAACCCGCCAATGACAGAGGCAAAGCGATCATCAACTCGACGGTCGAGCGACCGCGTGACAATTCTGAGGAAGATCGCGACCCCAGACAGTCGAAGGGCCACAATGTAGCCATGGTCATCCATGGAGGTAACCCGTTGGATATCAGAGAGTCCAACAAGGCAATGAAGAGGAAGTGGAATGAACTTATGATGGTCGGCTCAACTTCAACCCCACGGCCGGCCTCGAATAGGCCGCCCATTCCTTTTGGGGACGAAGACTTGCTCGATGGAAAAATTAATAATTACGTCCCTTTGGTAGTATCGGCCGTAATGGCCAACACTGAGGTCAGAAGAATACTGGTCGACCAAGGGAGCTCGGCCGACATCATGTTTGAGGAACTGATTGACAAGTTAAACGTGGACAGGAGCGAAATTATTCCGCAAGCCGTACCAACCCCATTGACCGGGTTCAATGGGGCGACTACCTACCCCCTGGGGACGATAGAATTGCTTGTTACTTTTGGAGATGATACGAACAGCAGCACGTTGTACAGGACGGTCAGGACAACGTTCTTAGTTCTGCCAATCAAATCGTGTTACCACTGCATCATCGGCCGACCAACACTGGGAAAATTGGAGGCCGTAGCCTCAACTGTACATTTAAAGATGAAGTTCTACAATAAAAGCGACCAGGTTGTGACAGTAATGGCCGACATGGAAGCGGCCATGAGGAGCCATTTCCTCTATCAAGAGATTTGTGATATGGAGGTGGTAAGTGCTAAACCGCAGGATCTCGGAGAGGGGCATCAGGTTAATGTGGCCGACCTGGATGCTCGTTACGACCCAAATAGCGACCCTGAGGACGACGACGACGATTTAGCCCGCGAGCTAAAGAATAAACTGAAGAGGCCCGAGCCCCACGGGGAATTGGTCGATGTTCAGTTATCGGACGACCCAACTAAGACAGTTAAGTTGGGGAGCGACCTACCTGAACAGGTCAAGCAAGATCTCATCACCTGCCTCAGGGATTACGCAGACCTTTTTGCATGGCGGGCATCAGACATGCCCGGGATCCCAATAGAAATTGCTTGCCACCAACTGTCCGTTGATGAGACAGCTATACCGGTCGCACAAAAGAGACGCACTCAGAGCGAAGAGAAAGCATTGGCTGCCGCACAGGCAGTTGACGACCTCATCAAGGACAATTTCATTGAAGAGATTAAGTATACGACTTGGCTTTCCAACGTCGTGTTAGTCAAGAAGAAAAATGGTAAGTGGCGCATGTGCGTCGACTATACCGACCTGAATAAGGCATGCCCAAAGGACGCCTTTCCCCTGCCAAACATTGACAAACTGGTCGACGGGGCTGCGGGCTACAAACTCCTGTCTTTTTTAGACGCTTATTCAGGTTACAACCAAATCACTATGTACCCACCCGATCGGCAAAAGACCGCGTTCATGACCGATCGTGGAAATTTTCAGTACAAGGTAATGCCCTTTGGTCTGAAGAACGCCGGCGCGACCTATCAAAGAATGATGAACAAGGTCTTCAGGCGGCAGATCGGTCGGATATTGATAAGTCTATTTTTAGAGTCTTTTTAATAGTTATTTTATTAAGTCTTTTTAGTATTTTAATTATATTTTTGATCTATTTTACTACAAATGTTTACTTTTTACCTTCAGGTTTTATTTTGAAGCAATTCCGACTGCTTATGTCTCAGCAGGTCAGAATTCGACTGGATCTTCCAGATTTCGACTTCGACTGCATCTGTCTTTCAGATTTCGACTTCGACTGCATCTGTCTTCCAGATTTCGACTTCGACTGCATCTGTCTTCCAGATTTCGACTTCGACTGCATCTGTCTTTCAGATTTCGACTTCGACTGCATCTGTCTTTCAGATTTCGACTTCGACTGCATCTGTCTTCCAGATTTCGACTTCGACTGCATCTGTCTTCCAGATTTCGACTTCGACTGCATCTGTCTTCCAGATTTCGACTTCGACTGCATCTGTCTTCCAGATTTCGACTTCGACTGCATCTGTCTTCCAGATTTCGACTTCGACTGCATCTGTCTTCCAGATTTCGACTTCCACTGCATCTGTCTTCCAGATTTCGACTTCGACTGCATCTGCTATCCAGATTTCGACTGTGCAGTCAAAATTGGATATTTTTGCCCACTTGAGGATGGCTTTTTGATGACTACCTTGGACAACTTGATTTGCCACTTTTTCCTCTTTTGGATCATTTTGCCCCTCATATTTTCCTATAAATAGAGGCTTGATCCTCACTTGTAACTAAGCTTGAATTTTGTTAGAAAATCAATGACAAAGGCTCTCTAAAGATTCATGACTTCAATTTACTCTTCATGCTTTTTATGATTCTTGTTTATTTACTTTCTTGCCCTTTAAATTCTTGCTATTTATTTTCTTGCCCTTTTTCTTTCCAAATCATTTACTTTCTTGCTCTTTTAATTTCTTGCACCTTTATTTTCCAAGTCATTTACTTTCCTTGCTATTTAATTTCTTGCACCTTTATTTCCCAAGTCATTTACTTTCTTGCCCTTTAAATTCTTGCTATTTATTTTCTTGCCCTTTTATTTTCCAAGTCATTTACTTTTCTTGCTATTTAATTTCTTGCACCTTTATTTTCCAAGTTATTTACTTTCTTGCACCTTTATTTTCCTTGCTCTTTAACTTTCCAAGTCAAGTAAATTACTGGCAATTTACTTTTCAAGCAATTTACTTTCTTGTCATTTACAATTCCTTGCTATTTAATTTCTTGCACATTTATTTTCCTTGCTCTTTAACTTTCCAAGTCAAGTAAATTACTGGCAATTTACTTTCTTGTCATTTACAATTCCGCTATTTATGATTTTGCACTTTACCGCTTTCTTTTATTTCTCGCTATTTAACTTTATGTTTTCTTCTTTTATTTTCTTTTCTCCTCTTTTGTCTACAATGATCATGAGTGAGTAGACTTTACTAAAACATTCCTTCTTTCTAAAAACACTTTCTTTTCAGTTAATCAAACTTTGAAAAATTAAATTGGTATTCACTTAGGCTCTCCCTGTGGACCGATACTCTTTTATTACGCGATAAGACCCGTGCACTTGCGGGGCTATCAGATATCAGAGGTCTACTTAGATGATATGATCATCAAAAGCAAGACCGACCAAGACCACATTGACGACCTAAGGGAAATTTTTGAGGAAGCAAGGAAGAATTCCTTGAGGTTGAATCCCGAGAAGTGCACCTTCGGAGTAAGGGCGGGCAAGTTCCTGGGTTTCCACTTAACAGAGCGAGGGATCGAAGCAAACCCTGATAAGTGTAGGGCGGTCGCCGACATGAGGCCGCCCACTACGAAAAAAGAAATTCAGCAATTGAATGGCATGGTCGCTGCCCTGTCACGATTTATACCCAAATCAGCGTGCAAATCACTTCCACTGTTCAAGCTCTTGAAGAAGGAGGTCGAGTTTGAATGGACCGACCAATGCCAGCGAGCATTGGACGAGCTAAAGGCGGCACTCACCAACCCGCCCATCATGACCAAGCCGCAACCAAGGGAGACGCTTTACTTATACTTGGCCATAAGGGACGAAGCCATGAGCGCTGTTCATGTAAGAGAAAGCGACCTAAAGCAAAACCCGATCTATTTCATCAGTAAGGTATTTCAAGGCCCAGAGATCAGATACCAGAAGATCGAGAAGCTAGCCTTAGCGTTACTTGTGGCCGCTCGTAGATTGCGCCCTTATTTCATGCCCCATCAGGTCGTGGTGAGGACCGACCAGCCTATTAGGCAAATCCTTCACCGACCTGACCTAGCAGGGCGTATGATCAAGTGGGTTGTGGAACTCAGTGAGTTTGGGATCAAGTTCGAGGCTAGATCGGCCGCTAAGGCCCAAGTGTTGGTCGACTTCATTGCTGAGATGACTCCAATACCAGACGGTCAGGCCATCACGACCTGGACTTTGCACATAGATGGATCCTCCAACAGAAAAGGAAGTGGGGCCGGTCTGATACTTGAGAACTCAGAAGGACATACTGTTGAAGTGTCATTGACTTTCGCGTTTCACACTTCAAACAACCAGGCCGAGTATGAAGCGTGCATTGCCGGGCTGCAGCTAGCCAAAGAGTTCAACGTCGACCGTGTTGAACTTCACTCTGACTGTCTACTGGTAGTCTCCCAAATTCAAGACCTATACGACGCAAAGGACGACGTCTGGAAGAATTATTTGGCCAAGGTAAGGGATCTGCTCAAGCAATTCGACCGAGCAGAAGTTAGGCACGTCCCCAGGACAGAGAACGTTCGGGCTGACATCCTATTGAAGTTAGCCAGTACAAAGACTCCTGGGAATCACAGAAGTCTAATCCCAGAAACGTTAACGCGGCCGAGCGTATCGACCAAGCCTGCCCAACCGTTAGCCATTCTAGCGGTCGACTTGGACAAAGACTGGATCACTCCTATCTTGCAATATATTCTCAATGGAGTAGAACCTTGCGACCAGAAGGCAGCAAAGCTCCTGAGGTTGCGGACGACCAAGTACTCAGTGATTGAAGGAAGACTGTATAGAAGGGGCTTTTCATCCCCATTACTGAGATGCCTTACGTCGGTCGAAGCCGACCATGTACTGAGGGATATACATGAAGGCGATTGTGGTAGCCATCAAGGTGGTCGGTCGATTGCTAAGAAGGCGCTCAGGGCCGGATACTATTGGCCGACCATGGATGAGGATGCTAAGATACTTGTTCAGAAGTGCAAGAAATGCCAAATTCATGCCGACGTACATATAGCGCCCTCATCAGAACTACACAGCCTAACCCCACCATGGCCGTTCGCTTGGTGGGGCATGGACCTGCTCGGCCCCTTTCCACCTGCACCAGGTCAGTTGAAATTTCTGATCGTTGCAATCGACTATTTCACGAAGTGGATAAAAGCAGAGCCACTTGTAACCATTACCTCAGCGAAGGTATCTAAGTTTTTTGGGAGAAACGTGCTCGCCCGCTTTGGAGTGCCCCAACAACTGGTGACTGATAATGGAACTCAGTTCACAGACAGAAAGTTCGGAGAAATGCTGGCCGGCCTAGGTGTGAAACAGCGTTTCACCTCGGTCGAGCACCCATAAACCAATGGCCAGGCAGAAGCGGCCAACACGGTAGTACTACGCGGACTGAAAAGAAGGCTGGATGAAGCCAAGGGCAATTGGGCAGAAGAACTACAGTCGGTCCTTTGGGCCTACAGAACGACCCCCCACTCATCGACCGGGGAGTCACCATTTAGACTTGTCTACGGAACTGATGCTGTCATCCCGATTGAGATGGGAGAGCTAAGTTGGAGGACAACCAACCCACCAACCCCGGCCGCAAATGAGCGAGCAACAAGAGAAGAGCTCGACCTGGTTGATGAGCTGCGAACCAAGGCGTCACTTAGGGAGCAACTCATCAAGCAGAAGGTCGCTGCCAGGTATAACGCCCGCGTCCAGAAGAGGGAGTTCTCCGTTGGACAGCTCGTCCTTAGGAGGGCCGACGTGGGGAATAAGAACGCTCGCCAGGGAAAGCTCGCCCCTAATTGCGAAGGACCATACCGTGTTATCAGCAAGAATGGAAAGGGAGCTTACGAGCTAGAAACCATGGAAGGGGCGACCATCCCCAGAACATGGAATGCTGACAAGTTGAGAAAGTATTATGTTTAAGTTGAAAACACTAATTGATCAATAAAGAACAGGCGGTCGCTCTTTTTCCCCACAGGGGTTTTTTACCGAGGATCGACCTTAAAATTTGACTTGTGTACTTTATTTCCTGCAAATTGTATGCACGGTCGCTCACCATGCGAGTAGCAGTCGAGCGACCAGTAGAGTGCCATCGAATGGCCCAAACGAGAGCCACCGAGCGGCCTAAAAGAGTGCCATCGAAGGGCCCAAACGAGAGCCGCCGAGCGGCCTAAAAGAGTGCTATCGAATGGCCCAAACGAGAGCCGCCGAGCGGCCTATACGAAAGGCCATCGATTGGCCCAAGTGTGGATAAACAAGCGACCCACAAAGCGAGGTAAAAGAATTACCCTTAGTAATGTGGCCAACGAACAATCTGCCACAACGAAGGACCATCGATTGGTCCATAAGAAATTTGGTCGGGCGCGACCGACCATAGCAAAAAAGAATCGAATTCAATTGAAGAGCAATTAAACAGGCCAAAGTTCATTGAAAATAACGGGCTAACAAAGCGCTAAATTGTCATTAAGTACAAACGAGGACGCCTTGGTCGTATCCAGGGCGATCATTAAAACACCGCTCGCAGGCGGGCCAAAAGTGCAAAATCCAAGATTACAGAATTCTAAAGATTACAAGTTTAAGAGTCGCTAGGGGCCTGGAAGATGACCGCCTCTTCTTGAACGGCCTTCCCCTTCAGCATTTTCTTGGGACGCATGATTTGCTGCTCGATCACACGATGTGTGCATTGCACGATCTCGCGATCGACCCCCAGATCAGGGTAGAGGAGCTTAATCTGACTGACCGCGTTCTCAAATTGACCCTCTGCAGCTCCCTTCGCCCGGTCAAGCACGTATTTGAAACGACCTTGAAACTTGTTCTTTTCCTCCTCCATGGCATCCAGGTCATTTTTTAGTCCAGCGATCTGGTTCGACAGTTCTGTTTTCTTTGAAGTGAGGCGTTCGACCTCTTTTTCAGCTGTTTTCTTGTCGACGATCGCCTTGTCCAGGGCAGACTCGGCCGCAGTTTGAGCAGCAACAGCGGCCACAATTTGGCGTTCTGCATCGTCGAGCTTCTCCTCGTTGTCAGCGATCGCCTTGATTTTCGGTTCAAGTTCTTTCATCTTCTTGAGCAAATCATTTCGCTCACCCCTCACTTCTGCGAGCAACGACAATGCAGAGTTCAGTTTAAAATTTTTATCAACTAGATCGTCTTCAAGCAATGAATATTTATTGGCAAGGCGCCTACCTTCCATGCGATCTGCTTCCTCATCTTGGTATTTTTTGAAAAGAATTCCAGCGGCCTTCATCGCATCGGCCATCACCTCGAACTGTTCTTCTTTGAAACGAGCGCAGTCCTGATCGCCCAATCCAAGCAGGCCGATTTTAGGCGACCGGTAGTGCCCATGGCTTTTGCCACTCTTGTGCTTCCTGTTCTGACCCCCACGATCAACCGACCGATCCCTCTTGGACCTTTCTGTATTTTGAAGTGGGCTGCCCAAGTCAATGGCTTGATTTGGTGTGCCCGCTCGAGGAGTCTGACGATCGGGCTGAGATCCAGTTCCGGCAGCTTGGGGCGTACCGCCAGGTTGAGTTTCAGGAATTCCGCGGACGGGCGAAGTCTCACCATCCTCGGCCGCCCATTGGTCTAAGAGGTCGAAGTCGTTCATGTTCGCCATGTCAACTGCAAAGACAAAAGTAGATGGTTAGAAACAGTTAAATAAAACGAAATGAAAGAAAATAAACTAGGCGAGCGACCACCAACCAAGAGCGGCCTTAACTTCTTTCTTGCCACGAGCGTCCACAATTTTCTTGACCTTGATGCGACCCTCAGGGACTAGGGACGCAATCTTTTTCAGCCTATGGATCGTCCCCCTATCCAGGTCGTCAAGTTCTGTTTCCTTAAAGGCGTACTCGCCCGGTTTTTTCAAGAAATGGGTAAAACTCCACACCGTGGGAAACAAGGGCGTTCCTTCCCGATCATCTTTTGACATCTGGGCGATCCCTCGAAGGGCCTCGACCGAGTTTCGAACGACCCAAAAGAATTCTCTCTTCCACCCGGTCGTCAGTGATTCCAGATAAGGCTTGAAAAAATTGTATGCCGAGCGGTTTTTGAACGAAACTGCTTCCTTACGGGCGCCCTTGGAGCCTTTCTCGTAAATGTAGCTCATTTCAAACAATGTGAAGAATAATCTTATGGAGACCGGTCGTTTCAAAACTACAAGAACATCTTCGTACGCCTGCAAGAACGCCCAAGCGTTCGGGTTCAGTTGAGAGGGGGCGACCTGAAGATAACGTAAGACCTGGCGTTGGAACTTGGTAAACGGCGGAATTATGCCCATGCGTTCGAAAACGATACGGTACATCGTGAATTTTAGCACGTTTGTCCAGGCCGCGATGTCTTCCCCTTTGCCCATGCCTTCTATTCTCCATCCTTCGTTTGGTCCGGTCGCAAGATACGCTATGTCCTGGCTCCCCTTTTGAATTTTGCTACGTTGACCTCTCAAGCTAAGTGAAACCCAAGACATGTCCTTTTCAGCTGCGACCTCAGGATATGCTCGCTGGTCGACTTGTTGGCCTCTGTCGGCCGTCACAGTGCCTTCGGCCGCGGCTTGGTCAATACCTTCATCAGTGGCAACCCGTGTGTTGCTTTCTACGGCGTCATCGACTACAGCCTCAGTTAACGACACCTCATTTATGTCCGGCCGAGTTCCGGATTCACCAGAGGAAGTCCAATTCAGGGTTGAAGACCCAGAGGAAGACTCATCGTCAGAAGAGGATGACCGGGCTTGCACAGAACTTTGGTCCACTGGTCAGGTCATACTATGTGCAAGAGAAACGGCCGGACTTCCAGAGATACGGCGGGTCTGTTTGGTCCGCGCCAGAATAAACCTGTGAAGGGGAATAACGGTCAAGGTCTTGCTCGCGCGTGGAGAGGGGGCGATGTGGTCATCCCCAGACCTGACACCCCCTCCACCTGGTGGAACATAAGAACTGAAATAAAGAAAGGGCGGTTGTAGTTACCTGGAATTGGAGCGAGCTGATTGCGAGCGAGCTTTGGTAGGAGCGACCGATCCAATACCTCTGCAACGAGCGATCAACGAGAGCGGAGGAAATCAGAGAAACGTGCAAATGAGAAACTCCCTTGAACCCTAGATATAATGGGCCAACCATCATCATGGGCCGGAAGCGAAGAGGCGCGACTCTTCGCGTACCATCATTACTCAAACGCTTCGAGTCTTTAAACGTCACCTCGAAAAAACCAAAAGTCACCTCATTAAAGTAACTGTCGCCTCAGCATTTCTGACAATTGAATGTCAGGCATCAAATCCGAGACGGCACCTGGCCCCGTGTGACCAGGCCGCGTGGCAGCGACCACGCAGTCGACCAATTAGCGATCGACCAGTTAACGTTCGACCAGTTATCGTTCCAGAACGGTCGTTTGTGACCATGCTGGGGGGCAAGGAATCAAGCCTTAGCCCGCCCCCAGGCGACCTAGGCTTGGGGGGCAACTGTTCCGGAGTGGGCTCGAAGCCCAATTTCACCCAACAGGCCCAGCGCGGCCCAATACATGGCTTGCTCCGCAAGACGCGGCCAGCTCCGAGATAAGCGCGACGGCCAGAACGCCTGCGCAGTCAACAGTATATATACCACACTAGCATGTGGCTTCAGGTACGTTTTACTCACCTTGTGACCCTGCCCGTTGAAGCACCTCTGACTTTAGCGTTGGAGTATCTTTGTAGGTACCACCCGCGTGCGGCCCAGAACTCGGTCTTTCACCCCAACGACCGAACAACATCATTAGACAGCAGCAACTCATCGTATTGATCAGGTACGATCACTTCTTAAATTTTAATTCCATGGGTAAAATGTTGGCATTTGGTAAATAGCACTTTGTGCCATATGTTTCCTGTTGATCATGAATAAAATGTTTCCTCGAACATTTTTATTTTAACTTATTTGCTCGGTTTCATCTTCGATACTTACTCGACCTTTCCACTTGCTCCCTTTTTCTTCCTTTTTTTATTCTGTCAAAAGGGGTAACCATCATATATCTTGAAGATCATGGAAGGCATATATATAGGTGTCATTATTTCAACGCGCCAGTCGAGGTCCCTTGCGTACTCCCAATGCCACTGATTCACGCCTATTCACTAGCATTGATGTGACTCAATCGTCGCTTCGTTTAAATACCCTTTATAAAATAAACCAAACCAAGCTCATACTCGCGCACACTCTTATTTTAAAACGCCTAATGGAACTTTCTCTTCTTATCCTTTACTTAAGTCAAATAATGGCTACTCCCCAACATCATGTAAATCCTTCTCCAGGTTGTTCCACTATCCCTGAGTCTTCTGCCTAAGAGTTCGCGCCTGAACTGGTAGGTACCGGTGAAGAGGAGCTCGCTCGGCGATCTCAACTTTTAGTCCCCTTTCGTCGTTCTCAAAAGACGCATGCTTGTATAGGTCCGATTTATCCACCTTTGACATGTTAGAAAAAACACGCCTCATATCTTTTGATTGACGAGAAGCCCCACGAAACTTTTAGGAAGCCAATAGACCCCAGCTTCTTGCCTATGTCTTATACCAATACTTGGCATTCTATGCCCAGAGAACTCGTTCCTTCGGTGGTTTTCTTTCAGGGTTAATTTCTTTCATGGCTTCGTAGAATGGAGCCCCATAAGCTCAAACGATGGAAATATTTAGGGATCTATCAAGCCATTCAATTGAGAAAACTAAACTTACTCTACAACATCCCTAAATTCGTAAGTTAGTTTTACTTTTGGAGTCCTACTACTTCGTTATTCCAATTCCCTTGTGGAATGTTGACCGTTACCCTTGTGGATTTTGCTGGCCTCATAGGTCTAAAGTCTGTTGGTCCCCTACGTTTTTGAAGCTCCGAAATCTGATAAAGAGGTTAGGCTTAATATGTCTTCAAATAGTTATGGGAAGTTCATACAGAATAACATGAAGACTGATGAGGTTGTCTCTTATGATGAGCAAATAGCATTCTTGTTGTGTTGGCTTCAAGATTCTTTTCTTTGCAGCAAATCTCTTTCCATAAATAGTGGTTATCTTCCCCTAGCAATCCAACTACATGAAGGCAAGAACATCAGTTTGAGCAAGTTCCTACTTTCAAACCTCTATGAAACTCTGGGGAAAACTTATGATGACCTTTCAGACTATGGCTGCATTTTGACCAACATGAGTGGCCGGTTATGGCTCCTCCAACTGTGGTTGAACACAATTCATGTCCCAACTGATTTTTCTCAACCTTCTGTTCATGGTTTTGAAACACCTTATAGCCGGCATTCGCTCGCGTCACCAACTTTATTGACGCTTCTATCCAACATTCCATTGATTTTCCTGGTGGGAAAAAATCAGAACCTAGTAGGAATATCGAAGAAGCAAACAAGGGTAATGTATCTTTCTCATTCCTCTAATGCATTTCGAAATTTCTCATGCTTATTCCTAATAAATAACAATTTCAATGTCGGGTGTATTGCTCCTGTTCCAGACTCCATCTCCAGAAAGAGAATTAAGAAAAGTAGGGATGGCCGAACTGAAAGAACAAGCCTGTCACTAACAGTCTCCTAGTATATCTCATAATTAAGCATAGGCGTCTTCAGATTTTTCTGCATGAAAAATAGTCTTTGGACGTTTCTAAGGTATCCTCTGGAAACAAACCTCCCCGAAATATTTCCCCTATCTCAAAACCATCAGCTCTTGTGGTGAAGGCCCCTTTTGATATTGATCATCCTGAAATGCGAGGTGATTTACCCCAAGATAATAAGCTTTCAAAGGATCTTTTAGTCTATGATCCCGTTATAGCCAGAGACACTTTTGTTGACATTGATCCCGCGCACCAGAGTCTTGATATCTTTTCAAGTTCTGATTTTAATTTTGAGTATTTTACCTCACAATTCTTGAAAGATCCTTCTGGGATTATAAGGCGTTTCTTTTCTGAGATATCCACTCCTCTAAAACCTGATTCTAAACAAGGTACCTCAGAAACATCTGGTGATATGGTAGTCGAGCTACCACTACCTTCAACTTCTCGAATCAGATAGGCATTATTCGAAACTATTTCTCAACAACAAATGGTCCTTCCCAAGTTGGTGGCCATTTACCTAGACCTCGGGATTTAGTATCCATAGGAAAAACCGTTTTCCAGAAATCTTCTGTAGGTAAATCATTTTTCCTTTGGACCCTTAACGATTGAACGTTAACCTTTACTGGTAAGACATCATCTTGACCATAGACAAATCTATAAGGAGTGGCCTTTGTTTTCCCTTTAGGGAATTTCTGTAGGCCCATAAGACTTGACTATGCGTTATGCCAACTTCTTGGTTTTTATTTCCAATCTTGACTTATGAAGTTCGTTAAAATTTTATTGGATGCCTCAACTTGGCAATTTTCTTGGGCATAATATGGTGTAGATGTTACCAACTCTATATTTCGAGATTCAGCATGTCTTTGCATCTTTGATCCAACAAATACCGTTCTTCTATCGGTCGATAATGTCTAAGGAATTCGGAATCTCTACAATATTTTCTTCAATGAAGTCAACAACATCCTTGATCTATTTTTTTTTGAAAGGTACAACCTTTACCCATTTTGAGAAATAATCAATGTCCACTAAGATATATTGGTGTCTGAGTGACGAGGAAGGATTGATTTGGCCTATTATGTCTAGAGCCCGACCTCGAAATGGACTTTGCTTAATGATAGAATGAAGTTCATATGCCAGGACATGTTGGATAGGGGCATGCTTCTGGAAATTTTTACAACCTTTCGAAAAGGAGAGACACAATCATTCATCATTGGTGGCCAGAATAGATTTTGCCTTTTCAAAACCCGCTTTCTCTTTTTTGCAGCCCGATGGGATCCACATATCCCTTAGTGCATTTCTACTAGGGTGATGTAGGCTTGATGATCACCTAGACCTCTCGCTAGAGCACCACGAGCAAGCTGTTTATATAACTCGCCTCCTAGAATAGTATAGAACATGGCTCTATACTTCAACTTTCTATCATGACTCAAAGTCATATTTTGGAGATAATCTACAATCACTTTTCACCAGCCGTCTTGCTCAATTTCATCAACATGGCAAACCTTGAAGTCATATTTCGTGATAGGTTTTCTAATTTCGATTAGTTTTGGTAACTTTTGCTCAAGACTTAAAATCCAGAAGCGGTTTGGGCTAACTTATTGGCCTGAAAATTTTGAACCCTTAGAATGTATTTTGATTCAACCTCTTCGAATTGTTCAATTAAGGCTTTAACATTTGTTCTCTCCTGTGAGTTGACTAATCACTAGCATAGAATCCCTTCGAATTAAAACCTTTCAAGCTTTAAATTCTAAGAGTAATTGGAGGCCTTCTATAATGGCTTCGTATTCGGCCTCGTTATTCGAACAATTGGTTGTCAATTGATATAAAAATTTCGTAGTACAACCATCAGAAGAAACAATCATTAAACCAATGCCACTATCTTTTGAATGGAAAGATCCATCAAAATACAGTTTCCATGTGTCCATGTCAGCGTAATTTTGATCAACGAGCTTCTTTCTTTTGAAAGCATAATTGGCTATGAAATCAGCAATTACTTTCCCTTTCATGGCTTTCACCAGAACATATGTTAAAGAGAACTCTGTTAATGCAAATGCCCATTTTCCTATTCGAGTGTGAAAAATAGGTTTGATCAACATGTGCTTTGTTACATTAAAGTGAGAAGTTACAAAGACCTCGTGAGGTTTTAGATAACACTTTAGCATCAATAAAAGTTCTACTTTAGTAGTAAATGGCTCTTTCGTGGCAATCTTCACCTTCCTAAGAGAGTAAACTTCACATCCTCTTATCTGAGGAGGAGATGTAAGTTTCAAGGCTTTTCCTCGAATTGGTGGCATCATAGTAGGCGTATTTATTAAGTATCTCTTAATTTCCTCGAACGCCTCTTGATGTTCAAGTTCCCACTTGAATACATCTTCTCTCTTTAATCTCAAGAGATTATAAAACACTTGCGTTCTCCCAGACAAGTTTGATATGAATCTTCGAAGGAATTTAACTTTGCCCAAGAAGGATTGTAGTTCCTTTTTTGTTTATTGGAGGGAATGTCTCCATGATAGCTTTTGTCTTGTTCATATCAACCTCCACTGCTTTTTCTTGTATTAGAAAGCCAAGTAATTTTCCTGCAGTTACAACAAATCCACGCTTAACATGATCCATTTTCAATACATGTAACCTCATCCTTTTGAATGATAATCTTAAGTGTTCTAAGTGGGTTACTTTAGAAGCAGATTTGACCACAACATCATCGATGTATACTTGCATAAAAGTGCCTATTAATTCATGGAATATTAGATTCATGGCTCTTTGATATATGGCTCCGGCATTTTTTAATCTAAAAGGAATCATTACCCATTGAATGTGCCTTTGGCATCAGGGCATCGAAATTCCGTTTTAGGGATGTCTTCTTCGCGTATATAAATTTGATTATAACTAGAATAACCATCCATTAAGCTTAAAATCTCATTTCCCAGTGCCTAATCAACTAACATGTCAGCTGCGGGCATAGGATACTCATCTTTAGGAGTAGCGGTGTTGCATTAAAAACACACTTAGACCAAGTGTACTCTACCGCAGAAGTAGTATAAAAGATTATTGTGTCCACAGGGATTAATTAGCAAGTACCAAACTAATCGAGATTATTTATTATTTAGACGAACAAATATTTGAATTGTAATGGAACAAATAAAAAAGAAATAAATAATAGTAATTAAAATACTAGATTTAATAAATGGAGAGAGGTCTAGGGTCACGGTTTTACTTGCAGGCTTTGATTCCCCCATGTCTAACTCTACCCGAATTCTTTTATTTTATTTAATTACCAATCCCTTTACTAAAACTATTAATCCGTTTGGTCATTCGCGATTAATATTCTTTTTCCTAAATTAACCATTGTTTGGTCATGCAAGAATTTAAATTTAAGAAAAGCATAAAGAACAAAAAGGTTGAATGATTTGAAGACTAAATTATGGTTTGGTCATGCCCTAATTATAGTCCTAATTATCCTATAGGTCCACCAATTAAATGCAGTACGGTCGCTGATCAACTAATTGATTATAAACATTCAAATGGTAGCTAATCCTAATCATGTGATAAAAACAATAGGACAATATTAATTAAAATAAAAATAGGAATTCAAACCAGAAACTAGAACATAAAAAGGTCTCTAAACATGCAAGATTCACCTAAGACCCTAGAAGAGGATTTAGCTATCTATAGTGTTTGAGAACAATAAAATAAAATTAGGAGTCATAAATTACAGAGATAAAAATAACCCGGAATAGAGAAATTTCTGATCCTGAAAATTTAGTCTCCTTTTTCTGCTCTAGAGCTCTCTCACGGTGTCAAGAACCGAAACTCAAAACTCCCTCTCTCCAAGCCGGCGCTACTGTTGCGTGCGCGGCTACTGTTCCTCGTTCGTCTTGTCTTTCAATCCCGCGGCTACTGTTCTTTTTCAACTTAATTGTTGCAAGCATAGGTTACGTGATGCCGACTTCAATTCATGGCCCTCTTCTTTTTCCTTCACAAGTGTGGGTCAATTCCTTTCCTTTGGGCTGCATTGCTATCTTCAATTCTTGTATGGGCTTTTTTGCATCCAAATTTGTGCGCCACTCAAATTGAATTGGATCTTTACCCTCCTATTCGTTTGATCTCAACACATAATATACATTTATACTATTTTAAGCTCCAATTGACTATAAAATTGCATTTTTATTATTTTTCTATAGTTTCTTCTTTCTACAAAATAAAAAGCAAATTAAGTTACTTATTTATTTAAATGATAATAATTGCTCTAAAAAATTAGCCCAAAAGTATATCTAAAAATGCACTAAATTGAAGTTTATCAACTCCCCCACACTTAACTTTTCCTTGTCCTCAAGCAAATTTCCTGGCTCAATAAATTTTTCAAATAAGTAATAGAGACAGCCAAACAAGCGACCCGAAATTGGAAGCACATTGACAGACAATAGACAATATAGTACATATGAGGTGTCAAGAGGTTGCCCAATTAGAGGCTCATGTCCCTTAAAATTACATTTCTGTGAACAAAGACACTCGCTCACAATCTCTCTAAGTGTTTAGGGACTAGGGAAAATATACACTCAAATTTCAACAAAATGCACATTACCATAAGCTTGTAATTTGACCAAATCTCCACTAAATAGTTCACATGCATGCAAAAGATAGGGTGTTATGGGTTGTAATGGGGCCAGGGTGAATTCATGCAGGGTAGGAAATAAGAAGGAACGGATAATCAAAGGGCTAAAAAAAACAAGAAATAAATAGTAACCTTTGAAACCAAATATCTCCAATCTATTTTACAATTTTTGTCCAAACTCCAAATTTATTTCACTTCCATTCTTCATTCTTCTTTTTCTTTTGAATCGACTCATTTTTTTTTGGATTCGTCCTTTGGCTCTTTCATTCTTTTGATGTGCCTTTTCCTCCTTCTTGCTTTCCTTTGTTCTCTTTTTTTTTTCGCAACAACATTTCATTTTTCTACATTTTTCTTAGGAGGAAAATGTACTTGTAACCACATTAACCACTCCTATTTTGTTTCTCTGTTCGGACGATATAGACAGTTAAAATACAGGACAAAATTGTAACTTTCAATAGTTGCTCCAAATTTACTTTAAAATGGTTACCACAAAAAAAGAAAAAATTATATCTGTGTACCAAAGAAAAAATATAACAAATAGGCTCAAAGGGGGCAACTAATGGATAAATTCACAAACAAATCTGAGGCCAAAAAATACCTAAATTCCCCAAATCTTTTTACATGATGCAAATCAATTTTCGCCTTGAAATGGTCAAAAGACAAATTCTAGAATGTAGCAAATTGGGAAACACACTCATAGAAAGAAAATGGGTAAAAATTTATGATTTAGTATCAATCCCCTTATGAAGGCTCAAAGCTCACATTTAGAAGCTAGTTCACAAAAAGTACTCAACAGGGGCAAATGCTAATTATCAGCTTCCTAAGGACATCCTCACAGTTACAATTAAGCACAAGTCTGTCAAGTAAATTAATTATGGGATCCCCAAAGGCAAAATCTCTATTTTTTTTCAACTTTAAGCATAAGTCGCTAAAATAAGCCAGAAAATATGCTATCAACATATACGGTGGGTATGTGCATTAATATAGATGAATTGACAAAATTAAACTCTCCTCCCCCACACTAGCATGAAGCATGGTCCTCAATGCAAAATGATCAAATAAAAAAGAAATAAATGAGAGAGAGAGAGAGTAATAGTGATTTCCCTGAGAGAGCTTGTAGTCTGAGCTTATTCCTAAAAACAAACTGAAACAAATTAAAAGTAAAAATAACTGAAAATAAAACACAGGTTGCCTCCTGCGAAGCGCTTGTTTAACGTCGTGAGCCTGACGATAGTTAGTCCTTAATCAGGTGGCTCTCCAAGAGCAAATTTAACATCTAACGCAGTACACCTTCATAGCTTTCTAACAATGTGGTTCACATTATTCTTTTTTTTCCACGTGGTGGATGAACTTCAAAGGATGGTGAAATTTTTATTTTATCTCCATCTGCCACTATGCTAGGATCCTGCAAAATAAGATTTTTTTCCAAAAGGTCCTGCATCTTTAATTCACAAAAAATGTTAGTTTCAACCACATCATCAAAATAAGGAGAAGTTAAAGAAGAGAAATTTTCATTGGAATTTAAAACTTTAATAACATCATCTTCTTTACCATTCCTTAAAGTTACCTTTCCCCTGTGAACCTCTATTGCAGCATTACCAATGGTTAAAACAATGTGCCCAAAAATTTGGGCTTTGTCCTCTTTCTTCAATTCAAGAACCAATGGATCTTTCTCATTCTCCTCACAACCTCTCTCATTAATAGGATCTTTTGTTTCAATATGACTCTCTGCATTAGGAGCTACTATTTTGATTTGACTCTCTTCAGTAAGAGTCTCCTCATCTTTCTTGGGAGCTTCTTCCTCCAAATTATATTCCATGGAGACAACTTCATCTCTCGTAGGAATACTTTCTTTGTATTGCTCAGCTTCTTCATTTTGGGTAGACTTAGTTTGTGAATGAGTTTCTTGGGCCTCTTGAGATAACAAAGCAATGGGACTTAAGATTTGACCATTCAGGCTTCCAAATTCGTTGTTCATGGCTCCAATTTGACCCCCCAAGCTTTCAAATTTGTTGTTCATGGCTCCAATTTGGCTCTCCAAGCTTTCAAAATTTTCATGTGTCTGCTGCATAAATTTGGCCAAGACCTCATTGACATCCGACTTTTCCTCCTCTTGCCTTTGCACTTGTAGTGACTCATAATTATCCTAGTGGGAGGAATAAGGAGGTGGCTCATAGTCATTCCAATAGTCTGAATAAGGTTCATAAGGATGAGGAGAAATTTGAATCTGGCATTGAGACATATGCCAATATGACTTCTCTAAATTTCTTTGTGCCTCTGCCTCTCTAATGTAGTCTCCAAGAGTTTTAAAGCAAAAAAATGTCTAAAGGAATAGAAATTTCTTTCGTTTAATATTGCTAAATTAATCCTCGGCAACGGCACCAAAAACTTGTGGCGTTAAAAACACACTTAGAGCAAGTGTATTCTACCGCAGAAGTAGTATAAAAGATTGTCGTGTCCACAGGGATTAATTAGCAAGTACCAAACTAATCGAGATTATTTATTATTTAGACGAACAAATATTTGAATTGTAATGGAACAAACAAAAAAGAAATAAATAACAATAATTAAAATACTAGATTTAATAAATGGAGAGAGGTCTAGCGTCACGGTTTTACTTGCAGGCTTTGATTCCCCCATGTCTAACTCTACCCGAATTCCTTTATTTTATTTAATTACCAATCCCTTTACTAAAACTATTAATCTGTTTGGTCATTCGTGATTAATATTCTTTTTCCTAATTTAACCCTTGTTTGGTCATGCAAGAATTTAAATTTAAGAAAAGCATAAAGAACAAAAAGGTTGAATGATTGGAAGACTAAATTATGGTTTGGTCATGCCCTAATTATAGCCTCAATTATCCTATAGGTCCACCAACTGTTCTTTTTCAATTTAATTGTTGCAAGCATAGGTTACATGATGCCCACTTCAATTTACGGCCCTCTTCTTTTTCCTTCACAAGTGTGGGTCAATTCATTTCCTTTGGGCTGCATTGCTATCTTCAATTCTTGTATGGGCTTTTTTGCATCCAAATTTGTGCGCCACTCAAATTGAATTGGATCTTTACCCTCCTATTCGTTTGATCTCAGCACATAATATACATTTATATTATTTTAAGCTCCAATTGACTATAAAATTGCATTTTTATTATTTTTCTTTAGTTTCTTCTTTCTACAAAATAAAAAGCAAATTAAGTCACTTATTTATTTAAATGATAATAATTGCTCTAAAAAATTAGTCCAAAAGTATATCTAAAAATGCACTAAATTGAAGTTTATCAAGCTGCATTTAAATATCTGAAATCTATACAAACCCCTAAAGAATTGTTTTTCTTAACAACAGGAACAATATTCAAAATCCATTCAACCTATATGGCAGTTCAAATGAATTTAGCTTCAAGCAACCTCTAAATCTCTTCTTTGATTTCTGAATGACTTCAAGTGAAAAGATTCGAGGAGTCTGCTAGACAGGTTTCTTCCCTGGCTTTAAATATAACCTGTGTTCGACCAAAATTTTGTCCAGTCCTATCATCTCTTTGTAATCCCAAGCAAACTGATCTTCGTACTCCTTTAGAATCTTAATGATTACTTCTTACATACTTGGTTCCAAAAGAGAACTTAGGAAGGTTGGTCTTGGTTCTTCTCCTTCTTCAGCCAAGTTGACTTCTTCCATGGATCTTATGCCTCTAAGTTATTACCTGCCTCATCTGACCAACTATTTTCGAACCCAAGTGGTTTGTCATCATGGATGCAGTCTAGGGGGCCATCAAAAACCTCTCCCTCTTCGGACCATTCCTTGAGTGTTTCATCTTTCAGAATTTTTCCTTTCTTTGCATTGGTCATAAATTCCAACAAGCTATTATCACTTATTGAACTAGAGGTTTCAGTATATGCTTGGGATTCTCCATCACATCTTAAATTAGCAGTTTCCTTCATCTTACCCTTCATTTGAGCAACTATTCTGACGTCCTCAAATGTTTCATTTTTTAAATTGGAGGAACCACACTCGGCCTCGAGGGCTGCTCTTATTTCATTTTCGGCCATGTAGCCGAATTTCGAGAAACAAAGCTCTTGTCCACCAAACTAACTCCCATTCGGCCGAGTCACGCCCTTCTTCAACATATTGATGGCTCAATTTGAAACCAACCTGTGTCTTGAGAACCATAGTCAAAGGTTCACCTTTCTGATCTTATTGGTAATTAATCATGAAGCCATAATTTTCTTTATCTCTCTGTCATCTAGTGATCCACTAACAACTCTTTATCAATCGAACCGCACGCAGTCAAGGAAATAAATAAATAAGCTAAGTATCCTTTGTTGACTCCTCTTTGCTAAATGTATTGGATGCAGGGGAAGAGGGGGACTCCGGATCTACGCTCTTGTGTGAGTCACTCATTATCTGAGAGTAGGAAGCTCAAAGAATTATACATTCATTCCAAAGAAGTTTATTTCACTTAACTTTGCTTATGGCGTTAGGGAGATGATGAGAACTCCCATTGACTAGTCTCTTGAGATCTATGCCTTCCTCATTCTTAAATTGGCCCACATCAACCTAGATCTTATCAACATTAAATATCTTTGCATCGGGTGACTTAAAGGTTGTTGGATCAGCTTCAATAATTTGGCATTCAACAAGATCACTCCAACTGAACATCTTCTGATGTAGAGTAGAAGGTATTGCTCCACAACATGAATCCATTCCCTTCCCAATAATAAATTGAAATTGGTAGTCGAAGGAACCACCATGAACATTGTGTATCGATAAATAGATCCTATTGAAATCTGCGATCACTAGATTGTGAGGAATCAGATCTTCATCAGTCTTTCTAAGCCTCTCCATTACTCCTTCAGGCATTAAAATAACTGGTGCTCCACCAACAATGAGAACATTTTTTACCACCATACAATCATTAATTCTTAACTAGGTAAACCGAGGTTTGAGGAGAGTTTTCACGCAATCTGTCGGTGTCTCGAAGATTGCAGCATTCCAGGCCTGAGGTTCCGCATTTGGATAAACACAAGCTCTCTGCATGTGTACTACTAGAATAGGAGCCTCTTCTTTGAATTCATTAGTTTTTCCGAAGTAGTCTTCAAGCTCTTCAATCCCCATTACCTGCTCAGAATAATTCGTAGGCAGGACTGACACTCTTGCACAGATTCCATTTAACTCATCATCGAATCCAGAGTCAAACACATCTGTCATGAGGTCATAATCATTATTATATTCAAGTGACTTTTTGTTATCATTCTGTGAGTTTTTACTGTTTAGATGTCCTTCCTTATTTTGATGGGTTATAATACGCGCAACTTTCTTCTTAGGAGTTACCCTATGACTTCGTCTTGCTTCATATGACTCGTAAGCAGCCTATCGAATCCTTTAGGCCCTTCATATTTGAGTACAGCCCATCCCCTGGTTTTCAAAACCAAAGTTTTGATTCCGAGTATATCCAGCATTCGAACATTCACCTCTTACTTAGTCATTGTTAGGCTTGTAGTTTTTAGTCGTAATCCACTGTTTAGGTGAACGACGATTCATGGCTTTAAACAACTTATTCTTGTGAACCTTATAAGGTGGCACATAAGTCCTTTGCCTTTGATAATAAAGAGATTTTTGATGTCGGGCTTATTAGAAGGGGCATTCAAAGAAGTGATATCCTCTTTTCCCTTTCCTCGAACTTCTTCAACCTTTCTTTTGATCTCAGAACCTTCAAAGGCCTTGTCAGCTGTGCTATCAAAAACTACACTACATCTTGGGCGCAATATTGTCTCTTGATTCGAATTACATATTTTCTACATGTATTCAAATAAACTTTCGCCCAGGCAAAGAAATATTTTTCTTCTTGAGTCCACTTCAAAATTCTCTATCAGTTGATCAATAAGGTTTGTATCATCATCTTTAACATCAACCCCATAGATTCCAAGGCTGGCCAACTGAGCACGTATTTCTCCAACACCACTTGGCTTTGGAGATTTTCTAGTATTGTTACCAAAATTTTTGAAGATACCCTGGTTAGACAGATCCTTAAGTGTTTCTAGAAAAGAATCCATTTGACCAATGTCCACTATGCAGATGTGAAAGTTTCCATGTTGAGAATAATTCACACCCACCTAGAATGGATTTATATCCACTTTCTTGGCAGCCTTTTCATTTTCTTCAAAAACTAGGAGTCCTTCTTTACTGACATTTTGATTGAGATCCCTGAAATGAACACACATATTGTTTGTCTTTAGACAAAATATTTTAAATTTGTTTTTCCTTGTTAACATCGAAGTCATAGGCTTTCCTGACCCTCTTAGAGCCCTCTTTTACAGTCATAGGTTTTAAACCTGAGCACACATAAGGGGGACCTGGAAATAATTGTGCTAAGTAACCACCACTAGACTGCTCATCTTCGGGCTCAATTTCTCCTTCGGAATCTCTTTCTACCAAGGACACAACCTATCCCTTATCATTTCAATTATATTCTTTTTTCGAATAGTCATCATTTTTCTTGGAAAAGCTTTATTTCTTCTAGGCTTTTTAATTTTTCTTAAGTTTAGCCTTTTCCGAATTTAACTTTTCAATTTTCTTGGCACTATATGCCAATTGAGACATATCTCTTAATTTTTGATTAATCATTTTCTTTCGAACATTATAATTGAAACCTGCTGCAGTCATCTGTACAAGTTTTACAGCTAATTTCAAATTCGAAAGTCATCATTAACCGTTGATCAGTCGAAATGTCATCCCTTGTTCTCAACATTAACCGCTACCCAATATCTTGTAACATGCACAACGTGCTATTATTCTGAGTCTATCCAGCATTCGAACTTTCACCTCTTACATAGTCATTGTTAGGCTTGTAGTTTTTAGTTGTAACTCGCTGTTTAGGTGAAGGACGATTCATGGCTTTAAACCACTTATTCTTGTGAACCTTATAAGGTGGCACATAAGTCCTTTGCCTTTGATAATATGGAGATTTTCGATGATCGGGCTTACTATAAGGGGTATTCAAAGAAGTGATGTCCTCTTTGATAATAAAGATAGAAATCTTCTTCTAACCAATGCCAACATTCATAGAAGATATCAATAAAAGATAGTGTAAAACTATATAAATGTTTCTTGCTAATTGCATTTCTAATGCTAACCTTTGAATTAGAACTGAGTATTGTATTGCCACCTGTTCCGGACTGGGCCAAGAGGCCTAGTCCGCTTAAGAAATGCTCCAAAACACAAACATCACCAGCCTAAGCTACTCGACCCAGAATCAACGCTCTGGATCGCCCCGCTCCGATCCAACGATTCGGATCCACTCAGGAGCTGCACTACCTTCACCTGCGTCTATAAATATAGCACTGGCCCCAAGATTCAGGGACGCTTCTCTCATTTTTACCTCTCACTGACTTCTAATTCCTGACTTTGGCATCAGAGTATCTACAGGTACCCAACCCTTCCGAGTCCAACCTCGGAAGAAGGCGACGTTGGCAAGGCATTCTTCTGACCTCGAGCCAAGGAGAAGACTATATAGAGACATAGAAGACCAGCTATTGACTCGGGATCCCGGATCCGAGGTCACGTACTGAACATTGGCGACCATAGTGGGAGTTGATCGTTAATCTCTCACCAAGTCAAAGTCCTATCTCATGGCTCCGCGAGGACGGTCTCTAACACGTGACCAACCGGGCCGCAAAGCGTCTTCGAAGTCGGCCTTAGGCGAGATCAGACTCCCGAGGGGCACGTCCAAGAGCTCCCCGCCGAGCCATCACAAACTGCGCCACTCCTCTCACCGCCATCGGTCCCCGAGGAGGTCCCGGTCGGGACATCGCCCAACAAGAGCTACAACTCACTCAGATGGAGGAAGAGGTTTCCGCAGTCTGAGCTAACACTGCCAAAGCATCGGTCGTACCTCTTGACAAATCCCCCATTCAAAACACCATCGTTTCGAAGCGACACCACTCTCCACCTTAGAAGAAAATCAACCACTGACGCCACGTCCACAGGTCTCCCTCTCAAAAAGGAAACTGACGCAGTGGCCCACGTTCTCCTCCAATTCCGCCGAGCTTGAGCCCTTGTTAAACCTCTTCTTACGGCTCCTCATTTTCCCGCAGTGCATCCCTGCATCAGAGGCGATCCCCGCGCAAGAAAGACCATTCCCCTCACCGAGGCAACACCGCAAGCGTGAGGCGGGTGATGACTCTCCATTAGTAGAGTTATCTAAGAATTTCTATTCCTGAATCATTGTGAGTTTGTATGCTTAGGGTGGGAGTTATGTGAATATTTGTGTTAAATCAAGGAAAAAGGAATCAAGAACTAAAATGAATTAATTTGGCACAAATGGTGCCCTTGTGAAGTTTCTAATGTTTCTGTTTAAGTGCTATAACATCAGCTTCTATAACACCAAGCGCACAGTAGAGCTGGGGTCCACTTGCAGTCAAAAGAAGAAAGCAAATCTGCAGCAAATCCTGATTCTGTCTAGTCAGCGCCTCCCTATTCGCACAACCTATGCTGATGCAGCCACCCTCCTCCCACTTGCACATGACAACTTGTCAACTATGGATAGGACAACATACTTTAGCTGGTGAAGAAGGGACCCACGTGTCTCCTCCACTTGCAAGAAAGGAGGGAAAATCAGCACTATAAAAGGAGCTTCACTCCCACACTTGAGGATATACTTCATACTCCACAATTCATCATCCAAGAGCAACTTCCAGCACGAAATTCTCTGCTTTTTAAGAGGAAAAATACAGTGATAAACTGTCCTCTTAGTTCCATTGAAGATCCACCACAGAAATCCACTTGAAGATCCTATTCGGTTCATGCTATAGCACTATCAGCACACCAGTTCATGCGTAGGAGTTGGAGGAGTGTATCTTCTGCATATTCTTCTTCTATTTTCTGTCTTGGTGATATCAACTCCACTGTTTGTAAGTTGCTGATAATGTTTAACATGAGCTAAACATCTTTTAGTTGGATTGCTTGAGCTTTGTAATGACACTTTAATGTGTTAGTAATATAATGTTGTGATATATGCATTTTGATCTTTGTGTTTTAATTCTTTCAAACCTGTTTTGGGATTGGCCAACTAAAATATGTAGATTCATAGGTTCATACATGGTTCACGATTCGATCTCAAAGATTGATGTGAGTGAGTGGTTATTTGAAGGACACTTAGAACAATCCTTGCCCAAACCTAGACATAGGAGGGCTTAGTTCATAGAGTGAATACTGTGGGTTCTTTAATATACAGAGGTAAACTTACTTGAAGCCTAGACATAGGATCTTGTCACAAAACCTTGGCGAAAGTGACCGAAAGGCACGCAACATATGCTACAGCACTCAATGCCATAGCATCTAATGTTATAGCACTAACACAGAAGAGAAGTTACTTAGTGAAAAGCAATCCAACTAGTCTTCATCATATAGCTTCCCTTTTTATTTTCTTGCAAATCAAACCTTTATTTTACTGCCTTCAAATAGTGTTTTTATTTTACACACTGAATTGCTAAGTTATGACAAGTATAAATTAAATACAATCCATGTGGGTTCGACTTGTATTTCTACTGTATTACTTGTTGCGACTGCGTATACTTGCGCATCCGTTTGTAAAATCCACAACAAGTTTTTGGCGCCGTTGCTGGGACTTGAACTTAACTTTACTGTTGAAATTCTTAGCATAATTAGTGTAGCTTTTACTCTGGTGTTTGTTTCTGTTGTTACAGCACAGGAAGCTATAGCATATGCACAGGCTCAATTCACCCGAATTTCAAATTGATCCTGAAATAGAGAGGAGATTCAGAGCATTGCGAAGGCAACAAAGGTTACAACAGAGAGCAGCCATGTCAGAACACAACTCTGGCAGAAGTTCCCAAAGAGGAGGAAGAGGTGACAGAGGTAGAGGTTCCCAACATGGTGGAACCCAACATGGTGCTTACTTTGAAATTCCTGCATTCACTGGGAGAGGACTAGTCACTGATTATTCAGGCCCTCTTCATGATCCAGAAGAATGGTATAGGCAATAGTTCATATAGATTGGACCAGAAGGTATGGTTAATGATAGGGACAGGCCAATGGGGTATTATGCTGTTTTTAACCCTCAAGCTATGCAAACTAGCATAGTGAGACCTCAACTTAATACAGCTCATTATGAATTTAAACCAATGATGTTTCAAATGCTTCAAACAATTGGTCAGTTTGGTGGAACTATAAATGAGGATCCACATTTACATTTAAAACAATTTTTGGAAGTATGTAGTAATTTCATTTTTCCTGGAGTTTCTGATGATGCCTTTAGACTCAAACTTTTTCCTTATTCTTTAAAAGATAGGGCAAAAGCTTGGCTAAACTCATTAGAACCTACTTCAATCCATACATGGAATGAATTAGCAGAAAAAAATTTGGCAAAATATTTCCCACCTAGCAAAATTGCCTAACTGAGAAATGAAATTACTTCATTCAAACAACTTGATAACGAATCATTGTATGAAGCATGAGAAAGATACAAATAGCTGTTAAGAAAATGTCCTCACCATGGCGTACCTGTCATTATCCAAAAGGAAACATTTTACAATGGATTAGAGCTACAGACCAGATTGAAGCTTGAGATTTGTAATGACTCTTTAATGTGTTAGTAATATAATGTTGTGATGTATGCATTTTGATTTTTGTGTTTTAATTCTTTCAAACCTGTTTTGGGATTGACCAACTAAAATAGGTAGATTCATGGGTTCAGATATGGTTCATGAGTCGATCTCAAAGATTGATGTGAGTGAGTAGTTGTTTTAAGGACACTTAGAACAATCCTTGCCCAAACCTAGACATAGGAGGGCCTAGTTCATAGAGTGAATACTGTGGGTTCTTTAATATACAGAGGTGAACTTACTTGAAGCCTAGACATAGGATCTTGTCACGAAACCTTGGCGAAAGTGACCGAAAGGCACGCAACATATGCTACAGAACTCAATGCTCTAGCATCAAATGTTATAGCACTAACACAGAAGAGAAGTTACTTAGTCAAAAGCAATCCAACTAGTCTTCATCATATAGCTTCCCTTTTTATTTCCTTGCAAATCAAACTTTTATTTTACTGCCCTCAAATAGTGTTTTTATTTTACACACTGAATTCTAAGTTATGACAACTATAAATTAAATACCATCCCTGTCGGTTCGACTTGTATTCCTACTGTATTACTTGTTGCGACTGCGTATACTTGCGCATCTGTTTGTAAAATCCACAACAGCGGGTCCCCTTCATACAAGAAATTATCGTTTGTAAGGTGCTGAGGTCCTTAGAGAAGCCGACACAATTGAATATGTACGATGTTACCGGTGATCCGGATGAGCACGCAGACATCTTAGATCTAATGATGCAATATCGGAGTGCAACGGAAGACGTGAAGTGCAAGATCTTCCCGCTCTCCTTGAGGAAGACGGTGCTGACATGGTTCAGAGACCTCAAGCCTGACTCCATCTACTCGTGGGAACAACTGGTACGAGTATTCTCGGCGCGCTTCACGGCTTCTAGGATGAAACCGAAATCAGCAGACGTGCTCAAGCCCGTGAAATAGGGAGAGAACAAAACCCTGCGTGACTACATTGAAAGATTCAGCAAGTTAGCAAACAATGTCAGATACCCGGGGGAAGATATAAGGCTTATGTTCATGAGGAATGGGCTCCACAAGAGCCTATTCCAGATCGATGTCGGTATTCGTCGACCCCGAAATGTCAAAGACTTCCTACGCCAAGCTCAGAGGTTTATTGATTACGAAGAAGACAACCTAGCTGACGAAGCTGTCCAAGAATCCACCCCAGCAAAGGGGTCCGAGAAGGGGCAGGCCTCCAAGAAAGAATCGGTGGGAACGTCGGGGAGAGGCGACCCCAATTCACAGAATACACCGAGCTGAATGAAGTAAAGTCCAAGATTCTAGCAGAATGCGCTAATACGGATTCAAAGACCGGAAGTGGCCATCTTCGCTAGTATAGAAGGAAAATACAGACTGGAAAAAGTATTGTCGCTACCACAGAACCCACGGGCACGACACTAACCAGTGCCGGATTCTGAGGGACGACATTGAGGACCTGTTCTAGAAAGGGAAATAGACTAAGTACATCAAGAAGGACGGAGACGAAGAGAGAAAATAGTCTCGCTCGCCCCGGAAAGGTAAGTCCGGAGGATGAAGAAGAGCTGAAACAATAACATTCCAGGATAGTGGCTGCAGTAATCATGGGAGGCTACTCGGTTGTCTCGGGCGAAACCAGAAGGGCGATGAGGAGAACGTGGAAAGAGATCCTGAGCATAGCCAATAACCCCAGAACCACCAATCTCTCCGACAGTCCACCATTGGCCTTCTCGGACCTAGACCTCCTGGTCGGGGGCTAAACAAATATATCCCACTCATCATCTCTGAAGTAATGGTCGACGTACTAGTCTTGAGAATTCTGGGATCTGTTACCAAAGTTAAAGGTTTCCGAGACTGAACTCACCCCATACAACGGTGATGACCTAACCGGCTTCAACAGCTCGAAGACGACACCACTCGGATACCACGAATTGATGGTCACACACGGGACCAACAACCTCTCTAAAGCCGTGAAGACCCAAATTTCGGTACTGCCCTACAAGTCTCCATACAATTGCATCATTGGGAGACCGACCTTGGGCAGACTCGGTGCAGTGGCATCTATGGTACACTTGAAGATGAGATTCTACTCGGCCAACGACGAGATTATCACCGCCGTTGCCGACCTGGAGTCCGCGAAGAGTGATATCCGATGTAGGAAAGTGATATCCGTGGTCAACCAGATCGAATTCTAGCATCATGATGACTGCGACGGACAGCCCATCCATGACGAGTCCGAGCCCGATAACACCAGTCGTGTTTGCGAACCATTTGAAAAACCCTCAATCGAGACAACTCGAGGCTATCTCGACGTCTGACCAACGAGCAAGACATTCCACACAACCCAATAAGCCACCCCGACAAAAAGCCTGATAGAAAAGGGCAATAACCACTGAGATCCGACCTCGACTCCGACCAACGTAACACAAGACCGAGAACCACAGTCTCATTAAAAAAAACTCCTAGCTCTACTGACATCTACTGACGTTTCTACTCCTGCTCCCATTTCTTTCATTTACTTCCTGACAAGTTTAGATCAATTTGGACCTTAGAGTTCCCCTCTTCTTTTACTAATGACTGTATTCCTAATCAGACTTCGGTCCCCATGAATAAACTGATTCTTTTCAAGAACTTGGCTGCTTCGCAAAGAATGCTGATCGAGCCCAAGTCCGGGCCCTTGCACCGGATCTCGTGCGAGCTTCTTTACTGCGCGTTCACTCCAAGCTCAACACTTGGTGAATCGGACCGAATGAAATCTCACCTGATCCTACGGCCTCGGACTACCTTCCTTCTCATGAAGGGTCGCTCCGACACGCCTTAAATTGACCTCTACCACAAGGTCGAGCCTATCGTGGCTCACTGACCTCTACCGCGAGGTCGAGCCTATCGTGGCTCACTAAGCGTTCTTACAAGGGCAAACCTTACACATTTCGTCCCCTCAAAGCTCAGATCCACATTGGCTCCCTTGCGAGCTCGAACACGACATCTCTTCCCAACGACGAGACTCAAAATCCAAGGTCAGTAGCCCGACTCCCAACCACTCAATTTGCTCATCTTTGAAAAAAGAATTGTAGGAACTATTAGCCTCGGGGGCACCACACCGAGAGTGACAACCCCGAGCCTCCTCACTCATTCGCTTCCTCACTCACTCAAGGGTAAAACTTTGAATACTTTGAACTACGCAAGCAAGAAAGAAACTTCAAAAAAAAGAAGGTGTTAAGACAAAGTAATTTACATTAAGACCGGAAAGGACGGCGTCATTTGTTCATTACACCAAAAGGCGAACCCTGGCATAACTGAGGCCGCTAAAAAGGCAAAAAAAAGAGTTACAAAGTTACAAGAGTAAGGCTAAGACTCTCTAAGGTATATGACCTCGGGCCCCCAAGTTCCATCAGCAGCAACCGCCGGCTTGATGATTCTCCCGTCAGAGACCGCGTGCGACTGATCCACTAAGGAGACATCGAGCTCAGGGAAAAACACCCAGATCTGGGCCAGAGCATTGTTAAAAGAACCCGCAGCGAGAGCCTCCTTCACAGATGGCTGGCTAAAGAGGCGAGCCTTGTCTCTCTCCCCGTTGGCCTTCACCTCCTCTTCTCCCGAGGCCACGACCGACTCCTGACCGTCGACTTCACTCCCTAGCTCCTGGGCTTCCACGTTGAGTGCTTCTACATCGCCTACCAGGCACGGAAGCAACTCGGCTGGCCCGACCTTTTCGCCAAGCTCGGCAATCGCCTTCCTCGGCTCCTTAGCCTCAGCCTCAACTCCAGCCAGCCCATCTACTCAGGCCTGGAGCTCTGCTTTCTCTCTCTGATGTCTCTCGGCTTCCTCACGAGCCTCTACAAGAGACAATAAGCAAACAGTTAATTGGACAAGTCTCATTCAATGACTCATCACTAAAATAACATATCCTCGACCTCGGAACGATTCGTTACTTTGCTCCAGGGTAGAAACCTCGATGCCCTCCTGGTTCAACACCTTTCGGCCGAACTGAGCAACTCTCAGGCAAGCCTCCAAGTCAGTACACGAGGGCATGGTCTCGGCCTCGGAAGATTTGTCTGTTTTCCACCTCTTCGTCCCTAAGGCCGGGCTAGGGAGCCTCCGCTTCGTACCGTTCCCTCCGGAACTTTGAGCAATCCCATGTTCACTTTGACCGACAAGGAGAATCTCCTGAATAACCCTGGCGCCAGGGGCAGCGACTGGTGAAGACCGAGCCGCAGAAGAGTCGGTCCCAGCATTGTGAGAACCTTCGACCCTGGCCTCGATGAGAAACTGGGCGAAAGTCTTTGGTTTTGTAAACCAGTCTGAAAAAGAAGGAAACAATTTTGAGAACATAAACACAATTCAAGGAAACGACTCATCAAAAGCACAAGGGACTTACCGAAAGCAGCAACAAGAGCGGCAAGAGAATCGGCGTCGGCCTCCAAAATTCTCTTGCACTTGATCTTCTTAAGCGGCGTACGAAAAGACTGAGTCCACTCCGACAACAGCTTCACGGTCTGGGTTTCTTGCGGACTCATGTCGCCTGCCTCGACTGAGTAACCCTTTGTTTTCATCTGATAATGCTCCCGACCCCAAGATAGGGGGAACGAGATGTCTATGACCTCGCCTCGATCGTCGAGATTGGCCACTTCTTTCTTTGCAGCCTCGTTCACCGGCACCATGTAAACAAAGCTTATTTGAAATCCTTCATCGAATCCTTGACGAGCTCAAAAAAGGAGCGATCCTTGCTACGACGTTGCCCAACATGACCGAGTCCCCCGAGACGGTCGGGGTCGGGCTGGCAAAAGACATCGAAAATGTGGAAGTACACCTTTGTCCTGCATCGTCGGCCCATCGCTCGCATATTGAGCTCGAAGGTGTTCACAAAACCCCAAGCATTGGGCGTAAGTTGCGAAGGCGAGACTTGCAGGCGCCGGAGGACTCTCCTCTTGAACTCGGAGAGCAGAACCCTCATTCCCAGCCTCAACGATGTCGACCTCGCCTTGCGCTTCTGCTCCCTCTGGCTGGACGGCCTCGCCTGCAGCCACTTCGACATGCTCCGAGCATTGTTCAGAAAGATGGAAATTCCCTAATGCATTGTCAAGACCCTGATCCTGGAGCTCCTCCACCACATCATTGAGACTCTCACTCTCTGATGACCTATTTGACATAGAACTTCCTTCCGTAAATTTCTAGACCAGAGAATTTTCACTGGCGGAGTTAGCACCCTTTCTAAACATAACCTCTGCTCATCAACAACACCACCCCCCTCAATAGCCTTCTTTTGAGGCGGCTTACCTGAAGGTATCATATTTATTTTCAGAGAAGTTCTAATGTTCACCATTCGGGCTCGGGGCAAAGACAAATCCGCCTCGAAAACCACGAACTCGAGCTCGGCAGAAAGAAACCCAAAAGAAACTCGCCGGTAAAGGTTAGATTGGAAAAGTTTTATTCACCTCTATTGAAAATGTGCTTAAAAATAGTTTATTAAATCAAATATGTGACTAAGTGAAATAGAGTTTTGTGTTTTAAAAGAAAAATGAGCATCTTAGTATTATTTTATTGTGTGGCCTGATAATCACAAAATAATAGGCACAAAATGAGTGCGTAGAAATTAACAAACTAGATGAATCGGGCATAATTGTTAGAAACAAAGCTATACTAGTTGCTAAAGGCTACAATCAAGAAGAAGGAATAGACTATGATGAAACATATGCTCCCGTAGCTAGACTAGAAGCTATTCGCATGCTACTTGCTTTTGCATCAGTTATGGATTTTAAATTGTATCAAATGGATGTGAAAAGTGCATTTTTAAATGGTTTTATTCAAAAGGAAGTGTACGTTGAACACCCACCTGGCTTTGAAAATTATGAAACAAGCTCCTAGAGCTTGGTACGAAAGATTGAGCAAGTTTTTACTCAATCATGATTTTCAAAGAGGGAAAGTTGACAATACACTATTCATAAAAAGGACAAAAGATGACATATTACTTGTGCAAATTTATGTGGATGACATTATTTTCGGTGCTACTAATGAATTGCTCTGCAAAGAATTTTCTAGTATTATGCAGAGTGAGATAGATGGGAGAACTCAACTTATTCCTTGGGCTTCAAATAAAACAAACCAACAAGGCATCTTCATCTCTCAATAAAAATATTGCAAAGAGCTACTTAAGAGATTCGAAATGGACAAAGCAAAAGAAATGTCCACTGCAATGAGCACTTCATGCTACTTAGACAAAGATGAAGAAGGTAAACCGGTAGAACTAAGTAAATATCGAGGTATGATTGGCTCTCTTCTCTATTTAACTGCTAGTAGACCGGACATCATGTTTAGTGTTTGCATGTGTGCTAGATATCAAGCAAATCCAAAAGAGTCGCATTTAGTAGCTGTCAAAAGAATAATGAGATATCTTGTAGGCACTCAAAATGTTGGTCTGTGGTACCCCAAAGGCGCCACATGCAGCCTTGTTGGATATTCAGACTCTAATTTTGCAGGTTGTAAATTGGATAGAAAAAGCACTAGTGGAATATGTCACATACTAGGTAGTGCATTAGTCTCATGGAACAGTAAGAAACAAGTCAGTGTCGCACTGTCAACTGCTGAAGCAGAATATGTTGCAGCAGGAAGTTGCTGCGCACAAATCCTCTGGATGAAGCAACAACTTCTGGACTATGGTGTAGAATTAGACCATATCCCAATAAAATGCGACAACACCAGCGCTATTAATCTTACAAAGAACCCCGTCCAACACTCTAGGACCAAGCATATTGAAATCAGACACCATTTTATTAGAGATCATGTCCAAAAAGGCGATTGTGTGACTGAATTTGTTGAATCGTCAAAACAGCTAGCTGATATTTTCACGAAACCTTTACAAAAAGAAAGCGTCTTTTTCATTCGAAGAGAAGTTGGAATCATTGATTACGCTTCTATTTGAATGAAACAAATGTTGTTTAGATTCGAAAACTTTATCATATGTCGACCCTTTTGATCATGACAAAAAGGGGGAGTGAAATATAGTGTTGCATTGTGTTAGAATATTGGCAAGTGTACCAAATCGTTCAAGTAATAAAATCGGTAAGAACCGGATATCGTCCTCAAGGATCGAATTCAATTACTAATTACGCTAACAACAACTAATGTGAACCAAATTTAAAAAGGGGTTTGTTTGATAATTGTTGAGCTATGAAGCTCGAATGTAAAGCAATAAAATATTTTTGAGTTTTTAACGAGAGACACGAAGAACACGTTGGAAAAGATACCATGGAGGAAATGCTAGGGATGAATTCCTATTGATTTCACACTATTGCGCTAATCTAATTCGAAGGATAAACTCTCTAATTTGCTATCAAACCAACACTATCAACTAATTCCTAATTCCTTAGGTAATTAGTACTTTGTAGATAACTAGAATCCCCAATTCCTTAGATTATTCTAATTAACAACAAGCATTAAAAACAATGGTTTGCAATATACAACAATTTATCGATTATTCCTAAGCCACAAATTGAAGGTATCGAAATTCAAACATTCAAAACAAAATTTCCATTTCATAATTAAACAAAATATCATTGTATGAGTTTTCCAACCATAAAACATTGTATGAGTTTTCCAACCAGAAAACGCATTAAGCACAAAATTCCGATACACAAATCCGAGAGAGAAAGATATAAATATGGTTCTAGATCAGCTACAATAGTGGTTCCATCAATATTCCTTCATCCCTAACATAAACGGGTTTAGTTAGACATGATAAAAGAAGAGAAACAAGGAAAATTACAAGTGGAAGATGATGATGAACACATATGAAGCTTCAATCCTTGTTCCCAAGTCTTGATTCTTCGGTAGCCGTCAGCCGGAATTGCTCTTCTCCTGTTCTAGGGTTCCAAAAACGGCCAAAAGTCCCCCCAAAAACGCGTTCTGGACATGTTTTAACGCGCATTCTGGAGTTTCGCGCGCCAGTTGCGCGCGGCGCGCCACTTACGCGCGAGAAGGGCCCGCTTGCTGTGAATTTGCGCGCCACTTGCGCGCCACGCGCCAGTGGCGCGCCATTTGGCCGAGGCTTCTGTCAGTTTGCGCGCTGCAGCGCCACCTGCGCGCCAGTTGCGCGCCATTTGGCTGAAAGCTCCTAAATCTTGCGCCTTTGAATCCATTTGCCTACACTGCTTCGTTCTTCATTTCCACCTAGTCCCTGGGCACAAAAACACGACAAAACCCAGCATAAACACTGCATAGCAAAACAATTTCAAATAGCACAATTTTATATTTTTCATCACACTTTTAATTCATTCATAACCATTTCCCCTTAAAAATTCTCTTTAAACCAATGAAACACATCATGTGATGCGGGTTCATCACAACCCCAAACTTAAATATTTGCTTGTCCTCAAGCAAACTCATCGCAAAACAAGGGTTAGAATAAGATTACTAGATGTGACTCCAATGTCCACAATCATATCTAGCTCAAAATCAATTAGCTTTTCACAGTTGTCAATGAGTGACCTAACATGCATTCTTGTATCCTAAAAACAACAATTCAAGCTCCCCAAATTAGAATCTCAAGCAACACATCATACAATCATCAATTGTGCTCAATTTCACTCAAGTTCCTCACCTATAAGTGTTTCTCTCTCACACACAAGTATTTTCAGGGTAATTCACTCAATCACATCACAAGCAACACACTACCATAGGCTTGACATAATTCTACAACAAGCAATCACACGCAAATACCACACACATCATGAGGACTTATTAAGGGTTGTAATGGGGCTTGGGTAAGGAAGGATAAATTTTGGAATCTAGGCTTTCTTGATTGGAATTGAGAGATGCCATTTTCACTTATGAACCTTTCCTACGCTTACCAACTTCACCAAAGAATTCTCCACCATACAAAATTGAGCTTTCTTATTTCTTCTATATGGTTTGGTTTGACTTGATTTTGATTTCTCTCTTTCTTTTTTTTCTTTCTTTCTCTCTTTTTTTTTTCTTCTTTCTCTTTTTCTTTTTTTTTTCACTTTTTTTTTTGAAAGTAATATACTACTTCTTTTGAATGTAATATATATATATTTTTTTGAATGTAATATACTAATTTTGGTATACCACCCCAAACTTGAACAATTGATTGTCCTCAAGCAACCCCAAACTTAATTTGCAACCCCAAACTTAATTTGCCACCCCAAACTTAATTTTTAGCTTCAAGTTCAATAGTGACTATAGACCCCTCAATTCCAAACAAGTGGGACACTTGGTTTTTCAGTTTATGGCTTGTAATGAGGGTAATCAGTCCAAATAAAAAAGGTCTAAGGCTCAGATGGGCTATTCAAAAAGGTGAATAAGAAAGGGTAGGCTTTTTAAAGCTCTGGCTGCCAAAAAACAGAAAGTCCTCAATCACGTGTGTGTGCATATAAGCAATGCAAAAGCAGTCAAGAACTAAGTCAAGTTCTGAAGAGTGTCACAAGCAATGGAAGCACTCAAGAATAAAATTAACTGTTTGGCTCAGATGCTCACAGGTTATTCATAATAGGGTATTAAGCACAATGAATCAAGTAATCAAATGTCACAGAAGATTCCTCTAGGGGTTTTCATCCAAGGGATTTAGAACAACAAGATGCATGATCAGTCCCATTTAAACTGGTTCATAAAATTTAAGAGCATAGCATCAAAAGGACACTGAAAATCACAATCCAATAAACGTTATCCATGAAAACTACATTCCTCCATCAAATAGAAACATGATCAAAACATATGTAGGAATGCAATTTTAACATCACATGACATGAACAAAAATTGTTTCAGAAACAAAACAAGCTCCAATGTAATAATAGATCAACCAGACAATAACAAGTGTAAAGACAAGACAGGGAAAAGAGGAAAAACCATAGCGGTGAGTAGCTTACTCAACCGCAAAACCTGCGTTTGGGGTACTACTGCCTCTGTCCATTAGGATCGGACCACTGAGAATGTGCCTGGAAGATATTAGCATTACATCAAATTGGTCTTCACTATGAGTTGTTGTAGTACGGGCAGACTTCTTCCTCATTGACAAGTGTGTGAATGTTTCCTAGATGCTCCCTAAAGTACTAATCAAATAAAAATAATGCGAGAAAACAATTAAAATAAACTAGAATAAAGTAAAATTAAAAGATAGGGATAGAGAAAATTGGGTTGCCTCCCAATAAGCGCTTGTTTATCGTCTATAGCTTGACGCTGAAATTCCACTCTCTCAAGGTGGAATATATGACACGAAGAACACATCATCCTTCTTCTTCCGTTTATGAGGCAGGAAATTCATGAACTTTAGGTACAACTGCATATGCTTCCATACCCTCTCAAGGTGAAGGATGACGAACAAGGCATAGAAAGAGTCCAAATATCGATCAATCTCTTCACTCTCATCTTCCTTGCTTCTCAAAAGATGAGTATGGAAAATGATTTGTTGGGGGATTTCTTGTTGAGAATGTTTAGCTTCCCTCCAAACAAGAGGATCCCCACGTTCAATTCTTTTTTCTTCCTCATCTTTCTTTTTCTCCCATGATTCTTCTATTAGTAAGCCTTTTTCTTCTTGTTCTGAATTTTGAATAAGTGGTTGTTCATCTGCTAACCAGTCATTTGCTAACCAGGGATATGATTTGTCAATAACTATCCATTCTGGCTCCTCAAGAATTTTAGGTTGGGCCAACCAAGGATAAGACTCATCAATGAGTATCCATTCTGGTTCACAAGAGCAATACACAAGATCTTTCCCACAAAGATCACAATAGGAGTATGTCTCACAATCGCCATTTAAATGTGGTCCTCCACAACAACAACACCGAAGTGGCTGTAGTGTGGACTCCATGACTTACAAAGTATTCACCTGGCTTTCATAGAATCAATGGAGTAAAAGTGGCAAAAAGATAAAATAAAAAAAAATATATGTATAATGAAAAAAAAAGAAATAACAAAACTAAAAACAAACTAAAGTATGTACGGGTTCAAATTAGTTGTTGCCTTCGAATTTACTGGTAAATGTAATTTCGATCCCCGGCAACGGCGCCAAAAACTTGTTAGAATATTGGCAAGTGTACCAAATCGTTCAAGTAATAAAATTGGTAAGAACCGGATATCGTCCTCAAGGATCGAATTCAATTACTAATTACGCTAACAACAACTAATGTGAACCAAATTTAAAAAGGGGTTTGTTTGATAATTGTTGAGCTATGAAGCTCGAATGTAAAGCAATAAAATATTTTTGAGTTTTTAACGAGAGACACGAAGAACACGTTGGAAAAGATACCATGGAGGAAATGCTAGGGATGAATTCCTATTGATTTCACACTATTGCGCTAATCTAATTCGAAGGATAAACTCTCTCTAATTTGCTATCAAACCAACACTATCAACTAATTCCTAATTCCTTAGGTAATTAGTACTTTGTAGATAACTAGAATCCCCAATTCCTTAGATTATTCTAATTAACAACAAGCAGTAAAAACAATGGTTTGCAATATACAACAATTTATCGATTATTCCTAAGCCACAAATTGAAGGTATCGAAATTCAAACATTCAAAACAAAATTTCCATTTCATAATTAAACAAAATATCATTGTATGAGTTTTCCAACCATAAAACATTGTATGAGTTTTCAAACCATAAAACGCATTAAGCACAAAATTTCGATACACAAATCCGAGAGAGAAAGATATAAATATGGTTCTAGATCAGCTACAATAGTGGTTCCATCAATATTCCTTCATCCCTAACATAAACGGGTTTAGTTAGACATGATAAAAGAAGAGAAACAAGGAAAATTACAAGTGGAAGATGATGATGAACACATATGAAGCTTCAATCCTTGTTCCCAAGTCTTGATTCTTCGGTAGCCGTCAGCCGGAATTGCTCTTCTCCTGTTCTAGGGTTCCAAAAACGGCCAAAAGTCCCCCCAAAAACGCGTTCTGGACATGTTTTAACGCGCATTCTAGAGTTTCGCGCGCCAGTTGCGCGCGGCGCGCCACTTACGCGCGAGAAGGGCCTGCTTGCTGTGAATTTGCGCGCCACTTGCGCGCCACGCGCCAGTGGCGCGCCATTTGGCCGAGGCTTCTGTCAGTTTGCGCGCTGCAGCGCCACCTGCGCGCCAGTTGCGCGGCATTTGGCTGAAAGCTCCTAAATCTTGCGCCTTTGAATCCATTTGCCTACACTGCTTCGTTCTTCATTTCCACCTAGTCCCTGGGCACAAAAACACGACAAAACCCAGCATAAACACTGCATAACAAAACAATTTCAAATAGCACAATTTTATATTTTTCATCACACTTTTAATTCATTCATAACCATTTCCACTTAAAAACTCTCTTTAAACCAATGAAACACATCATGTGATGCGGGTTCATCACATTGCATTCAGCATATAGAATAAGCATGCATAACTGTCATAAATAAAATTGTCACTTTGCATACTATGCATCTAGTCCATTAGTAAATAAGTCAGGGGGCATCACGATAGGGGGAGTATCATATATATGCATTATCTGCTTGAACTAACCTCCCACCTTGAGACAAGCAAAGTTTTGCCATCATCAAAAAGGGGGAGAATGTACATATCTTGTACTGCCGGACTTGTATTGCCGGTCAAAATTTTGATGATGAAAAAGACCAGAGCTAAAGGTGATAAGAGTAAAAGTTGACCAAAGCCAAAGTTTATGGCCAAAAGTAATGAAAGTGACAAAGTACCAAAGTCACAATCCAAAACAATCAAGGTCAAGAATTGAAGTTTCAAGATATAAGGGTAGTCCTTATAAATAAGGGTAGTCCTTAGGGTTTGGGGTTGTCTTGGGAAAATGTGTAAGCTCTTCCGAAGGTCAGCTCGCCTCTCAAAGTCTCTCACACTCACACAAGTTTTTCAAAATACATGCATACTCACGTAAACATAAAAAGTATTTTTGAAAGCTAAAAATCGATTTGCACCTTTTATAAACATCCATTGAAATCGATTTTCAGGTCATCAAGAATGCATATAATCGATTCATTCAAGCATATATTTGATTCACATTGTTTCCAAAAATAAAAGAATCGATTTCCCATCTTTTCCTTTCCTTGCATAATCGATTCCTAAGCAATTTATTTTTAAAGGGAAGAATCGATTCATACCTTTTTCTACTAAGCTGAAAATCGATTCCTACACATCTCGGGCGAGCCAAGAATCGAATCATACATTATTCCACTAAGTATGAAATCGATTCCTAGCCCTCCTGAATCATAAGAATCGATTGTTACTCTTTCTCAAGTAAAGAAAAATCGATTCTCACTTAAAAGAAGTCATACATAAGAATCGATTCCCAGATCCAATACATTTTAGCATATAATCGATTCCTACATTATTTTCAACGTAAACTTATTTGTCTCATAGCCTATAAATAGAGGCCTCATTGTGTTCGTTTCTAAACAACCCATTTCAGGAATTCAAAGTTCATTTTAGAAAAACTGTTCATATTTCATTTTTGCTCTTCTCGCACCGCTGGTCAGTCAGACCCTATCTCTCGCAAGAGTTAGTTGGGGCTGCAATCTTCAAGTTGTATTATCTGCCTACTTTAGAGGTATTTCGGTCTTTAAATTTGTAATTGTTTATTTGTTGTATTTCTTACTAGGGAGTGGGGTATCTCTCTAGGGTAGCTGTTTGTACTAGGAAGTGGGGTATCTTTCTGGGGCAGATGGTTGTAACAGGGGTGGGGTATCTCTTGTTATTGTTGTAATAGATTTGGGGGCTCTTCATAGGTGGGGTATTGTTGTGCGAAAAGTAGATGTGCAAGTATACACAATCGCAACAAGTAATATAATGATAAGTAAAGATCGTTCCTACGGAGATTGTTGAGTTTACTTCTATATTTAAATTAGTAATTTAGCTAGTGAGAAAAACAAGTAACAAATACAAGTTGTCAACAAGTAATGTCATTGTGATTAACATAAATGTAAATAAACAGTAAAGAAGGTTCAAGAGTTGATAAAGTGACTTGGACTATTTCTTGCTAAGTAATTTCTCAGTAGTGAACCGCTATAGCGTTAGATGTTGTAGCGTTAAGCACTGTAGCGGTATGGCAGTGTGCCTTTCAGTCACTGTCGCCAGGGTTATGATACAAGACTCCTATGTCTACGCTCTAAATAAGTTTTACCCCTGTGTATTAAGCTCATACAGCATTTGCCTTATGAACTATTACTCCCCTATGTCTAGGGTTAAGTAGTACTTCACTTAAATGTCTTTAAATGGTTTTTCATTCATATCAATCCTTGAGTTCTCTTCGTGAACCATGTCTGTACCCACGAAGCCACTTATTTGAGTTGGCCATTCCCAAAACAAGTTTGAAAGCATTATCATACAAATATTGAAACACAAACACCATAACGTTATATTGATAAAACTAAAGAGTCATTACAAAGCTTAAAACGATCCAACTACTAGTGTTTAGCTCATGATGAGCATCATCAACATAGTACAAACTAAAAGCTTTTATTATCGAAAATGGAAAGAAGAAGCAAGGTTGCAAAAGATGCATGTAGTGGCCTCCTTCCCATGTGACGGGTTGCTGACGCTACAACGTGGCTTCACAGCGCTGGATGATGATCTTCTCTTGAATAATAAAAGCTTAAAGTGGAGGATCAATGGAGGAGAAGGTTGTCACGTTTTTCTCTCCAAGAACTCTCTTTATTTCTGAATTCTAAGTTTTAAAATTGCTTAGGGAAGAAGATGAAGTGAGATAGATCTTATCCTAATCTCATAAAGCTACTTTACAAAAAGGGTGATGATTAAAATCACCAACTATCACATGGGCTTCAATTAGGAGGCGCCAAGTGTATTATTGTATCCACTTGGAGGCTGAAATGTCATGCTGAGAAGAAGAAGATTATATTGATGACTCATCACTTAGCAAGTGGCTTCACAAATCCAAGTATCCCACCGTCATATAGCGCTGTAGCGCTTACCGATGGCTTACCGCTACAGCACTCAACAGAGACATTAAAATACTCAAAAAGGCACCAAATGTGCCAAATGATAACAAACAAGCTCCTAACCCTTCTTTCATCTAAATAACTAATATTTACCTAATAAAGCACGAATATTTCTTGAGAACTTGTGTTGATTTAAGTGATAAGAGCATAAATAACACATGTAAATATGACTCATCAGGTATCCTAAGAGAAGAGTGTCTGAGTCTGTAAAGGTTCCCAAGGCACCCGTAAGCCTTGTGTTGTGTTAGTGGAAAATCTCACAAGGGAGTGAGGACTGGACGTAGGTCACTGGGACGTGACCGAACCAGGATAAATCTGTGTGCTTTATCGCTTGATTTTCTAATTCCTTCGCTTCCATTTAACCTCTGCGAAAATTGATCTAAGTCATTGAAAAGGGGAAAAAGTTTTTTAAAAGTTCTAAAAGTTTTAAATCTCAATTCACCCCCCCCTCTTGAGACTGAAGCCACTTGGCAACAAGTGGTATCAGAGCTAGACTCTTGTATAAAGGGCCTAGCAGCTTCAAGAGTAATGGCTTCAGGTTGGTCTACGCAAGAGGGTGCTTCTCTTACCCGTCCTCCGGGATTCAACGGGAAAGATTACGCATATTGGAAAGAAAGAATGAGAATCTTTATTGAAGGGGTAGACTTAGATGTTTGGGATGCTGTGGAAAAAGGACCCTATGTCCCCACGCATATGGTAAATGGTATTCTTACAATAAAAGGTAGAAATGAATGGTCATATGTGGAGAAAAGAAAAGTTCAACATAATCTGCGGGCTAAAAACATAATTACTTCTGCTTTAAGTCCTGATGAATTTTTTAGAGTTTCAAACTGTAAATCTGCTCAAGAAATGTGGGATAATCTCCAAGTAGCTCATGAGGGTACAAGTGAGGTTAAAAGAGCAAGAACCAACACTCTTATCAGAGAGTACGAGCTGTTCAGAATGAATACAGGTGAAACTATACCTGACATGCAAAAGAGGTTCACTCACATAGTGAATCAACTAAGCTTGTTAGGAAAGTCATTTTCAGCTGAGGATCTAATCACCAAATTTTTGAGATGTTTGAATCGAGAATGGCAGCCCAAGGTAACTGCTATAGCTGAATCGAGAAACTTAGCTACAATATCACTTGCCACCCTGTTTGGAAAACTTCAAGAGCATGAACTGGAGCTCACCCGTCTGGCTGAGCATGAAAATTCAGATAAGAAAAAGAAAAGCTTGGCTCTGAAAGTATCCAGTTCAAGTCAACATTGTGAGAGCAAAGATTCAAACGATGAGGATGATGAAAATGAAGAATGTATGGCTCTTATGGTTCGAGGGTTCAAGCGGTTTATGAAACAGAAAAATTATTCTAAAAGAAACTTCAAACCTAAAAGGAGAGAAAGCACATCTGGTCCTCTTACTTGCTATGAATGTGGGAAACCTGGTCACATGAGGATGGAATGCCCTAGTCTACAGAAAAAGGGATCCAAATTCGAAAAGAAGGCATTCAAAGAAAACAAAAGAAGGAAAGCCTATGTAGCATGGGAAGACAATGACACGAGAAATTCAGATGGTTCAGAAAGTGAAGAAGCTCATGTTGCTCTTATGACCAACCACAAAAGTGAAGGTGAATCCGAAAATGAGGTAAGCTCTAACTCTGACTCTTTACAAGAAGCATATGATGAATTGCATGAAGCATGTATTGAGTTGCATGATAATTCATTGAAATTAGCTAAGGCATTAAGTAAATCTAAGAAAACCATTGCAAACTTCAAAATGAAATTGATGCTTTAACTAAAGAAAAATTAGAGCTTAGAAACGAAAATGATAATCTTGTTCATTCTAAGGCAAATTGTGTATGTGATAAGTGTATAGAACATGTAAAGAAAATCCATGAGCTTGAATGTACAATAGGCAAAATGTCCAACATACAAAATGTACATCCTAGGGTTCCAAGAAATAATTTTGAGAAGAGACATACGCATCATAGACCTAAGTTTACAACTAGACCCCAAATTAGATTTTATTACTGTGCTAAACCTGGACATACAACTTCTGTTTGCAGGGCAAGAGGTAAACAAAATATGAGTGCTTAGAAATTAACAAACTAGATGAATCGGGCATAATTGTTAGAAAGAAAGCTAGACTAGTTGCTAAAGGCTACAATCAAGAAGAAGGAATAGACTATGGTGAAACATATGCTCCCGTAGCTAGATTAGAAGCTATTCGCATGCTACTTGCTTTTGCATCAGTTATGGATTTTAAATTGTATCAAATGGATGTGAAAAGTGCATTTTTAAATGGTTTTATTCAAGAGGAAGTGTACGTTGAACACCCACCTGGCTTTGAAAATTATGAAAAACCAGATCACGTTTTTAAACTCAAAAGGGCTCTATATGGTCTGAAACAAGCTCCTACAGCTTGGTACGAAAGATTGAGCAAGTTTTTACTCAATCATGATTTTCAAAGAGGGAAAGTTGACACTACACTATTCGTAAAAACACCCAAAGATGACATCTTACTTGTGCGAATTTATGTGGATGACATTATTTTCGGTGCTACTAATGTATTGCTTTGCAAATAATTTTCTAGTATTATGCAGAGTGAGTTTGAAATGTCAATGATGGGAGAACACAACTTCTTCCTTGGGCTTCAAATAAAACAAACAAACAAGGCATCTTCATCTCTCAATCAAAATATTGCAAAGAGCTACTTAAGAGATTCGAAATGGACAAAGCAAAAGAAATGTCCACTCCAATGAGCACTTCATGCTACTTAGACAAAGAAGAGGAAGGTAAACCGGTAGAACTAAGTAAATATCGAGGTATGATTGGCTCTCTTCTCTATTTAACTGCCAGTAGACCGGACATCATGTTTAGTGTTTGCATGTGTGCTAGATATCAAACAAATCCAAAAGAGTCGCATTTAGTAGCTATCAAAAAAATAATGAGATATCTTGTAGGCACTCAAAATGTTGGTCTGTGGTACCCCAAAGGCGCCACATGCAACCTTATAGGATATTCAGACTCTGATTTTGCAGGTTGTAAATTGGATAGAAAAAGCACTAGTGGAATATGTCACATACTAGGTAGTGCATTAGTCTCATGGCATAATAAGAAACAAGTCAGTGTCGCACTGTCAACTGCTGAAGCAGAATATGTTGCAGCAGGAAGTTGCTGCGCACAAATCCTCTAGATGAAGCAACAACTTCCTGACTATGGTGTAGAATTAGACCATATCCCAATAAAATGCGACAACACCAGCACTATTAATCTTACAAAGAACCCCGTCCAACACTCTAGGACCAAGCATATTGAAATCAGACACCATTTTCTTAGAGATCATGTCCAAAAAGGCGATTGTGTGATGGAATTGGTTGAATCGTCAAAACAGCTAGCTGATATTTTCACGAAACCTTTACAAAAAGAAAGCTTCTTTTTCATTCGAAGCGAACTTGGAATCATTGGTTCCTCTTCTATTTGAGTGAAACAAATGTTGTTTAGATTCGCAAACTTTATCATATGTCGACCCTTTTGATCATGACAAAAAGGGGGAGTGAAATATAGTGTTGCATTGCATTAAGCATATAGAATAAGCATGCATAACTGTCATAAATAAAATTGTCACTTTGCATACTATGCATCTATTCAATTAGTAAATAAGTCAGGGGGAGCATCATGATAGGGGGAGTACCATATATATGCATTATCTGCTTGAACTAACCTCCCACCTTGAGGCAAGCAAAGTTTTGTCATCATCAGAAAGGGGGAGAATGTACATATATTGTACTGTAGGACTTGTTTTGCAGGTCAAAGTTTTGATGATGAAAAAGACCAGAGCTAAAGGTGATAAGAGTAAAACTTTACCAAAGCCAAAGTTGATGGCCATGTGAATATATGCTTTGACAGGTTTTGATGATTGACAAAAAGGCAAAAAGGACTAAACTGCAAAAAGCGGATAAATGCAATCAAGATCAAGTCAAGAGATGGTTCACTGTTGTGTGTGTTTAGGATATTATTGTAAGTGAAAATAAAGCTCTCAAATATAAAATAAATCAGACACTCACAAAAGATTTCATAAAAATAATTTTGCATGAAAATATTTTTTTAAACAAACCTCATGCATGCAAGATTAAATAGGAGAAGCACAAAACATGTGAAAATGTTTTTTAGAAGCATAAAATCGATTTTACAAAGACTATATTTGATTCTCATTGCTTCCAAAAATTTGAAGAAATCGATTTCCTCCTTAGTATATTCAAGCAAGAAATCGATTTTAACACATCCTGATTTCAAGCTAATAATCGATTCCCTCTCCTTTTCATTCTACTTCATAATCAATTTCTCTCTCTTTTCCTATGAGGCAATAATCGATTCTTATGTTTTAGGAAGCCACTAGATCAATTACCTCCTTGTTTCATTGAAGCACATAATCGATTAGTAAGATCTAAGGAAGCACCTAATCGATTATGCCATACTTTTAACATAGCTCATAAATCGATTAATATCAATTAAGGAAGGCTCCTAATCGATTATCATCTCCAAAGCATCCATCACTTAATCGATTATCTCATAGCTCCAAATCTAGATCTCTCCTAAGCCTATAAATAGGAGTCTCATTCTCCACTCTTTACACACCAATTCATACGCATTTCACACTCTTCTCTGTCACTCTCATACTACTCTTTCACTTGCTAATAATTTTATTTTTTGAGAGCTTTATAATTCACATAGTTTGATATTGTGTAATCTGTGCTTCAACTTGTTTTATCCACACTATTGAGTGTGCTATCAAATCCTTCTTTCTTCTTATTTGTTGGGGGGTGTTCCCAAGTTTTTCAAGAGTGGCAAAATCTTTTGGTTCTTGAAGGTTTTCTTTTAGGGAGGTGATATCCCGGTGTTGTAAGTTCTTGATTGTAAAGGTTTCTAGCTGAACCTGTTTTAAAAGCTAGTGATTAGTTGAAATCCCTTGGAGCATTCCTCGGGGACTGGACGTAGGTCTGTGGATTGGCCGAACCAGTATAAATCTCTTGTGTCATCTTCTTTCCCTTCATCTCTTTAATTTTATTTACAAGTTAATCTTATTGTTTTATCATTGTTATTGCAATTCAAACTTTCTTAAGCACCTTATTTGATCAAAATCTTTTAAAGACTTTATCTTTTAATCGCAATTTTTAATTTCACAATTCACCCCCCCTCTTGTGTTTGAAGTCACTTGGTCAACAAGTGGTACTAGAGCTAGACTCTTGGTCAAGACTAACTGTCTCAAGAGGCAAGATGACTTCAAATGACTCCTTAAACAGACCCCCATCTTTCAATGGTGAAAGGTATGATTATTGGAAAACAAGAATGAAAATTTTCATTGAGGGAGTAGATTGTGATATTTGGGATGCTGTCATAAAAGGTCCATTTGTTCCCACTCATCTTGTCAATGATGAAATGGTGAACAAACCTAGATCTCTATGGACCAAAGAGGAAAAAGAAAAGGTTCAATACAATTTGAAAGCTAAGAACATCATCACAACTGCTTTAAGCATCAATGAGTTCTATCGCGTATCAAATTGTAAAACCGCCAAGGAAATGTGGGGCGCCCTTCAAGTGACCCATGAAGGTACTACCGAGGTCAAAAGGGCTAGAATGAACACATTAACTCATGACTATGAACTATTTAAGATGAAACCGGGTGAAACCATCCAAGAACTAAACAAGCGTTTCATCCACATAGTTAACCATCTCAGAGGCCTTGGAAAATCCTTCGAAAATGCGGATTTGACAAATAAAGTGCTACGATGCCTAAATAGAAATTGGCAACCCAAAGTGACGGCTATCTCGGAATCAAGAGACATATCCTCTATGGACTTAACTACTCTGTTTGGAAAATTGCAGGAACACGAGCTCGAACTGCATCGACTAACTGAAAGCGAGGAAGGTGAAAAGAAAAAGAAAGTACTTGCTCTAAAAGCATGTGCCAAAGAAAGTGACACGGAAGAGTACGACAGCAATGATGAATACATGAGCCTAATGGTGCGAAGATTCAACAACTTCATGAAGCGCAAAGGAAAATCAAAACAATGGGCTAATCCTCAAGAGAAGAATGAGGAAGGAACCTCCTTCAATCCAACATGCTACAAATGTGGTAAGAAGGGGCACATAAAGCCAAACGGCCCTCAAAATAAAAAAAATATGAGAAACCGGACAGAAAACCCCAAAGGGAATCAAGAGGAAGAAGGGCATACATCACTTGGGAAGAAAATGACATGGAGTCATCCGATGAATCTGAAGAAGAAGAAGCAAAACTATGTCTCATGGCAGAGCATGAGGAAGATGAGGTAAACTCTGTTGAAACTGAGTATGATTTAACTTATAATGAACTGCTTAGTATTTGTGAATAACTAAACAATGAATCAACCAAACTTAGAAAGATTGTTTCCACTTCTAAGAAAACTATTTCCACTCTTCACTCTAAAATCGAAATTTTAAACAAGGAAATAGACATTGTTAAAGAAAAACAAATTTTTGTAAGTGAGGTCTCCTCTTGCAACTCTTAAGAAAATAAAAAGGAGAGTACTCTCAAATGTGAAGAGTGCAACGTTTTGAAAAAGAAAATTGATGATTTGCACAACACTCTTGCAAAATTCACCATGGGAAGAGACAATCTTAATATCATTTTGGGAAATCAAAGGGGAACTTATGATAAAGCCGGTTTGGGCTATCAACCAAAGAATCCTGAAAAATCTTTCAAAAAGTTTTTTAGTCCCAACATAACTTCTAGTAGCCCTTTTACAAAATGTTATTATTGTGGTAGAAAAGGTCATACATCTTCTATTTGTAATGCTAGAAAGAATATTGCTATGAATGACAAATGGAAGTGGATTCCAAAGGGCACTATTCCCAAGACTAACCCAAAAGGACCCAAAATGATTTAGGTACCAAAAATTAAAACTTAATGTTGTGATGTAGGTGTGCTTGAAAGCCAAGAGTTCAAAATGGTATCTAGACAACGGCTGTTCAAAGCACATGACAGGGGACGAAGAGAAGTTCTCTCACTTGACTCCAAAAAGCAGTGGGTTTGTGTCTTATGGTGACAATACAAAAGGTAAAATAATTGGTGTCGGCACTATCGGTAAGAAACCAAACCCAGTGATTAAAAATGTTTTATTAGTGGATGGCTTGAAACATAACTTGCTAAGTATTAGTCAACTGTGCGACAAAGGTAATAAAGTTGTGTTTAATTCTTCTATTTGCAAGGTAAAAATTACTGTGGACAAGCAAATCCTTTTTACTGGTGAAAGAGTTGGAAACACTTATACTGTTGATCTAAATGATCTACCCTCAAATGATGCATGCTGTCTTATTAGTAAAGAGGATGAAACTTGGCTATGGCATAGGAGAGCAGCCCACATCCACATGGATCTTTTAAATAAACTTGCTCGTAAGGAATTTGTAAATGGCCTACCAAAACTACATTTTGAAAAAGATAAATTATGCGATGCGTGCCAAAAAGGAAAACAAGTAAAGGTCTCTTTTAAACCAAAAAATGTTATTTCTACAAACCGGCCTTTACAACTTTTACACATGGATTTATTTGGCCCATCTAGAACTATGAGTCTTGGTGGCAATTACTATGCACTTGTTATTGTGGATGACTACTCTCGCTATACATGGACCTTGTTCATTTCTCATAAAAATGACGCTTTTGACGCTTTTCGAAAACTTGCTAAGATTATTCAAAACGAAAAAGGTTTAACTATAGCATCTATCCGAAGTGATCACGATGGTAAGTTTCAAAATGAGGCTTTTGAAAACTTTTGCAATGAAAATGGTATTGACCACACCTTTTCCTCCCCACGAACTCCTCAACAAAATGGGGTAGGGGAAAGGAAAAATAGGTCCCTTGAAGAGCTAGCGAGGACGATGCTCAATGAAACTAACCTTCCTAAGTATTTCTGGGCAAACGCGGTAAGCACCGCATGCTATGTAATGAATAGAGTCCTCATAAGGCCTATTTTAAAACAAACGCCCTATGAAATTTACAAAGGAAGAAAGCCAAATATCTCCCACTTTCACGTATTCGGATGTAAGTGCTTTGTTTTGAATAACGGAAAGGACAATCTTGGTAAGTTGGATGCTAAAGCTGATGAGGGAATTTTTCTTGGATATTCCAACTCTAGTAAAGCTTTTAGAATTTATAATTAAAGAACCTTGTCTATAGAAGAATCAGTGCATGTCACTTTTGATGAAACTAACCCCAAAATTGTAGTAGAAAAGAATGTTGATGATCTTGCAGAAATTTTGGGAAACAGTCTTCTAAAAGAACAGGACAAAAACAAGGAAGTTGAAGATCAATCACCTCATCAAGATCTACCTAAAGAATGGAGAATGCAAAAGGACCATCCTCTTGACAAAGTGATAGGTGATATCACAAAAGGGGTAACTACTCGAAACTCTTTAAAGAATGCATGTAACCATATGGCTTTTGTTTCTCAAATTGAACCAAACAACATTGATGAAGCTATTTTTGACGAACATTGGACCCTTTCCATGCAAGAGGAATTAAATCAATTTGAAAGAAACTGTGTTTGGGAACTCGCTCCTAAACCTAAAGACCATCTGGTGATTGGAACCATATGGGTTTTTCGGAACAAGCTTGATGAAAACGGTATTATTATTAGAAACAAAGCAAGACTTGTTGCCAAAGGTTTCAATCAACAAGAGGGTATAGATTTTGTTGAAACCTATGCCCCCGTGGCTAGGCTAGAATCCATTCGCATGCTTCTTGCTTTTTCTTGCATCATGGATTTTAAACTTTTTCAAATGGACGTAAAAAGTGCGTTTTTAAATGGTTATATTCAAGAAGAGGTATATGTTGATCAACCCCCGGGTTTCACAAATTTTGAGTTTCCCGATCACGTTTTTAATTTGAAAAAGGCATTGTATGGGTTGAAACAAGCACCTCGAGCTTGGTATGATCGCTTAAGTAAATTTTTACTTGAAAAGGGTTTTGAAAGAGGCAAAGTTGATACAACACTTTTCATCAAACATTCAAATCATGACATTTTACTTGTTCAAATTTATGTTGATGACATTTTCTTTGGAGCTACAAATGAAACTCTTTGTGAAGAATTTTCTAACATCATGCAAAGTGAATTTGAAATGTCCATGATGGGTGAGCTTCAATACTTTCTTGGATTACAAATCCATCAAACAAAGGAAGGAATCTTTATAAACCAATCCAAGTACTGCAAAGAGCTCCTTAAGAAATTTGGAATGCACAATGCCAAAGAAATCTCAACTCCCATGAGTACATCATGCTCTCTTGACAAAGACGAGAAAGGTAAGTCGGTAGAGGTAAGTAAGTATAGAGGTATGATTGGCTCTCTTCTCTATCTCACTGCTAGTCGTCCTGATATTATGTTTAGTGTTTGTATGTGTACACGTTTTCAAGCTAATCCAAAAGAATCGCATCTCTCTGCTGTCAAACGCATTATGAGATACCTCATTGGCACACAAAACATGGGTTTATGGTATCCTAAAGGGACGAATTGCACTTTGGTTGGGTACTCTGATTCTGACTTTGCAGGTTGTAAAATGGATAGAAAGAGTACCAGTGGAACGTGTCACTTGCTTGGAAATGCCTTAGTGTCTTGGCACAGTAAGAAACAAGGAAGTGTAACGCTATCCACCGCCGAAGCGGAATACGTTGCTGCAGGCAGTTGTTGTGCGCAAATAATTTGGATGAAACAACAATTAAATGATTTTGGTATGGATCTCAAAACAGTCCCAATTAAATGCGACAACACCAGTGCCATAAATCTCACAAAAAAATCCGGTTTATCACTCACGGACTAAACACATTGAGATTAGGCACCACTTTATCAGAGATCATGTTTAAAAAGGTGATTGCGTAATTGAGTTTGTAGATACAGCTAATCAACTTGCAGATATTTTTACTAAACCCTTGCCCAAAGAAAGTTTCTCGTTCATAAGAACAGACTTGGGAATTCTAAATCAATCATGCATTGAGTGAATATATGCCTTAGACTGCCTATACTTGATTATTTTTCGCTTTTTGATAATGCCAAAAGGGGGAGAGTTACTTGATTTGCATACTTCAGGGGGAGTATTTTTTAAATGTTTGCATATAGAAAGGGGGAGTAAAATCTGCGCTCATCTCTGATATATACTTAGTTATCAAATATGACTATCTAACCCCTTCATTGAGCAAATCCCTCCTAATGATGTTTGTCATCATCAAAAAGGGGGAGAATGTGAATATATGCTTTGACTGGTTTTGATGATTGACAAAAAGGCAAAAAGGACTAAACTGCAAAAAGCGGAAAAATGCAATCAAGATCAAGTCAAGAGATGGTTCACTGTTGTGTGTGTTTAGGATATTATTGTAAGTGAAAATAAAGCTCTCAAATATAAAATAAATCACACACTCACAAAAGATTTCATAAAAATAATTTTGCATGAAAATATTTTTTTAAACAAACCTCATGCATGCAAGATTAAATAGGACAAGCACAAAACATGTGAAAATGTTTTTTAGAAGCGCAAAATCGATTTTACAAAGACTATATTTGATTCTCATTGCTTCCAAAAATTTGAAGAAATCGATTTCCTCCTTAGTTTATTCAAGCAAGAAATCGATTTTAACACATCCTGATTTCAAGCTAATAATCGATTCCCTCTCCTTTTCATTCTACTTCATAATCGATTTCTCTCTCTTTTCCTATGAGGCAATAATCGATTCTTATGTTTTAGGAAGCCACTAGATCAATTACCTCCTTGTTTCATTGAAGCACATAATCGATTAGTAAGATCTAAGGAAGCACCTAATCGATTATGCCATACTTTTAACATAGCTCATAAATCGATTAATATCAATTAAGGAAGGCTCCTAATCGATTATCATCTCCAAAGCATCCATCACTTAATCGATTATCTCATAGCTCCAAATCTAGATCTCTCCTAAGCCTATAAGTAGGAGTCTCATTCTCCACTCTTTACACATCAATTCATACGCATTTCAATCTCTTCTCTGTCACTCTCATACTACTCTTTCACTTGCTAATAATTTTATTTTTTGAGAGCTTTATAATTCACATAGTTTGATATTGTGTAATATGTGCTTCAACTTGTTTTATCCACACTACTGAGTGTGCTATCAAATCCTTCTTTCTTCTTATTTGTTGGGGGTGTTCCCAAGTTTTTCAAGAGTGGCAAAATCTCTTGGTTCTTGAAGGTTTTCTTTTAGGGAGGTGATATCCCGGTGTTGTAAGTTCTTGATTGTAAAGGTTTCTAGCTGAACCTGTTTTAAAAGCTAGTGATTAGTTGAAATCCCTTGGAGCATTCCTCGGGGACTGGACGTAGGCCTGTGGTTTGTCCGAACCAGTATAAATCTCTTGTGTCATCTTCTTTCCCTTCATCTCTTTAATTTTCTTTACAAGTTAATCTTATTGTTTTATCAATGTTATTGCAATTCAAACTTTCTTAAGCACCTTATTTGATCAAAATCTTTTAAAGACTTTATCTTTTAATCGCAATTTTTAATTTCACATTTCACCCCCCCCCCCCCCTCTTGTGTTTGAAGTCACTTGGTCAACAGGCCAAAGGTAATGAAAGTGACAAAGTACCAAAGTCACAATCCAAGACAATCAAGCTCAAGAATTGAAGTTTCAAGATATAAGGGTAGTCCTTATAAATAAGGGCAGTCCTTAGGTTTTGGGGTTGTCTTAGGAAAATGTGTAAGCTCTTCCGAAGGTCAGCTCGCCTCTCAAAGTCTCACACACTCACACAAGTTTTTCAAAATACATGCATACTCACGTAAACATAAAATGTATTTTTGAAAGCTAAAAATCGATTTGCACCTTTTATAAACATCCATTGAAATTGATTTTCAGGTCATCAAGAATGCATATAATCGATTCATAAAAGCATATATTTGTTTCACATTGTTTCCAAAAATAAAAGAATCGATTTCACATCTTTTCGTTTCCTTGCCTAATCGATTACTAAGCAATTTATTTTTAAAGGGAAGAATCGATTCATACCTTTTTCTACTAAGCTAAAAATCGATTCCTACACATCTCAGGCAAACCAAGAATCGATTCCTACATTATTCCACTAAGTATGAAAACGATTCCTAGCCCTCATGAATCATAAATCGATTGTTACTCTTTCTCAAGTAAAGTAAAATCGATTCTCACTTAAAAGAAGTCATACATAAGAATCGATTCCTACATTATTTTCAACGTAAACTTATTTTTCTCATAGACTATAAATAGAGGCCTCATTGTGTTCATTTCTAAACAACCCATTTCACGAATTCAAAGTTCATTTTAGAAAAACTCTTCATATTTCATTTTGGCTCTTCTCGCACCGCTGGTCCGTCAGAGCTGATCTCTCGCAAGAGTTAGTTGTATTTTGTACTAGGGAGTGGGGTATCTCTCTAGGGTAGCTGTTTGTACTAGGAAGTGGGGTATCTTTCTGGGGCAGCTGATTGTAACAGGGGTGGGGTATCTCTTGTTATTGTTGTAATAGATTTGAGGGCTCTTCATAGGTGGGGTATCCTAGGAGAAGAGTGAGAAGAGTGCCTGAGTCTGTAAAGGTATCCAAGGCACCCGTAAGCCTTGTGTTGTGTTAGTGAAAAATCTCACAAGGGTGTGAGGACTGGGCGTAGGTCACTGGGAGGTGACCGAACCAGGATAAATGTCTGTGTGCTTTATCGCTTTATTTTCTAATTCCTTCGCTTCCATTTAACCTGCGCGAAAATTGATCTAAGTCATTGAAAAGGGGAAAAAGTTTTTCAAAAGATCTAAAAAGTTTTAAATCTCAATTCACCCCCCCCCCCCCTCTTGAGACTGAAGCCACTTGGCAACACAACATTCTTCACAAGTCCCATTGCATTTACTAGAATCTAGAATAAAAAATAGCAATAAGATAAATTTCTTGAAAAGAATATAATATGTGGAATTTAAAAACTTGATGAATTGAAATAAACTCACTCCTCCTCTTGCCACTTGTGTGGCTTTTTGAAATTGCATTGTGGACTCGCCGGTGAAGATGTGCACATAAATTGTCTTTCTGCAAGAAACCATGTCAGATTAAGTTGCATACTGATATTGGCGGGAAAGACTTCATTTTGATTGTGAAATCATATACTACTATTACTTACCCATTGCATATATTGAAGGCAGACCAGCAATGTGTAAGTTTCTCTTAGCACTTTCAACACAAATTCTATTCTCAATTTCTGACATCCAGAACAGAGATTGGCTTTGGTAAGGTTTTATATTACACCTCAGGGTGCTTATTAAAAAAGACTCACTTCTGTCCATCTTTTCCCAAGGAACTCATTATTTATAAATTTGATTGATTTGGAATAAAGCACGATGCTCTATTTATACAAGAAGTGCTGGCCATTCCAATTCTGCAGAGCATTATTCAAATTTCTGATCTGTTATGGTTTTCAGAGTATTTTCGCCACCATCGTGGCTTCATAGATCCTGCATCTTCGTCTTCCGCTTCGAGAGTCTCTCTAGCGTCATCGGTTGTCGTTACACGTGGCATCTTTGGGATCAAATTCACCAGAATTTCCATTCTAAAATCAAGGCCCAAGCAAGACAACTGAGAATTGAGTTGCAAACCCTCAAGAAAGGTACGAACACTGTTACTGAATTTCTCAACAAAATCAAGGCAATCTCCAATTCTCGAATGTCAATCGGTGAAGTGGTTACTATGGCTGAGCAATCGGATGTTATTCTCGAAGGATTAGCTTCAGAATACGAATCTCTAGTTATGCTCATTAAAAATAAGGTTGATTGGTTCGATCTTGATGAGATCAAAGCATTATTGCTTGCACATGAATAGTGAGTCAACAAGCAGAAGATTGTTGAAGAAGTTGCTTGGCTAAACATAACTCAAGCAGCATCTTCAAGCAAGCAGAATGTCATTCCTCAAGCAAACTACACTACTGACACTCAGTCAAATGAGAGTGGCCGTGGAAATGTTCAGTGCTAAGTCTGGTCATAGTTTTTATGGTGGACGTGGTGGCCGTGGCAGTGGCCGTGGAAATGTTCAGTGCTAAGTCTGCTACAGGTATGTTCATGATGTATCCATTTGTTACCATCGCTTCAATACTCAATATGCCTTCTGCTTATGGTAACTATGGTAATTCCTATGGCAATCCCTATTAGTATGTGAGACCTGCTGCTGCTGCAAATGACATTGCTAATGCTACATCTCAACCACAACAACCTGTTTCTTGGACCATGCTTGTGCCTTTAGGTCCTCCTGCCTTGGTTCCTCAAGCTATGTTTACAATGCTACTAACCCTACTGCGCCTGTTCCTTTCTTTGATACAGGTCCCACAAACAATGTGAGTTCCTAGCCAGCAGCTAATAATACTGGAGTGTCACCCCCTCCTCACCTAGAAAATGTCTTTCTAGGAAATGGCCAAGGTTTGCATGTTCATTCCATTAGCTCTAAGTCATTACCATCTCCTATTAATCCTAAAATTCAATTGCATCTCAGAGATATTCTACAGATTCTTTCGATCACTAAAGACCTAATTAGTGTTCACAAATTTTCTTATGGTAATAACTTTTATTTCCAGATTCACCCATTCAACTATGTTCTGAAATCACAGGATGATAATGCTCCTCTCCTTCAAGGTCCAGTAGTTGCCAGTGGCCTATATCATCTAGACAGTACCACTTTCAAGTCTATTTCATACCTCAATAATGTTTCCCCTCCCCTAGTAAATTACACCAAATCGCCTCACACACTTACTCTACAATATCTTTGGCATAATAGACTAGGACATCTAGTTCTGTTACTCAAAATTCTGTTTTGAAGTTGTGTAACCTCACTGCTATTCCATGAAATAATATTGACTTTTGTGTTGCTTGTTGCATGGGAAAGTCTCATAGTTTACCCTCTAAAACTGTTTATACTGAGCCTCTTCAACTTGTATATTGTGATTTGTGCGGTCTTCTATGAAGTATAAATACTATGTGTCCTTTATTGATGCCTTCAGTCGTCATACATGGATATATTTTCTAAAAACAAAGGATGAAACATTGTCTACATTTAAGGAGTTTAAGAGTCAGGTTGAGCTTCAATTAAACACTAAGCTAAAGGCCATACAAACTGATTGAGGGGTGAGTTTCCACCTTTCAAACAGTTCCTAGCAGATCTAGGCATTGTCCACAGGCTTATTTTCCCTCACACTTGTAACGCCCTGAATATTTAATTAATTATTTAATGGATTTATTTAGTGATTAAGTGTGTGAATTGTTGAAGTTGGGGATTATTAGCATAGTTGCTACGTGGATTTGTATCTAATTAATTGGTTGATTAAGTCTAGAAAATAATATTAGAGTAATAATATTACTTATTATTGTATGGGCCTATTTTTTTATGAAGAAATAGTAATATAAGGGGGTGTGAAGAGTGGGCCCATAAGGCTAATCAGAAAAATAAAAGGGAAGTATAAAAGGATCAGAATTAGGTTAAGTTGTCATAACTTGAAGAAAAAAGATAAGGATCAGAGAAAACTGATAAGTCTATTTTTAGAGTCTTTTTAATAGTTATTTTCATTAAGTTTTTTTAAGTATTTTAATTATTTTTTATGTCTTTGAGCTATTTTACTACAAATGTTTGCTTTTTATTTTCAGGTTTTATTTTGAAGCAAAAGAGAAAATATGAGCTAAAATGAAGAAAAAAGGAAATATTTGAGGAGGGGCAATTTTTAAGGCACTAGACACCCTCATGGGCGCCAAGGGCCCCAAAAACCCAAAACTGGCCAAGGGCGCCAAGCAGCAAAACTGGCGCAGCACACGACGCCAGGGGCGCCAAGCAGCAAAAACTGGCGCAGAGCCTGCGCACGACCCTGGCACATAGGCGCACGACCTTGGTGCAAAACTGGCGCACGACCCTGGCACATAGGCGCACGACCCTGGTGAAAAACTCGCGCAGAGCCTGCGCACGACCCGTGCTATACCACGCACGACTCGTGCGTGTTTTCAACTGAAAATCACCCATTTTGGCAGAACAAGGTGCACGACCCTGGCACATAGGCGCACGACCCATGCTTGCCAGCAACGCAGAACAGCTGTTTCCAGCACAAGGCGCACGACCCTGGCACATAGGCGCACGACCCTAGTGCAAAACTGGCGCAGAGCAGCCAAAATTGATTGGCCAGGGCGCACGACCCAGGCACATGGGCGCACGACCCTGGCACCAGACAAGTCAATTTTGGCTGCACCCACTTGCTGATGGCTTTCCTTGCGAACTTGATTTGCCACTTTTTTTTGGACCATTTTGCCCCTCCACTCAAGTGCCTTGGCCCTCATATTTTCCTATAAATAGAGGCTTGATCCTCACTTGTAACCAAGCTTAAATTTTGTGAGAAAAATCCATGACAAGGTTTCCTCTAAGATTCATGACTTCACTTTAATTTCTCGCTTTTTACTTTCTCGCTTTTTACTTTCTCGCCCTTTTATTTTCCAAGTCATTTAATTTCTTTGCTATTTACTTTCTTGCCCTTTTATTTTCCAAGTCATTTACTTTCCTTGCTATTTACTTTCTTGCCCTTTTAAATTCTCGCTCTTTTACTTTTTAGCTCTTTTACTTTCTCGCTCATTTATTTTCTCACTATCTACTTTCTCGCCCTTTTATTGTCCAAGTCATTTACTTTCCTTGCTATTTACTTTCTTGCCCTTTTATTTTCCAAGTCATTTACTTTCATTGCTATTTACTTTCTCGCTCTTTTATTTTCTCGCTATTTACTTTCTCACCCTTTTATTTTCCAAGTCATTTACTTTCCTTGCTATTTACTTTCTTGCCCTTTTATTTTCCAAGTCATTTACTTTCCTTGCTATTTACTTTCTTGCACTTTTATTTTCTTGTCATTTACAATTCCGCTATTTATGATTTTGCAATTTACCGCTTTCTTTTATTTCTCGCTATTTAATTTCATGTCTTTTCTTCTTCTTCTTCTTCTCTCATATTTAATATGAGTGAGTAGATACAAAGTCTTGGGTTATTGGGAGTAATCCAATGATAGGTCCCTAATAATTCCCAAGACTGATCTCCACTCCAAATTGTTTTATATTTCAATCTAATTTTATTGTCCTTCAAATCTTATTTTAAACATCAAACGAAGAACCGAAAGGTGAAGTACTGATGTTGGATCTATGAAATTAGACAAGGGAATCAACACATGAGAATAGTTTTGAAACTCTTGAGACATTATAAAGGTGTTATGCTTAATGGGTTTTGGTGACAATCAACCATGAGAATAGGCTTCATTATTAGTTCAAAACACGCTCTTGTACTCCGAAAGGAGACATTAGTTATATTCGCTGCCTTGTCTTTGAAATATATTACTCTTATAATTTGTTGAAAAGTCTAAAGAAATTATTTTGGTTCCTCATTGTTGTGATGAAACTATAAACCTGAGATTGTTTTTTTATTTCTAAATTTTACATCTTCTAAAACCATTCCTTCTAGCTAATCAACTTTGGAAAATTAAATTGGTAATCACTTAGGCTCTCCCTGTGGATCGATAACTCTTTTATTACGCGATACGACTCGTGCACTTGCGAGGCTATCAAGTTTTTGCTTGCGGCCTATCAAGTTTTTGGCGCCGTTGCAGGGGAGGCAGTGATATTAATTAAGTTTTTCGAAACCGGTAAGACTGAAGTTTTATTTTCTTTTTGTTTTTACTATTTCTTCTCTTGTCCCTCGAATGCGAAGAACCAGAAGTTTCGGTGAAACTGTTCAACAAATTCCCGAAATCGAAAGGTTCTTACATAGAAGGAGGAGAGAAATTCCTGATAACCAAATGGCGGCTAATGAAAATCGTGCTCTCAAAGAGTACGCAACACCTTCAGCGGAACCATCGGCTGTCATTGTACATCCAAATGTGGAAGCAAATAATTTTAAACTCAAATCATCTCTGCTTTCAATGGTTCAAAAAAACCAATTTTCTGGTTCTCCCACAGAGGACCCAAATCTTCATATTTCAATTTTTTTGGAATACTGTGGGACTCTCAAATTAAACGGGGTACCTCAAGATGCCATAAGACTAAAACTGTTCCCTTTTTCATTAAGGGATAGAGCTAGAGCATGGCTATATTCTTTGCCTTCGGAATCCATTACCAGCTGGGGCCAATTAAAACAAGCTTTTCTCGCTAGGTTCTTTCCCCCGAGTAAAACAGCTCAAATGAGAAGTCAAATTACTCGATTTTCTCAAAACAACGGGGAATCTCTTTATGATACATGGGAACGTTTCAAAGAAATGTTAAGGCTATGCCCCCATCATGGACTAGAGAAATGGCTCGTTGATCAGACTTTTTATAATGGATTACAATATGCAACAAGAATGACTGTTGATGCAGCTGCAGGTGGGGCTTTGATGAACAAAAATTTTACTAAAGCTTATGCACTCATTGAAGATATGGCTCAAAACCATTGTCAATGGGCAGGTGAGCGAGCCATAACAGATAAACCAGCATCATCAAAAGAGCCAGGTAAGTATGAAATATCTGCTGTTGATCATCTTGCCTCAAAAGTGGACACACTTTTTCAAAAATTTGAAAAATTAAATGTAAGTGCCGTTTCACAAACTTTTTCTCCTACTACTCCACCATGTGAATTATGTGGGGTTGTTGGCCATATTGGAGCTGAATGCCAGCTTGAGGCATCTAGTACTGGAAATGAGCATATTAACTATGCTCAAAAAGAAGATCCATTTTCAAATTCTTATAATTCTGGGTGGAGAAATCATCCAAATTTTTCTTATAAAAATCCTCCACCCAATCCAGCACCTAAACCACCTCCTATTTTTCAAAGTCAAAGGGTTTTTAACAACCCACAAAACTGCCCGCAAAAGTCGAACTTGGAGTTTTTGATGGAAAAATTTGTCATCTCAAACAAAACAAAATGAAGAATTCAAAAATCAAACTTGTTATTTGAATGACACACATATCAAATTAGAATCAAAAATCGACTCTATTGCCACTCACAGTAAGATGCTTGAAAATCAAATAACTCAAGTGGCAACACAGGTGGCTTCATCCTCTAAATCTTCGGGGGTATTTCCTGGACAGCCTGAACAAAATCTAAATGGCCAAATATATGCTGTCACCCTTAGAAGCGAAAAACAATTAGAGGAACCAAGAGCAAACCAAGAAAAAATTGTGAGTGAAAAACATAATTCACCAAGTGAGCAAGAAGAGAAAGAAAAAGAGAAGGAACCAGAAAAAGAAAGAGAAGAACCATACATCCCCCCACCACCATACAAACCTTCTCCTTTATCTTACTTTTCACCTTCCTTTGTGAAAAAAATAACATTTGATCTGGGGGGAATTGTAAAAAAGAACTTATTGCTTACACAACTTCCATTTTACAAGCCATGGGATCCAGGAATATGCTTTCATTCTTCATATGTCACTTGGTCTCTATGCTTCAAGCAATGGGACCCAGGAATAACTTTATAAAGGGAAAAGGTCAAGCTAATGACCATAAACGAGCGCTGCGTGGGAGGCAACCCACGGCTTAACGTTTTTTTTTTTGATTTGTTGAAAAATAAAATACCCCAGGGCCGAGTATCCTGAACCAGACAGCCAGGCGAGCTCTCCTAAAACCCCTTTTGTTTTATTTGAAAAATCATTGAAGACAATGCCTAGTCCAAGCATGGGGGGTACTTTATTACTTTTATTAGGAATGTCTTTATTGCTTTGCCGAGTTTTTATCTTTTTGTACTTTGATTTGTATCTGCTCCCTCCATCACGAAACTTTGTGAACCCTAAGCATGTTTTAGATAAGCCTTTTCTGGACAAAAATATTTTTTTTTTCAATTTTTCATTAGTAATCATCTTGGTGGACTGGTTGAGAACAACAAAATTGTATCATGGTTCGATTTCTACTTCTAGGGCTGTTTCACACACACACTATTGAGACTGTTTTCAGTTATTAATACAATTAGAGGGACTGAAAAGAAACTAGTAACCTAGTTCTCTTGGTGACATTTACTAGATGCGCGGTTACTGGAGAAAAACGTCTGAGTTGGGTTATCAAGCAAAGAAAAAAAAATAATAAAAAAAAAAATTGCATGCAAAAATTGGTGCACAAATTGGTGCAAATATATATATATATATATATATATATATATATATATATATATATATATATATATATATATATATATGCAAAACGAATTCAAAAATGCAAAAGTTAGTGCATTTTAAATGTCAAAATAAATGGTTAGCATATAAAATCAAAAAGAAAAGAAAAATGCTTGAATACCCAACGTATAAAGACCCTCCTTTGAGACCCGGTCTTAGTAAATGGAGGACCCAAGCTTAAGAATGTTGGGGAACCGGTTCTACGATGACATTGATATCCTCTCTAGTGTATTGATACTTTAAATTTGTCTCCCAATTCCACAAGAAGCCCGGATAGTAGTTCTCAAACCAAAGTGTTAGAATTGCCCCACAGTTCGCTTAATGATTCGATGTGAAAGTAATTTTCCTTCAGAATTGGCCTAAGGATTTACACTGCTTTTGCTTGAGGACAAGGAAAGGTTCAAGCGTGGGGAAGTTTGATAAGTCTATTTTTAGAGTCTTTTTAATAGTTATTTTCATTAAGTTTTTTTAGGTATTTTAATTATATTTTATGTCTTTGAGCTATTTTACTACAAATGTTTGCTTTTTATTTTCAGGTTTTATTTTGGAGCAAAAGAGAAAATATGAGCTAAAATGAAGAAAAAAGGAAATATTTGAGGAGGAGCAATTTTTAAGGCACTAGACACCCTCATGGGCGCCAAGGGCCCCAAAAACCCAAAACTGGCCAAGCGCGCCAAGCAGCAAAACTGGCGCAGCACACGGCGCCAAGGGCGCCAAGCAGCAAAAACTGACGCAGAGCCTGCGCACGACCCTGGCACATAGGCGCACGACCCTGGTGAAAAACTGGCACAGAGCCTGCGCACGACCCATGCTATACCACGCACGACCCGTGCGTGTTTTCAACTGAAAATGGCCCATTTTGGCAGAACAAGGCGCACGACCCTGGCACATAGGCGCACGACCCTGGTGCAAAACTGGCGCAGAGCAGCCAAAATTGACTGGCCAGGGCGCACCACCCATGCACATGGGCGCACGACCCTGGCACCAGACAAGTCAATTTTGGCTGCACCCACTTGCTGATGGCTTTCCTTGACAACTTGATTTGCCACTTTTTTTGGACCATTTTGCCCCTCCACTCAAGTGCCTTGGCCCTCATATTTTCCTATAAATAGAGGCTTGATCCTCACTTGTAACCAAGCTTAAATTTTGTGAGAAAAATCCATGACAAGGTTTCCTCTAGGATTCATGACTTCACTTTAATTTCTCGCTTTTTACTTTCTCGCCCTTTTATTTTCCAAGTCATTTACTTTCCTTGCTATTTACTTTCTCGCCCTTTTATTTTCCAAGTCATTTACTTTCCTTGCTATTTACTTTCAGGTGCAAGGTTCGATTCCCACGGAAGGCAAAAATTCTACAAGAGGGGTAGAGAAGACCGTGAGGTAATAGTGCCGGGGTGGCCAATGCGTTGGACCTGGGCTGTTACAAATCCTCCCATTGAAAACTTGAGAATTGAAACTTTGGTTGTAGAAAAATCATCACATCATCCAAAAGATGCTCCGGGTTGAAGTATTAAAAGACAATCGTCATGCTAATGACCTTAGACTAGCGTTGCGTGGGAGCAAACCCACAGGTTTACCTTTTCATAATTTGTTTTGTTTTTCTGGAATAAGAATAAAAGCTACAAATGCTAGTCAATGAGAGATTTCCTTACATGTCTCCTATTTTTATCTTATATTACACACTTGAGGTGCTAGTTCAGTGGTAAGAGATAGCTTTATATCCTAACATGTCTCCTATTCAAATCCCCTCGGGGACAGTTGTAAAATGGCCATTAGTGCCACTTTGATTAATAAAAATTTTCCCCTTCCCCAATTATTAAAAAAAAAAATCTTATATTACATTTAGGACAATGTCCATCCAGTTCAAGCATGGGGTAATACAAGCGCGGATTCAATTGTTTTATACCTGTTTACACCATTTTGGTCATATCTCACAATCAGGGAACCCGATTGAGGAGTTATTGGATGCGCTGGAAAGCTAATGAAATATTCTATATTTATAGATAAAAAAGGACCAGTGGCATGAAAGGTCCATGCGTGGTGGAAGGCTCGTGTAAAGATGAAACGATGCTCAGTTGCATGCACGACCCCTGCTTGTTTTGGCACGATCCGTGCTCTTGCAATAGATGCCAAAACAGTTACATTTTTCTCTTTTATGGCTTGTAATGTGTTTTAACTCATTTGTTCCCTAGCTTAGCCTAAATATAGCATGAAATTGCAACTACTAAGGACCATCTAATTACATTGTAAAAACTTCTCAATTTTACCTTCAAGCTTTTATGCAATTTAAATTCTTCTTTAAAGCTGTTGTTCTTTACATTTCTTTTTTTCTGCACTTTATTATTCTGTTCTTTATTTTTCTTCACTTTATTATTCAGTCATTTACTGCTATTCATTTCAATTTTGGTCATTTACATTCCGTCATTTATCGCTTTCTTTTATAATTTTTACCATTTACATTTCAGTCATTTAACTTCATGTCTTTAAGTTTTAAGCAAATGTCTACTATGATCATGAGTGAGTAGACTCCCTAAGTCTCAGGATTTTGGGAATAATCCAATGATAGATCCCTGAACAATCCCAAGTCTAAACTATTAGAAATATTTATTTTGATCTTCCCTTGATTTATAAAATTGGACTTCGTTGAATGGTATCTTGAAGGTTCTTCGAATTTCTATATAGTGATCAATAGATATTAGACATCAAAAGGTATGTGTACTTAAATTAATGTTGCCAATAGCTTAATCAGACCATGATGGGTGGAATCCTTATAACTCTTCATCAGAGGGTATGATTTGAATAGACGAAACTATTCATATATATGTCTGTTCTGCACGTGACCTCGGACCCTGAGTCCTGAGTCAATAGTTGTTACTTGATGTCTCTGTATAGTCTTCTCCTTGGCTTGAGGTCGGAAGAACGTCTTCAAGATCAGAATCCTCCGAGGTTGTCTTTGTCAACGTCGACATCTCCCGAGGTTGGACTCGGAAGGGTTGGGTACTTGCGGACACTCTGATGCCAAATTCAGCAATAAGAAGCCAGAGAGAGGTACAAATGAAAGAAGCATACCTGATTTCGTGGGGTAGTGCCATATTTATAGGCGTGGGTCTGTCCGCTTTGCAGGTCTTGTCTATTTCCGAACCATCAGATTGGGGTGGATCGATCTAGTCCGTTGATCTTGGTTCCTTGTGGAGATCCATTCGTTGGGCTGACTCCCAAGTCAAGGTCCGAAACAGTTGCCCCCCAAGTCAAGGTCAGTCACGGTAGTGCTGCCTCGGCTTGAATGTCGAGTCAGTTTCGGGTATTTCCGGGGTCAGACTACATTAAAGGTCACGGGACTTGGTGTAACACCCCATTTCTACCCGGTAAAATAATGCAAAATCAGAGTTCATAAAAATCTTTTTCAACAAACAATGGAGTGCTACATTTGCTTCGTGAAAACAATAAATGGGTTACTTCGCTTTTTGAAAACAGATACATAGCGCTTTCGATTGAACCGATAAAACAACCAATTAGTCTTCAAAACAATTCCTCTTTAATTAGTACGCAGCGGATTCATAACAAGTCAGCTCAAATAGACGTGGCGTCTTAACAACTCAAAATAGCTCAAAAACAACGAAATAACATCGCAACATATTAAACGTGTGTTCATTCCCCCCGAGTGTTACATATCAGAGCGACGACAGCGACTCGATCAAACGAAGGTGAGCAGCCTTCATTCGTGATTACCTGCACGTTACCAACATTGGGGCAACATTCAAACAGAAGGGGTGAAATATCGCACTATATAATCAGACATATGAAAGACAACATGTAATTCAGGTCATAGCATCAATTCATCATTTAACAGCAGTCAACACCATCTCAATCACATAGGTATGCAACATGGATGCGGAATGTGACTCAACTCAGGGCCACCGCCCTATAATGCATGTGGTACCATAATCCAGCCAATAAATAGAGGCATTAACATCGTAACGTCATTTCATCGTAATTTGCCAGTCCAGGCCGTCGTGTTTTGAGCATAGCTCCATCGTAGAAATATGCTATGTATGCAACGCTATGTAAATGCACAACCAATAAACAATGATTACATAGCAATGCAACAACATCGGAAATCATCGTTGGCCATAGGCCTACAACATACCACCTGCCAATAAATAGAGGCAATTCAACATCGTACACCATCATCAACACTAATTAGCAACTTACCAACTTTCAACATTTTTGGCAACACATCGACAATTTAGCAACTTCCAATATTTTGGCAACTTTGGGCCTAATTACATATTCAGCATCAACACATCGTCCGAAGCATCAAATGTGAAACTCACATTTGGGCAGCCAAACTGGCGCCCATGGCGCCAGAACACAACACAACAGCAAGGCAGCCAGATTTTGGCGCTCATGGCGCCCCTGCGCCAGACACAGCAACAGGCAGCCAGATTTTGGCGCCCATGCCGCCCCTGCGCCAGACACAGCAAAAGGCAGCCAGAACAACATACCAAACAGCAATTGGGCAGCCACCATATTGGCGCCCCTGCGCCAGAACAACGCAACAGACAGCAACTGGGCAGCCAGGTTTTGGCGCCCTTGGCGCCCATGCGCTAGGAACCTGCAAGACAGCAACACACAACAGCAAGATGGTGCCCATGGCGCCCAGCAACATTTCAGGAACGGCGCCCTTGGCGCCCAGTAACAGAACATGGCAGCCAACATGGCGCCCCAAGGCGCCAGAACAGCGACAACAGGAGAACATCAAACGGCGCCCGTGGCGCCCTACGCACCAGCGCCCAGCAGCAACCTGCGAGCAACAGGACGGCGCCCAGGAGGGTGCCCAGGACAGATTTTTGGATTCTCAACATCAACAACCATATGCACACATCATCAATAGGTGACAAACCTCATCAATCGGATTCAACATCAACAATTAGAATACAAATACCTACAACTAGAGTTTTCTAAACTTAATAACACCTAGGGTTCCATAACCTCCCTACATAGAGCCATTCATATACCCAATTATAGAGATAGAACCCCACCCTTACCTTAGCCTTGAAGAATTCGAAATCTTTGGCTTGCCCTAGCTCCCTCTTCTCCTTCACGCCGTCCTCTCCCTTCTTTTCTCTCTAACTCTTGTTTTTTGTTCCTTCTAAATGAGCAAAACCCTAAATAATGCCTATTTATACTTTAGTTAATTTTACGGGCTTTTCCTTAGCTAATTCGATTTACATCATGGGCCTCCCTAACACTTCTCTTTTTACTACTCCCAACCCTAACAATAGGCCCACATATACTAGCATTATTATTATTTTATTATTTTTCTACCAATTAAATTCCCAAACAATTCAGTTAAATAATAATTAAATTTTGGGGCGTCACAACTCTCCCCCACTTAGAATATTTTCGTCCTCGAAAATCTACCTGATTCGAACAACTCTGGATAAGACTCCCGCATCTTGCTTTCCAGCTCCCACGTCATGCTTTCTCCGGCAGCTCCCAACCAGACTACTTTCACCAAAGCGATCTCCTTACCTCTTAGAGTCTTCACCTCATGATCCTCGATACGCACAGGCATCGTCTCCACAGTGAGATTATTCCGCACTTGCACATCATCCATATGAATTACATGAGATGGATCCGAAACATACTTTCGAAGTTGCGACACATGAAACACATCATGCAAATTCGAAAGATTAGGCGGTAAGGCCACCGTATAAGCAACATTTCCAACTCTTTCCGAAATCTGATACGGACCGATAAAACGAGGCGTGAGCTTCTTAGACTTCAAAGCGCGTCCAACACCGGTCACCGGAGTGACTCTCAAAAACACATGCTCACCTGCTTGAAATGCTAAATTCTTTCTCCGCTTATCATGGTAACTGTTATACCCCAATTTTGTCCGATCATTTATCGCAATTGTTTTTGCCCTCGTGTCACAAGTCCATATCATTACGAGAACGACATTTCGAGCGCTGTCTTGTTTTAATTTAGACCGGTTTGTCTAATTGGACCAATTCTTAGTAAATGGGCCTATGTTCGGTATTTTGGACTTAATTTAGCCCTTTTGATCAAAAAGCCATAAAAATATTAATAAAATAAAATCAGAAAATAAAAAATATATATTACAATAAAGTATCAAAATAATACAAAAAGCCCAAAAATACAAAAATATCACCAAAAATATACAAAAATAAGAATAATCCAAAAAATAGAGAAGAACGAAAATAATAAAAGGGGTGTCAGTAGCATTAACCTTCAGCCCAACAAGCTGCTTGCCCAACAAGCCGACTTGCCCAGCAAGTTAACTTGTCCAGCAAGTCTCTTCACCTAACCCTTCACCTATAAAAGGAGGCTCTGTCCACAGTGAAAAGCACACCACAGTGATTCAACAAGAACACTGAACACATTCTCTCCCTCTCCTAGCGAAGCTCTCGCTCTCTCTCTCTTCCCCTCCCTTTTTTATTTTTTTAGTTTTATTTTTCTTTTAATTAGTTTATTTTTAAATATTCATGATAAATATTTTTCACTAGTTGCACTTTTCATTTTTTTCTTTTTTGTTTACTTTTCTTTCATATTCAAAACAAAAACAAATATTCTTTTTCCTCTCATAAATAAAGAAATATTTTCAAGAACAAAATAGGGGACTAAGTCGACTGTACAGTCGGGTTAGTGTGCTTTTTAGGTCACTAATGAACCGTTACGGATCATGGCCTAAAATCCCTATTTAAAACAAACAATTTCTAAGTCAAAATAAACACAAACATAATTCTTTCCACAAATCAAATTTTCAAAATAAGGGATTAAGTCGACCGTACGGCCGGGTTAGTCAGCGTTTTTGGACGAATGAACCGTACGGATCAAGAGTCCTAAAACCCGTATTCAAATAAAATCAAACCATCACACATCAAACTATCTTCCAAACTTCAAAAAAACTCCATTTTCACAAATTAGGGGACTAAGCCAACTGTACAGTCGGATTAGTCATCATTTTAGGACAAATGAACTGATCACTCAGGAGTCCTAAAATCCCTAAATAAAATACACCAACAAACAAAGTTTTCTACCAAGAACTACGTGTGATTTGATTCTCTACCAAGAGATACGTAGGAGCAGATAGGGGCCCACATCTGTCAATTGCACTAATAAAAAATATTTTTTAGTCTTTTCCTCAATAATCCTTTTCTTCAATTCAAAAAATATTAAGTTTTTCTTTTAGTTTCCTTAATTCACAATAAAAGGGTAAAAATAAATTTTTTCAAAATTAACTTCCGCTTCTACAACTAATTAGCAGGTAACCTTCCTTAGGAAGGATGTCGTGGGGTGCTAATACCTTCCCCGCGCATAACCGACTCCCGAACCCTAATCTGGTCTCAAGGACCCTTATCCATTCCAAAAGGGATTTTCCAATGTTTGCCCTTAAACTAAACTTTGGTGGCGGCTTCATTTTTGAACCTTCGAGGAATCCTCGCACGGATTTTTCGGTCGCTACAGTAACTCTTCTATCTACTTTGCGAAGCTTTCATCTTCTCCTGAATCAAGCTCACCTTCTCAGTAGTCTCTCGGACAATTTCAGGTCCAAGCACTACACTTTCCCCAGATTCATACCAACACAAAGGAGTCCTACACTTCCGACCATACAACGCTTCAAAAGGTGCCATCCCAATACTAGAATGGTAACTATTATTATAAGTGAACTCTAACAACGAAATGTATGCATCCCACGAACCTCCTTGCTCCAGAACACAAGCCCTCAACAAATCCTCCAACGACTGAATAGTCCTCTCTGACTGACCATCCGTCTGAGGGTGATACGACGAACTCAATCTCAGCTTAGAACCCAACTCCGTTTGCAAACTTTTCCAAAAATAAGACGTAAACCTCGGATCCCTATCCGAAACGATACACATAGGAACACCATGTAGCTTCACAATCTCTCGGATATAAATCTCTGCCAACTTCGACACTGGATATGTGATGTTAATGGGAACAAAATGAGCCGACTTCGTTAGCCTATCGACAATCACCCAAATCGCATCATGACCTCTTGCGGTATTAGGCAATCCCGTCACAAAGTCCATTGAAATACTATCCCATTTCCATTCTGGAACCTCTAACGGTTGCATCAACCCTACAGGCTTCTGATGTTCAACTTTCAACTTCTGACAAGTTAAACACGCATACACAAACTGCGCTACATCACGCTTTATCCCTTGCCACCAAAACAACTTTTTCAAGTCCTGATACATCTTAGTAGCTCCCGGATGAATACTCAACTTACTCCTATGACTCTCTTCAAGAATCGCTTTCCTCATCTCTGCATTATCAGGAATACAAATCCTATTACAGAACCTCAACACACCTTGCGCATCCAGCTTGAAATCATTATTCTCCGACTGATCGATCCTAACCATCGAATCTACCAGCTTAACATCCAATTTCTGAGCTTCTCTGATACTGTCCAAAAAGTCATTATTAATCTTTAACATTCCCAACCTGACACTCTGCGGTGTCACTTCACAGACCAAACTCATATCTCTGAACTGCTCAATCAATTCCAACTCCTTAACTATCATCGCTGACATGTGTAAGGTCTTTCGACTCAATGCATCAGCCACGACATTAGCTTTCCCTGGGTGATAATTCAACCCGAAATCATAATCCTTCAATAACTCCAACCACCGTCGTTGCCTCATATTCAATTCCTTCTGATCAAACAAATACTTCAGACTCTTATGGTCGCTAAATACTCAAATCTAGAACCATAAAGATAATGCCTCCAAAGTTTCAGCCCAAAAACAACCGCAGCAAGCTCTAAGTCATGCGTAGGATAATTCTTTTCATGAGTCCTCAACTGCCTCGACGCATAAGCAACTACCTTTCCATTCTGCATAAGCACAACTCCTAAACCCATCTTGGAAGCATCACAATACACCACAAGAGACTCTCCCGGATTGGGCAACGTCAAAATAGGAGACGTCGTCAGTCTCTTCTTCAATTCGACGAAACTTTCTTCGCAACGAGCGTCCCATATAAAGGCTTTACCCTTGCAAGTCAACTGAGTTAATGGAAGTGCTAGCTTCGAAAAACCCTCGATGAACCTTCTATAATAACCAGCTAACCCAAAAAGCTTCTAATCTCGGTAGCCGACTTCGGGGCTTCCCACTGCAACACAGCATCTACTTTAGACGGATCCACCGCAATGCCACTACCTGAAATGACGTGACCAAGGAAACTCACCCCCTTCAACCAGAATTCGCATTTAGACAGCTTTGCATATAACTTCTTCTCTTTCAGGACTTGCAACACTATTCTCAAATTTTCTGCATGCTCTTCTTCCGACTTAGAGTAGACCAGAATATCATCGATGAATACCACCACAAACTGATCCAAGTAAGTATGGAAAATACGGTTCATGTACTCCATAAATACCCCCGGCGCGTTAGTAACACCAAAAGGCGTCACCGAATACTCATAATGCCCATAACGCGTCCTAAAAGCCGTCTTCTGAATATTCTCATCTTTCACTTTAATCTGATGACAGCCCGACCGCAAATCAATCTTACTAAACACTTGAGCACCCACCAGCTGTTCCATCAAATCATCTATCCTTGGAAGTGGATACTTTTTCTTAACCGTTACGTTATTCAACTACCTATAATCAACACAGAGCCTCATACTTCCATCTTTCTTCTTTACTAGCAACACAGGAGCTCCCCACAGCGACACACTTGGTCTCACAAACTTCTTTTCGAGCAAATCCTCAAGCTGCTTCTTCAATTCGGACAATTCAGATGCCGATATTCTGTACGGTGCCATAGAAACAGGTCTGGTATCAGGTACAAGATCAATAGCGAATTCCACTTCTCTCTCCGGCGGCACACCTGGAATCTCATCAGGGAAAACTTCAGGAAATTCACATACTACCCGCAGCTCTTCAATCACGGCTCGGTTCTCGACAGACATTGACGCCATCAGCGAGAATAACTGGACTTCCTCCCGCATCAATTTCCGCAACTGACCAGTCGACAACAAACCAGCTTCCTCCTCTTCAGGAGTGGAGAAACTCACAGACTTACTACGACAGTTAATATGCACATGGTTATGCTCTAACCAGTTCATACCTTAGATGACATCCAATCCACTTAACGGCAGACAAATCAGGTCAACAACAAAGTCTCTGTCGAAAGTCGACAAAGGACATTGAGAGCATACAAGAGAAGTAGTCACCGACCCCTTAGCTGGAGTGTCGACGACCATCTCTCCACTCATAGAAGACAACGCAAGATCGAATCTTTCTACACAATTGGCAGCAATAAAACAATGGGTAGCACCGGTATCAACAATAGAAGATAGAAGAATATTATTAATGAAGCATTTACCTCTAATAAGTCCATCTTCTTCGGAAGCCTCTGTCCCTGCCAAAGAGAACACTTTTCCACTAGCCCCCTCCTTCTTCGGTTTCTGACACTGACTACTGATGTGTCCTCCTTCGCCACAGTTGAAACAAACCACCTCCTTATGCTCACACCCGGACGCCTCATGCCCGATCTTACCGCAACGGAAACACCTCGTCGTCTCAGCTTTGCACGCATTACTCTTATGACCAGCTTTGGCACATTTGAAGCACACAATACCAGCAGGAGCATCTCCCCCACTAGTCCTCCTACCATCAGCAGCTCTCGACTTACCCTTACCAGCAGGAGCATCATACGGCTTACCACGATTCTGAGGCTTGCTCCTTTTCTCATTAATAATTTTATAATGCGCATTGTTATCCTCTTCATAGATTCTACAGCTATTAATCAAATCAGCAAAGACACGGATCTTCTGATATCCAATGGCCTTCTTGATCTCTGGTCGCAACCCGTTCTCAAACTTGATGCACTTCGAAAATTCAGCAGTTGCTTCACTATAGTGCGGATAAATCTTAGCCAACTCCACAAACTTAGCAGCATACTCAATAACCGACAGGTTTCCTTGCTTCAGCTCAAGAAACTCAATTTCCTTCTTACCCCGAACATCCTCCGGATAGTACTTCCTCATCAATTCCCTACGGAACACAACCCAAGTGACCTCTTCACCTGCAGCTACCAACCTTTGACTAGTCTCTAACCACCAGTCATCAGCTTCTTCTGCCAACATATGAGTGCCATAACAAACCTTCTGCGCTGGAGTGCAGTCCATCACACGGAAGATCCTCTCCATCTCCTTCATCAGGATTATACTTGCCTTTGAAAGTAGGCGGATTCTCCCTTTGAAAGGTCGCCAAACAACGAGACCCAGCATTTTCACCAGCGTTTTGCTGACCTTCCACAGCTTGAGCCATAGCAGCCAAAGAAGCAGCGATAGCAGCATCGTTCCTTCCAGCCATCTCAACTAATCACTACAACATAAACGGCCGTTAGAACTATTCGACAATACTTGATCGTCAATAACACAATAACTTGACAACTTGGCCGGACAGACCGAAACTGCTTTGATACCACCAATGTATCACCCCATTTCTACCCGTTAAAATAATGCAAAATGAGAGTTCATAAAAATCTTTTTCAACAAACAATGGAGTGCTACATTTGCTTCGTGAAAACAATAAACGAGTTACTTCGCTTTTTGAAAACAGATACATAGCGCTTTCGATTGAACCGATAAAACAACCAATTAGTCTTCAAAACAATTCCTCTTTAATTACTACGCAGAGGATTCATAACAAGTCAACTCAAATAGACGTGGCGTCTTAACAATTCAAAACAGCTCAAAAACAACGAAATAACATAGCAACATATTAAACATGTGTTCATTCCCCCCGAGTGTTACATATCAGAGCGACGACACCGACTCGATCAAACGAAGGTGAGCAGCCTTCATTCGTGATTACCTACACGTTACCAACATTGGGGCAACATTCAAACAGAAGGGGTGAGTGATAGGCCGCAAGTGCACGGTCTTATCGCGTAATAAAAGAGTTATCGATCCACAGGGAGAGCCTAGGTGATTACCAATATAATTTTCCAAAGTTGATTAACTGAAAAGAAAGTCTTTTTAGAAAGAAGGAATGTTTTTGTTGATGTTTTAAAGATAAAAAGAGACTTGGGGTATTAGTTTCATCGAAATGATAAGGTTTCCGTTATTAATCCTTTCGACTATTTTCCAGTTTAAAGAACGATATATTTCTTAAGACAAGGCGACGGTTGTAGCAAGAGTTTCCTTTCGGAATACAAACGCGTGTTCTAAACTAATTATCAAGCCTATTTTCGTGGTTGATTATTATTAGAACCCATTAATCAAAGACCTTTTCGTGTCTCAATAAAACCAAAACTATTTTCATGTGTTGATTTTATTGTCTAATTTCATAGATCCAACAATCACACTTCCCCTTTCGGTACATCGTGTGGTGTTTTGAAATAATAATGAAAAGTGATGAAATTAGATTTAAAAATACAAAGTGATTAAGGTGGAAAATAGTCTCGGGAATTAATTAGTAGGAAGCCATCATTTGATTGTTGCCAAAAACCCCAAGGCTAAGAAAGTCTACTCACTCATGATCATTGTAGACAAAAGAGGAGAAGAGGAAGATTTTGTAAATTGCAAGAATTGTAAAGAAAGCGATAAGTGCGAAATGTGTAAATGAGTTAGGAATTAGATGTTAGAATGGCAAGAAAATAAATGTTAGGAATTGAGAAAATTGCAAAATTATAAATAGCGGAATTGTAAATGACAAGAAAGTAAATTGCTTAAAAAGTAAATTGCAAGGAATTTAAATGACTTGGAAAATAGAATAGCAAGAAAGTAAAAGGGCAAGAAAATAAAAGGGCAAGAAAAGTAAAGAGCAAGAATTAAAAGGACAAGAAAATAAATAGGCAAGAAAAGTAAAGAGCAAGAAAATAAATGGGCAAGAAAAGTAAAGAGCAAGAATTAAAAGAGCAAGAAAATAAATGGGCAAGAAAATAAAGAGCAAGAATTAAAAGAGCAAGAAAACAAATGGGCAAGAAAATAAAGAGCAAGAATTAAAAGGGCAAGAAAGTAAAATAGCAAGAATTAAAAGGGCAAGAAAGTAAAAGAGCAAGAATCATAAAGAACATGAAGAGTAAATTGAAGTCATGAATCTTAGAGAGTTTATTGAGAGTGATTTTCTCACAAAATTCAAGTGTCCTTACAAGTGAGGATCAAGGTCCTATTTATAAGAAAATATGAGGGAAGGGGCAAAATGGTCATTTCAAGTTTTGACAAAGATAGCCATCAACAAGTGGACAAAGCAAGTTGGCAAGGATAGCCATCAACAAGTGGACAAAGCACTTTGAGTGGAGGGCCAAAATGGTCAAAAAAAGTGAAAAATCAAGTTGGCAAAGATGGCCACAAACAAGTGGCCGCAGCCAAAATTGACTGCTTTTTGGCGCCCTTGGCGCCCTTGGCGCCCTGTCCTGCGCCAGTCCTGCGCCAGTGTTGCTCCTTGGCGCCCTTGGCGCCCTGTGCTGCGCTAGTTTTGCTCCTTGGCGCCCTTAGGGCCCTGTGCTGCGCCAGTTTTGCTCCTTGGTGCCCTTGGCGCCCTGTGCTGCGCCAGTTTTGCTCCTTGGCGCCCTGTGCTGCGCCAGTTTTGCTCCTTGGCGCCCGTGGGGCCCTGTGCTGCGCCAGTTTGCGTTGTGCTGTCTCAAAAATTGTTTCTCCTCAAATATTTTCTTTGTTCTTCATTTTAGCTCATATTTTCTCTTTTGCTTCAAAATAAAACCTGAAAATAAAAAGTAAACATTTGTAGTAAAATAGCTCAAAAATATAATTAAAATACCAAATAAACCTAATAAAAATAACTATTAAAAAGACTCTGAAAATAGACTTATCAGTGAGATATCGCACTATATAATCAGACATATGAAAGACAACATGTAATTCAGGTCATAGCATCAATTCATCATTTAACAGTAGTCAACACCATCTCAATCACATAGGTATGCAACATGGATGCGGAATGTGACTCAACTCAGGGCCACTACCCTATAATGCATGTGGTACCATAATCCAGCCAATAAATAGAGGCATAAACATCGTAACGTCATTTCGTCGTAATTTTCCAGTCCAGGCCGTGGTGTTTTGAGTATAGCTCCATCGTAAAAATATGCTAAGTATGCGACGCTATGTAAATGCACAACCAATAAACAACGATTACATAGCAACGCAACAACATCAGAAATCATCGTTGCCCATAGGCCTACAACATACCACCTGCCAATAAATAGAGGCAATTCAACATCGTACACCATCATCAACAGTAATTAGCAACTTAGCAACTTTCAACATTTTTGGCAACACATCGACAATTTAGCAACTTCCAATATTTTGGCAACTTTGGGCCTAATTATATATTCAGCATCAACACATCGTCCCAAGCATCAAATGTGAAATTCACATTTGGGCAGCCAAACTGGCGCCCTTGGTGCCCATGGCGCCAGAACACAACACAACAGCAAGGCAGCCAGATTTTGGCGCTCATGGAGCCCCTGCGCCAGACACAGCAACAGGCAGCCAGATTTTGGCGCCCATGACGCCCCTGCACCAGACACAGCAACAGACAGCCAGATTTTGGCGCCCATGGCGCCCCTGCGCCAGACACAGCAAGCAACAACAGAAATTGGGCAGGCAATCTTGGCGCCCTTGGCGCCCCTGTGCCTAGAACCAGCAACAACACAGCCACAGCAACTGCGCAGCCACAACATTGTCGCCCTTGGCGCCCATGCGCATGAACCACACACCAAACAGCAACTGGGCAGCCACCACATTGGCGCCCTTGGCGCCCATGCGCCAGAACAACACACCAAACAGCAACTAGGCAGACACCATATTGGCGCCCTTGGTGCCCCTGCGCCAGAACAACGCAACAGACAGCAACTGGGCAGCCAGGTTTTGGTGCCCTTGGCACCCATGCGCTAGGAACCTGCAAGACAGCAACACACAACAGCAAGATGGCGCCCATGGCGCCCAGCAACATTTCAGGAACGGCACCCTTGGCGCCCAGTAACAGAACAGGGCAGCCAACATGGCGCCCCAAGGCGCCAGAACAACAACAACAGCAGAACATCAAACGGCGCCCATGCCGCCTTACGCACCAGCGCCCAGCTGCAACCTGCGAGCAACAGGATGGCGCCGAGGAGGGCGCCCAGGACAGATTTTTGGATTCTTAACATCAACAACCATATGCACACATCATCAATAGGTGACAAACCTCATCAATCGGATACAACATCAACAATTAGAATACAAATACCTACAACTAGGGTTTTCTAAACTTAGTAACACCTAGGGTTCCTTAACCTCCCTACATAGAGCCATTCATACACCCAATTATAGAGATAGAACCCCACCCTTACCTTAGCCTTGAAGAATTCGAAATCTTTGGTTTGCCCTAACTCCCTCTTCTCCGTCACGCCGTCCTCTCCCTTCTCTTCTCTCTAACTCTTGTTTTTTGTTCCTTCTAAATGAGCAAAACCCTAAATAATGCCTATTTATACTTTAGTTAATTTTACGGGCTTTTCCTTAGCTAATTCGATTTACATCATGGGCCTCCCTAACACTTCTCTTTTTACTACTCCCAACCCTAACAATAGGCCCACATATACTAGCATTATTATTATTTTATTATTTTTCTACCAATTAAGTTCCCAAACAATTCAATTAAATAATAGTTAATTTTTGGGGCGTTACACTTGGTGGTTTTGACTTGGGCGCCTGGAAATGTCCACGTGCTGTAGTGTGAGAGTGATGTGACATTCGAAGGGAATGAAACGTTCTGTCATAAGTAGCTGCATTGATTTTCATGCTTGTTTATTAATTCCCTCAGGATTGATCGCGTCGTTTCGCCTGTTGGGTTTCCTACCCTTATAAATAGATGGCTTATCTTATTCTTTTCGCGCATTCACGCTTTTCAGTATCTGATTTATCCCGAGTCTGGTGCGATTTAGTCGGAGTCAATTCCCGGTGGTCCGACGATAAACTTACAGTTCCTGACTTCAGTGTTTGTTCTGGTTCTTGGTCCTTTGTGGTTTCGAAGCCACATTTCTGGTGAGTTCCTTTCTCCCTACTTCGAGTACGTTGCTTTCGAGGCAATCAGAATGGTAAATGTGAAGAGCACTCCGGGTTTCAAGGTAGACCATCTCTGAAGAAGTCTGCCGGGGGGAGCGCCGTCGTTGACGAGCAGAGGATCAGTTCGGAGAGGGTGTTAACGCCGCTGGAGAATTTCCCGGGCTCTCAATCCTCGAGAGAAAGTTTTTCATCTGACAACTCTTCGGATATTGAGGGTGTTGAGAGCATGGAGGAGGAGCTTCCGGGTCAAACTCTTGCCGACATAGGGGGAGACCCTCATGAGGTAGCTCTTAACAATACTGCAGAGAATCCCAGTCCTTCTGCACGAGGCGGGGAGCCTGAAGGGTGGTGATAGTTGAAGCCGACCAAGTTAACGACTAGCGCGAGGGAGTCGAAGCGCGAGGGGAGGACGAGGCACCTAGAGGCGAAGGCTCCTACAACTAGGTCTCGGGTGAGATCCGACGTGCGCTATCGACCCACAGTGTCGGGCGTAAGGACCCGAGTTCTCCTGATCAACTTAGGAAGTATGTGGGGGCTGCGGGTCAGGAATGGAGGCTCTAGCTTGTCTCAGACAATGATGTCATCTGTTCTGCGGCCCCCGTCCTCAAATTATTTTCCCATGTTGCCTGCTTCGAGAAGATGGGGCAGAAATTACCGCTCTACGAGTTTAAGAAGAGAGTTCTCCGCTATCTGCAAGTTTCACCTTGGCAGCTCATGCTCAATGCTTGGGGATTCCTGAACACCTTTGAGCTTGTCATGCAAGCAATGGGACGTCGTTGCAGAACCAAAGTGTTTTTCCATATTTTTGATGATTTTCGTCAGCCCGATCGTGACCGTCTCGGTGGCTTGGGTCCAGTTGGGTTTCGCCGTAACAAAGACCACTCCTTTTTCGAGCCTATCATGGACTCAGTGAAGGAGTTCATGTACAACTTTGTTTATATGGTGTCGGTGAATGAGGCCGCCAAGAAAGCAGTGACCGAGTTCGATGATCAAGGTGAGGTTTCCAAATTGTTGTTCCCTCTTAGTTGGTGGCGGGTCCATTATGAGAAGAAAACGAAGGACTTCTTGGTCGGGGCAGACAAGTTGAGTAAACAAGAGGCCCAAACTGTGAAGCTGCTGTCAGACTGGGCGAAGTCTTTTACTGTTAACCTCAAGAAAATCAAGTGTAGCACCATTCTGGAGGTCGAACCCGATTCTCCTTCCGCTCTGGCTGATGTTTTTGGTAAGTTTCGTTTTTATCTTTATGAATTGGCTTGCGGAACGAGGTCGTCGATTTCAGAGTCATTTTTCCTTTTTTTTCCCTGTTTCCATATTCCTTCACAAAGCCCAAGACCTTTTCAAAATTTCTTGCCAAGGCCAGGTCGGATGTTGTCCGTAAAGCTGGATCCAGCCCTTTGGCGGTGCGATCATCTCCAACCCCTGTTGCCGATGAGATTTTTGCACAAGGCTCTGGAGGACAGGGCACGAAGCGGAAATCTCCTGGTCCGGCTCCGTATGGGAAGAGACAAAGGATAAAGCCTCTTCCTGAGGGCGAGGCTACGCCTTCTCCTGCTGACTTCTAGGCTTGCCGTTGAGTAGCGGAATTTGGCCAAAGAATGCTGAGCCAGGAGGTTGCTGAGGCCCTTGCTAGAGAACAAGGTAATGTAGTGTTTCGAGGCTACAGATCTATTCTCGGAGTGACCGCGAGACTTGTCGTTTCCTAACAGTTTCTTTATTACCGTTGCAGGAGCTCGGGAAGAGGCTGAAGGGTTTCAAAAGGAGAGAGAAGAGCTTCAGGCACGGGTAGATGCACTGGCTAGGGTCGAGATTAGTGCTAAGGAGTTGAAGGAGGAGATAGCCAAGCGTGGTGAGGAGGCAAAGGCAGCGGAGCTGTTCTCAGGGTTGGAAGTTGAGGTCGACGAGCTCAAGGTGGAATCTCAGGCGTTTGGGAGCGAGATTAGCAGGATGGAGTCGGCTGCGGCTTCCGAGGAGGAAGAGATTAGGAAGAATGATGAGGAGAGGGATCTAGCTCAGCTCTTTGGTCAGCCGTCAGCGTAAGAGCCTCTTCTGGTGCGTTCCTTCAACAATGCCCTAGCCCAAGTCGGCATGGTGCACCCCGGATTGGTGGGCTTGAGGAATGCGGTTTCTAGAGAGAGACTTCTCAGGTTGGCGACAGACGGAGCCCAGGAGCCCGAGGTTGTCTACCCTCGTTAATCCAATTGTATCTTGTAACTTCTTTTTGTGGCGGCCTCGGGCATGTCTGCGGCCGACCTTACCTTTCAATGAACTAATAGCACCATCCTTTTCCGGCCTTTTTAATGTAAATTATCCGTTTTGGAAGTTCTTCCCTTGAGTGAGCGTGAGGAAACGAGTAGAAGTGTCGAGTTCCGAGGTCGTCATGTCTAGGAGCGGTGCCCCCGAGGCCGGTGGCTCTTGTACTGATTAGAGTTCGGGTTACTAACCTGGGATCTCGAACCTCCAGCCCGCGAAGGGATGCTGTGCCTAGGCCCGCTTGGGAGCCGATTCTGATCTTTCGGGGGACGAAATGCTTGAGGTTCGCCCTTGTAAGAATGCTTAGTGAGCCACGATAGGCTCGACCTCGCGGTGGAGGTTAGCAGTGGGCCACGCTAGGCCCGACCTCCTGGAAGAGGTCAGTGAGCCACGATAGGCTCGACCTCGTAGTAGAGGTCATCGAGCCATGATACGCTCGTCCTCGTTATAGAGGCTAGTTCGAGGGACGTCGGAGCGACCTTCGAGAGAAGGAGGTCAATTCGAAGTCGCTGGATCAGGTGAGACTTCATTCGGTCCGGTTCACCATGTGCGGAGCTTGGAGGGAACGCAGAGTCAAGAAGCTCGCACGAGATAAGGTGCAAGGGCCCTGCCTTGACCTCGATCAGTGTTCTTTGCGAAGCAGCAGCGTTCCTAAAAAGAATCAGTTTATTCCAGAGGACCGGAGTCCGATTAGGAATACAATCATTAGTAAAAGAAAAAAAGGAGGACTCGGAGGTCCAAGCTGATCTATACTTGTATGAAAATACTGGAAGGAGAGTAGAAATGTATGTAGGGGCGGTCCTTTCTTTTTAAAAAAAGTGGGGCTGGTCTTGTGTTAGATTCAGCCTGGGGTCGGATCACGGAGGCGGTGGTTGAATGTTTTTGATGTGAAGCCTTGTTAGTCCGCTGGGGTGGCTTGTTGGGTCGAGTGGTATTCTGCTTATCAATCATCTAGTGGTCAGAGCGGTGTCCGAGTTCGACCAGATTAACCTCGGATATCACTTTCCTTCCTCCCTGTTCCTTCTTCTCTGCTTTGTTCGTCTTATGCTCTATTTTCAGTGACAGGTAATGACACTTTTTAGCTGATTCAAGGTCAGCAGCGACGGTGATTATCTCGTCCTTTGCCGAGTAAAACATCATCTTCCGATGTACTGTGTAAGCCACTGCCCCGAGCTTGCCCAAAGTCGGTTTCCCAATGATACAATTGTATGGGGACTTACAGGGCAGTACCAAGAATCGGGTTTTTATTGCTCTGGAGAACTTGTCGGATATGTATGTGTGTCATACCCCAATTTTGTCCGCCCAAGTCAAAAACATTTTTTTCAGAAAAAATTAAACAATAAGGTAATTCATAATGTGTGGAAAATAGTGGATTTGTGCATTTATGTGTATTCATCCCCTATTTCACATTTTTTATTTGAATTATGCGCGCGTGTCAGTCGTAACTGCGTGAGCTGCCCTGTGACCTTGTCATTTGGCACGTGTTTTTATTTTCAAAAAGGCCATTATTAATTTTTGGCACCCAAAAACATTTTTCTTAATTTTCAGGAATTTTAGAAAATAAAATAGTGCATATTTTTGCATTTTTGGGCATTTAAATAAAAGTAAATTAATTATTTTTGGACCAAGACCAGGTCAAGGACGTGGCATACATGTTACTCTACTAAGGGTAATTTTTGTATAATTTTTGGAAAGAAAATCCTAGTCTAAAATAATTAAAAATGCATTTTCCCCATTTTTAGTGCATAAAAAACCCAAAAAAGACCATTAAATATTCCCCAATTATTAAATGACAATTTTTATTGTCTAGAATAATTAAAGGGAATATTTTATGGTGCTCAAGTATATATGAGACATTTTTAATAGGTGCACTTTCACTTCCATGCCCAAAAATTCAAAATTCAAAATTCAAAAGAAGGAAGTGTCCTCAATAAGACAAAAGACCAAAAACAAGTTTTTTTTTCTCCTCCTCTCCCTTGCTTCATACGAATTCCCTCTCTCTCTCTCTCTCTCTCTCTCTCTCTCTCTCTCAAAAAATTCTTCCACACTCTTCTATTCCTTATCCCCTAGGAATATGCTTTGTACTATTCTTAACTTTTCCCTTTTTTGGTGACCATCACTCACTCCCACATAGATTCATGCCCTCTTTTGTAAATTACCCCACCCATTTATACTCACCTCTTCACAAGAAAATACAAAATTACCTCTTTGGTAACATTCCATCTCAATTATACCGTTAACCCTATTTTTACCTCACATCACATATGAGCCTCCATTCCCAAAAAAGGACAAGTTTTTTTTCACAGAAACTCTCCTCTCTTCTCTCCTCACGCCATTCTTCCTCTCTCCCTCACTCTCATTTTGTGTTTTCTCACTACCCACAATCCAAGTGATCTCCAATCCTAGCCCTTCATTCAAATTCAAAACCCAATCCTAGAGCACCTAGTAAAGAACAATGACCTAATTACCCCTAGACCTAAAACAACTCTATAAATACCCTCTCATTTACACACATCACAATCCTTTTGCTTCTCAATCTCTTACACTAAAACCCTAGCACACAAAAACCTCTCCCTTTTCCTCTCCTAAAACCGTAGCCCTTAACCCTCCTCCCTCAACCATTTTTGATTTTCTCTTCACCCAAACACCACCATCTCACTTCATTCTCATCCCTCTTTCACATATCTCCTCCACTTTCCATTCAAGTTCAAAAATCATCATCAAAGAAGGTTTTCACCAAGCTTTTGTGGGTTAGAGTTGAAGAACCTTGGAGTCTTGTTGATTTGTGTCTAGTTTCATATTCTCATCTCATTTCCTAGCTTGGAGCTAAGGTAAAATCCTTAAAACCTTGCATCACATTTGAGTTCTTGCCTCAAAAAATGTAAAATCATTCATCCTATCATCTTCATATTCTCATATTGTTGATTGTTGTTGGTGAGAAGTGTCATAAACACTTTGACAAGAACTTAGAGAGGCTTGGGTGCTTATGGTGTTTCTCACCCTTGAATGATTGTTGATTTGTGTTGATTTGATCTTGATCCTTGCATTTCATGAAATAAAATGTTGTTTTATGGCATATTATGTTTCACATACTTGTAGAAAAATAGGGTTTATGTTAAGTTTTGTGCATTTCTTTGCCTAATCACATGAACCCTTACCAAAAATGCGATTCAACATGCTTTGATGCTTTGATTGCTAAGATGATTCGCTTGATTATGGTTTGCCAATGATCATGCTTGAGGCTACTCTTTCGAATTCGCTTGTTCTTTGTAATCTCCTTGTTTACTCACATATTGTATCATCAATACTTAGATAGGTCCATTACATACATTACATCTTCCACTAGATGTGCATTTAGATTCCCTTGCGTTTTGTAGAAATATTTGAGTATGGTCCTCGCCTAGCATCTTCCATTAGATGTGCATTTAGGTTCAATCTTGCCTACTCTTGCATTTTTGCTTAATGCCCAATTCAAGTTCCTTTTTTTCCTATCTATGTGTTGTGGTCTAATATGTGTAGTCTAGGCTAATATTCGCTCAAGAATTCAAATGAGATTAGTTGTAAAGTTATGTCCATGTTGTTGTGTGCCTAAGGATTCGATTTCAATGACTGTGCCATGCTTGAATCTCCAAATCTTCTTGCATTCATTGTTTTCTTTTCTAAATAACTTAGCATGAAAATGGTGACTAGTGACAACAACCCATAACCTTTGTTAGTTTGGTTGTCCTAAGAACCTAAATTTAAAAAAAAAAAGATGTTTTCATTTGCATAAGCTACTAGTGATAATCACCCATAACCTTTGTTAGTTTGATTATCATGAACGCTTTCAATTTCAAAAGATATTTTCCTAAGTATCAAAAGTCATAGCAAGTGTTAGTGTTGACCACCCATAACCTTTGTTAGTTTGGTCATCATGAAGGCTTTCATCTTTCAAAAGAGATTTTTACATGCACTTAAGTGGGTTTTAGTAGTGATCACCCATAACCTTTGTTAGTTTGATCATTACGAACGCCCTTCACTTTTCAAAACCAAAGCAAAAAGACTTTCACTTTCAAGGCTCGTTAGAACTACGTTGCTTTGATTCCCATTTGGGATACGTAGGAACGAGCCACAATCTCGTCAAGCGCAAACATAAAAATTAGCATTTGCATAACAAAAAGAAAAGAGTTATTTTCATAACACAAAAAAAAAGTCACTTTTGCAAACCAAGATCATTTTCAGAACAAAATCATTCTCCTTTCAAGAATCATTTTCAAACCCATTGTCGCTAGTGGCTAATCAGCACATTTGTTCGTCTAGCCATTGGTCGCAATGTCTTTTTCCCAAATGAACAACAAGCGATGATCACTCATAACCTTTGTTAGTTTAATCATTCGTGCCAATCAATCTCTTTCGAAAACCATTTTCAAAAGAGTAAATAAAAAACGAGTTGCTACTAATAGTCAATCAGAACCTTTGTTCGTCTGACGGCCAGTGGTGACTCTCATTTTCAAGAGTACTTAGCGGTGATTACCCATAACCTTGGTTAGTTTAATCATTCACTAAATGCTCGTCCTATTTCGAAAACTCATTAAAAAGATAAAAGACAAAAACCTTTTCAAAGGAAAAGACAAACAAGAACTACGTAGCTTTGAATTCTCCATCGCACCGGGAGATACGTAGGAGCGAGAGGCTAACTCTCGTCAAGCGCCAAAAATAAAATTTTTCATTAAGTCTTCTCATTCCCTTTTCAATAAAGAAGCAAATTTAAGTATTTTCCAAATCAACACTTAAAACCACACGTTTAATTAAAGGTTCCCTTTCGGTAGAAAGGAGGTGTGGGGTGCTAATACCTTCCCCATGCCTAACTGACCCCCGAACCCAAATTTTCCGGTTTTCAAAAGGCCATTCGCTTTCCAAAAAGGTTTTTCTTCAATATTTTCCTTATAAAAAATATTGGTGGCGACTTCATTGTTTTAAAAAGTTGTAAACGAAGAAAGATCTCCTCAGGGACTTTTTCGGGTGCAACAGCTGGTGACTTCACTGGGGACGTTTCCTTTTTAAGTGCGTCAAGCCTAATTAATTAAATGTGTGGTTTGTGATTTGATTTGGATACCTTGTTTGCTTCCATCCCTTTCGGTTTCCTTTTCTTTCTTATCATGTTGTATGCATGTGCATTTGTTTTCTCTTCTTCCATGTTCGTTTTTCCTTCCTTCTCTTTGCTTATGTGCTTAGTACCCTCATGCATTTCCCCAATCCCAATTATGTTCCCTTCTTCTTTTCTCCCTTTCTTCAAGGTAAGCTCATGCACTTCTCCCCAATTCTATCATGATCCCCCCTTCTTGAGATAAGCAATGCACTTGATTGTTGTTGAAACACTAGGCTAGCTCATATTGGATTGATATTGAACCCTAGGGTAGACAACATGCTATTGCCTGGACTGTTCTGGATTTTCATTTGCAGGTGGGGTAGTTTTTAAGGAAATGCCCTTCACACACACACACTTGTACCTTGAGATGATATGCTTTGAGAGAAAGACCATAACCCAGGTCTGTGAGAGTATCTTAGGATGAGTGGATTCAAGTAGCGAGAGCCCATGAGGACCTTTGTACCTTGAGATGATATGCTTTGCCTATCTATGTGTTTTGGTCTAATATGTGTAGTCTAGGCTAATATTCGCTCAAGAATTCAAATGAGATTAGTTGTAAAGTTATGTCCATGTTGTTGTTTGCCCAAGGATTCGATTTCAATGATTGTGCCATGCTTGAATCTCCAAATCTTCTTGCATTCATTGTTTTCTTTTCTAAATAGCTTAGCATGAAAATGGTGACTAGTGACAACTACCCATAACCTTTGTTAGTTTGGTTGTCTTAAGAACCTAAATTAAAAAAAGATGTTTTCATATGCATAAGCTACTAGTGATAATCACCCATAACCTTTGTTAGTTTGATTATCATGAACGCTTTCAATTTCAAAAGATATTTTCCTAAGTATCAAAAGTCATAGCAAGTGTTAGTGTTGACCACCCATAACCATTGTTAGTTTGGTCATCATGAAGGCTTTCATCTTTCAAAAGAGATTTTTACATGCACTCAAGTGGGTTTTAGTAGTGATCACCCATAACCTTTGTTAGTTTGATCATTATGAACACCCTTCACTTTTCAAAACCAAAACAAAAAGACTTTCACTTTCAAGGCTCATAGAACTACGTCGCTTTGATTCCCATTTGGGATACGTAGGAGCGAGCCACAATCTCGTCAAGCGGAACCATAAAAATTAGCATTTGCATAACAAAAAGAAAAGAGTTATTTTAATAACACAATAAAAAAAGAATCACTTTTGCAAACCAAGATCATTTTCAGAACAAAAACATTCTCCTTTCAAGAATCATTTTCAAACCCATTGTCGCTAATGGCTAATCAGAACCTTTGTTCGTCTAGCCATTGGTCGCAATGTCTTTTTCCCAAAAGAACAACAAGCGATGATCACTCATAACCTTTGTTAGTTTGATCATTCGTGCCAATCAATCTCTTTCGAAAATCACTTTCAAAAGAGTAAATAAAAAACGAGTTGATACTAATAGTCAATTAGAACCTTTGTTCGTCTGACGGGCGGTGGTGACTCTCATTTTCAAGAGTACTTAGCGGTGATTACCCATAACCTTGGTTAGTTTAATCATTCACTAAATGCTCGTCCTATTTCGAAAACTCACTAAAAAGATAAAAGACAAAAACCTTTTCAAAGGAAAAGACAAACAAGAACTACGTAGCTTTGAATTATCCATCGCACCGGGAGATACGTAGGAGCGAGAGGCTAACTCTCGTCAAGCGCCAAAAATAAAAATTTTCATTAAGTCTTCTCATTCCCTTTTCAATAAAGAAGCAAATTTAAGTATTTTCCAAATCAACACTTAAAACCACACGTTTAATTAAAGGTTCCCTTTCGGTAGAAAGGAGGTGTGGGGTGCTAATACCTTCCCCATGCCTAACCGACCCCTGAACCCAAATTTTCCGGTTTCCAAAAGGCCATTCGCTTTCCAAAAAGGTTTTTCTTCAATATTTTCCTTATAAAAAATATTGGTGGCGACTTCATTGTTTTAAAAAGTTGTAAACGAAGAAAGATCTCCTCAGGGACTTTTTCGGGTGCAACAACGTGACCATCAATTCTAGGTACCCGAGCGGTGCCGTTTTCGAACCGTCTCGGCAATTTTTTTTTTGGCAGCAGATCCCGGAACAGGTTGACAACCGAGCCTCCTTGATCCACTAAGATCCTTAATACAAGCACGTCGGCCATTACTGCAGAGATGATTAGTGGAATGTACTTGTTTGGCCTTAGGACCGGGAGGTCCTGATCTGAGAAGGCCAGTGGTGGTCTGTCGGAGAGATTAGTTGTCTTGGAAGCATCGTCTATGCTCAGGATCTCTTTCCACCTTCTCTTCATTGTTCTTTCCACCTGCCTCATTGGCCCCAGACTTATCACTCTAGGGGGGAGCGAGACCTTTTTCGCTCTTCATCCCCGTCCTTTTTGATGTACTTGGTTAGTCTCCCTTTCTGGATTAGGTCTTCGATGTCATCCCTCAGAACTCGGCACTGGTTGGTGTCGTGCCCGTGACTCCTGTGGTATCGACAATACTTCTTCTTGTCTGTGCTCTCCCTCTGCACTAAAGGAGCTAGCCATTTTTGAACTTTGAACTCGGTATTTGCGCATTCGGCTAACATTTTGGACTTTACCTCGTTCCTTAATTGTTCCCGCCGAGTGTTTCTTGGGAGCCTTCCCCTTCTCGGCCCCTTTCGCCGGGGCGGATTCCTTGACTTCTTCATCGGCCAGGTCATCTTCTTCGTAAATGATGAACCTTTCAGCTCGTCGCAGGAAATCCTCGAGGTTTTTGGGTCGGCGTATTCTGACATCAATCTGAAATAGGTGTTGAACCAAGGACAAACACTCTTTGTTTTGAATGATAACAAATTACATCTCATTTACTAATGGTTGCAGTTGAATGAAAGTACAGGAAAAAATGAAGGTACATTGATTAAATCAAAGAGCAGGGACTAAAGTGCAATGGCTTGCAGAAGAAGCAACAATGAAGTTGAAGACCTAATTGTTTATCTGTTTTTGATAGGACTCAAATGTAAGATCCTATCCCTTCAGCTTTATGACATTTAGTAGAAGAGAGATGATGTTTTTAAAAAATGTTTTGAAAATAAAATTGTTGTGTTGAAAGTCTTGAAAAATATTTTAGTCAAATGCATGCATGCATGAGAAAGGCACACAACATGGGAAAATGTTTTTTAAATGAAAGAATCGATTTTCCAATGTCTCATAGGAGTATAAAATCGTTTTCTAACTCCCAATGAGACATGATAAATCGATTCCTAAGCCTTTCCTAAGCATGATAATCGATTTCCAAGTCATCTTAAAAAGAAAAGAATCGATTCCTAGCCTTTCTTGAGAAAACTAAAGAATCGATTCTTGGCTTCCCTTTTGAGAGTATGAAATCGATTCATTGCCTTCCTTATTTGTTAAAATCGATTATATACTAAATATATTGGAGTATGAAATCGATTTTAAGCTTCCTTCCTTTGAAACAATCGATTGTCTCACTCCTTTATTTAAGCAAAGAATCGATTACAATGCATTCCTTTTTTAAGAGAAGAATCGATTATGCCATCTAGTGTATCAGAGCACATAATCGATTCTTGCTCTACTTATTTTATTTCAACGGTCAATTTTTTACATTCCCTATAAATAGGAAGCTTGGATTCACAAATCCTCACACCACTTTCCACTTCTCTGCTACGTACTTTCAGATCAAAAAGAAAAGAAAAAAATAATAAGAGCTTTCATTTTCAGATCTATATTTCAAAGTTCTTCATTATCAAAAACCAATCATCTCTAACTCTACTATATTGTTACTATACTGCTGAAGTGATTGGTTCGTAGATTTCATATTGTATTCGTTTTCTAAGTGGTTATTTTGAAATCCTGGGATTTGTTCTTGGGTCTCTCAATCAGGAGATTGAGTTGGTTTGAAATCCTGGGAGGTGATCTTGGGTCATTCAATCGGGGAGATTGATGTGGTAGTGAAATCCTGGGAGGTGCTCTTGGGTCGTTCAATCAGGAGATTGAAGCGGTTGAAATCCTTAGCTAGGTGCTCGGGTTCTCAGTTCGGGGGAATTGAGATTTGCTATCTTGAAGTTGCCTGTTTGTAAAGAATTCTTCAATATAGTGGTTACCATCAAGTCCAAGGGTTGCAAAGCCTGAGGCCGAGGACGTAGGGCTTTTATCCCGAACCTCGCTAAATTCCTGGTGTATCTCTATCCCTACTCTCTTTACTTTATTGTCTGAATTTGTTATTGTTATATAGCTGTGATATTCATTGTTTTGTTTATATCTGTTTTGAATATCACTACTCAGATCTGTCTATTGTTATATTATTGTGCTGATCTGTTATTATCCATATCTCTGCTGTAGATCTGTCTGTTGCTATATTCAATATCACTACGCTGCCTATAAATAATCTAGTTATTCTGTATATTGAATATAGAGTAATATCATACTGTGCTTGATCTACCTGCTTGTATACATCATATAAGTTTAAATCTCAGTTTCCGCATTTGATTTAAACAAAGCATTTCATAAGTTTTTGAAAACCTAAAAGAATTCATATTTTGCACATAACCTTATTCATCCCCCCCCCCCCTCTAAGGTTATACTATAGTCTAACAAGTGGTATCAGAGCTAGAAATTGCATATAGAGCTTTACATCTCGCAATTTAAATTTATCTATCTATGATCATGGGTTCTTTTTTGAAAGAGGGGATGTCTTTATTTAGGCCACCCCTGTTTAATGGGACTAACTATGACTATTGGAGTAGTCAAATGAAATGTCATGTGTAGGCTATAGATTTCACCTTATGGAGGATCATTGCAGATGGACCACTGATCCCAACGCAAATCAAAAGTAAAGCTACCGGCGAAGAAGAAGAAGTGCCAGTTGAGGATATCTACACCATTGACCTGAAAGAGCTGAGAAAGTCAGAGTTGGATAAGATATCTCAAAATGCCAGAGCAATGAATATTCTTCACTTATCCTTATGTGAAGAAGAATATGGTAGAGTCAAAGGATGTCTAACAGCAAAGGAAATCTGGGACTGCTTGCAAGCTACTCATGTAGGTACGAGCCAAGTAAAGGATACTAAAATCAGAATCCTCACTTCTGAATATGAAGCCTTCAAAATGAAAGAAGGTGAGTCTGTCGCAGCTATGCACCAGAGACTGAATCTGATAATAAACAACTTAAGGGCACTGGGAAAGAGGTATTCTACAAAAGATATAAATGGGAAAATTCTTGCATCTCTGACTGGTGAGTTCTTTCCAAAAACTTGTGCAATCACTGAAGCCAAAGATATTGGCACTCTGCCCCAAGAAGACTTGATTGGGTCACTTCTAGCCTTTGAGGTTGTATTGGCTGCTAACAAAGATCAAGAAGCAGAAATGGTAAAAGAAAGAAAATCTCTTGCTCTTGCTGCTAAAACACCTAAGGTAGCAAGGAAAGAGGTTGAGTCTGATGATGAAGACATGGCTGAATTATTTGAAGAATTCATGAGATTCAACAAACTTGAAAAGAGAAATAACTCAAAGAAATCCAAGAAAGCTAAGAAGGCTACATGGAACAACTATACTGACAGTGAAGAAGAGGAGGTTGCAAATGCCATTTGTCTCACGGCATGTGAAACACCTAAGGCTACTATATGGGATTGTCTTGGCACTGATAGCGACACAGCCGAAGAAGAGCAAATTGCAAATGGTGTTTGTCATATGGCAAATGACTCATCTAAGGTAAACCTTAACTCTTCTAGTCTTTCTGATTCCTCTATGCATGATGATTTACTTGATGATAGTTGTAGTAGTCAAGATTTGAGTGAGGCTTTTGATGCTCTCTATTTTGAACATGAAACTCTGTTGTTAAAATCTAAGAAATTGGCAAAGAGTAACAAAAGCATGCTCACTCAAATTGAGACTCTAGAAAATGAGGTAACTAAGTTGAAAAATGAGCTACATGAAATAAAACCTTTCAACCTTGAGTTTCTTGAGCTTAAACAAAATTTTGAAAAAGCCAAGGTCGAAAATGAATTTTTGAAAGAATCTTTGAAAAAGTTTGAGGTTGGTGAAAAGACCTTGACCAAGCTACCTCACTCCCAACATGAATATGTTGATAGGAGAGGTATTGGGTACCAAGGTAATTCCACCACCTCCAGCTCAAACAAAAATATCACCTTTGTAGCTTCTACCTCTAATCATAAACCTACTATCTTCAAATGCACATATTGCCAAAAGGGAAACCATAGCTCCTCTTCATGCCCCATCCGTAAAATATGTGAGCTTGGAACCCTTGTACCTACTTGGAAGAAACCAAGGTGGATTGTGAAAACCCCCTTGATAACTAACCCCAAAGGACCCAAAGAGAATTGGGTACCAAAATTTTCTACTTGATCTTAGTGCAGGTGTGCTACAAGGTATGGGGGTCAGATCGATACCTTGATAGCAGAGACTCAAAGTTCATGACTGGAGACGCAAAAAGATTCTTAATACTCAGAAACAGCAGTCATGTGACTAGTAATATGATGCAACATATTTTTGATGTTAAAAATGATACCTATATTGTTGAACCAAGTATGGCATATTATCTTGGGTATCCTATTTTCTCTAAATATCTTTTTTAAACTGTGATGGTCCACCATCTTTTGGCTAAGCTTTGCATTCTAAAATTAATCAGGGGGATCACCAACTAAGGGGGAGCATAGCATGAACTACTGTTTTTAATATATCATATGCTATGTACTACTGTCTATTGATTCTGCAAATTTATAATGCGGTTATGTGCTCACCCCCCTCCTTTTTGATGAAAACAAAGGGGGAGAGAATATTATGCATGTTATATGTGGGAGAGAATATATGCTTGGTATATGTGAGGGGAGAAAATAATTGCTGCTATCCTGCTGATGTACTGTGTATTTTATTATGCATATGCTTAGGGGGGGCTTTTTGAAAAAGTTCCATTACCATCAAACCCCCTATGCATAATGTAATTTGTTATCATCAAAAAGGGGGAGTTTGTTGAACCAAGGACAAACACTCTTTGTTTTGAATGATAACAAATTACATCTCATTTACTAATGGTTGCAGTTGAATGAAAGTACAGGAAAAAATGAAGGTACATTGATTAAATCAAAGAGCAGGGACTAAAGTGCAATGGCTTGCAGAAGAAGCAACAATGAAGTTGAAGACCTAATTGTTTATCTGTTTTTGATAGGACTCAAATGTAAGATCCTATCCCTTCAGCTTTATGACATTTAGTAGAAGAGAGATGATGTTTTTAAAAAATGTTTTGAAAATAAAATTGTTGTGTTGAAAGTCTTGAAAAATATTTTAGTCAAATGCATGCATGGGAAAGGCACACAACATGGGAAAATGTTTTTTAAATGAAAGAATCGATTTTCCATTGTCTCATAGGAGTATAAAATGAGACATGATAAATCGATTCCTAAGCCTTTCCTAAGCATGATAATCGATTTCCAAGTCATCTTAAAAAGAAAAGAATCGATTCCTAGCCTTTCTTGAGCAAACTAAAGAATCGATTCTTGGCTTCCCTTTTGAGAGTATGAAATCGATTCATTGCCTTCCTTATTTGTTAAAATCGATTATATACTAAATATATTGGAGTATGAAATCGATTTTAAGCTTCCTTCCTTTGAAACAATCGATTGTCTCACTCCTTTATTTAAGCAAAGAATCGATTACAATGCATTCCTTTTTTAAGAGAAGAATCGATTATGCCATCTAGTGTATCAGAGCACATAATCGATTCTTGCTCTACTTATTTTATTTCAACGGTCAATTTTTTACATTCCCTATAAATAGGAAGCTTGGATTCACAAATCCTCACACCACTTTCCACTTCTCTGCTACGTACTTTCAGATCAAAAAGAAAAGAAAAAAAAATAAGAGCTTTCATTTTCAGATCTATATTTCAAAGTTCTTCATTATCAAAAACCAATCATCTCTCACTCTACTATATTGTTACTATACTGCTGAAGTGATTGGTTCGTAGATTTCATATTGTATTCGTTTTCTAAGTGGTTATTTTGAAATCCTGGGATTTGTTCTTGGGTCTCTCAATCAGGAGATTGAGTTGGTTTAAAATCCTGGGAGGTGATCATGGGTCATTCAATCGGGGAGATTGAAGTGGTAGTGAAATCCTGGGAGGTGCTCTTGGGTCGTTCAATCAGGAGATTGAAGCGGTTGAAATCCTTACCTAGGTGCTCGGGTTCTCAGTTCGGGGGAATTGAGATTTGCTATCTTGAAGTTGCCTGTTTGTAAAGAATTCTTCAATATAGTGGTTACCATCAAGTCCAAGGGTTGCAAAGCCTGAGGCCGAGGACGTAGGGCTTTTATCCCGAACCTCGCTAAATTCCTGGTGTATCTCTATCCCTACTCTCTTTACTTTATTGTCTATATTTGTTATTGTTATATAGCTGTGATATTCATTGTTTTGTTTATATCTGTTTTGAATATCACTACTCAGATCTGTCTATTGTTATATTATTGTGTTGATCTGTTATTATCCATATCTTTGCTGTAGATCTGTCTGTTGCTATATTCAATATCACTACGCTGCCTATAAATAATCTAGTTATTCTGTATATTGAATATAGAGTAATATCATACTGTGCTTGATCTGCCTGCTTGTATACATCATATAAGTTTAAATCTCAGTTTCCGCATTTGATTTAAACAAAGCATTTCATAAGTTTTTGAAAACCGAAAAGAATTCATATTTTGCACATAACCTTATTCATCCCCCCCTCTAAGGTTATACTATAGTCTAACAATAGGATCTTCTTCCGAAGCCTGTGTCTCATGAATAGAAGTCTTATGTCATCGTCTAGGTCTCTAACAGTGTTAGCTTCCTTATTGAACCTTTCAATGTAGTCTTTCAGGGTCTCAATTTCTCCCTACTTTACTGCTTTGAGCACGTCTGCGGACACCGGATTCATCTTGGAGGCTGTGAAGCGCGCCGAGAAGACTCAGACCAACTGTTCCTAGGAGTAAATGGAGGCGGGTTTGAGATATCGAAACCAGGACAAGGCTGTCCTGCTCAGCGAGAGTGGGAAAATCTTGCACTTTACATCGTCCGTGGCATTCCGATACTGCATCATCAGATCAAAGGTATCGACATGCTCATCCGAGTCGCCGGTCCTGTCGTACATGTTCAGTTGAGGTGGTTTCTCCAAGGACCTCGGCACTTTGCAAACGGAAATCTCCCATATGAAAGGAGTTTTCCTCGCGCGAGGGGCCTTTTCCTGGCAAGGAGAGCGATCCTTCTTGTGCGGGGAGTGCCTCCGACGCAGGGAAGCGCTGCGAGAGGATGAAGAACCGTATGCAGAGGCTTGACTGGGACTCGAACTGGGAGCCATGGCGTCGGTGCCCTCTGCGGGGTGCAGACCTGTGGACGTGGCGTCTGTGGTCGATCTTCCTCTGAGGTGGAGAACGGTGTCGCTTCGAAATGATTGTGTTCTGAACTGGGGATTTGTCACGCGGTAGGGGCGACGCTGCCGCAGTGTTGGCTCAGACAGCGGCGACTTCCTCCTCCATCTAAGTGAGTCGTAATTACTGTTGGGCTATATCCCAGAGTCACCTGTCTAGGAGATCAGGAATCTGGTTCACCACCTGGATCGGCTCCGGGACTGCCTCGGCTACTGGCAGAGGCCAGAGGATTGGTGCGGAATGTGCCGGCTCGGAGTGGTGCGGAAAGAGCCCAGACAGGTCCGACTTCGATGACGCTTTGCGGGCGAGGTTGACAGCGAGTCAGAGGTCTTCCACACGGAGCCATGAGAAAGGACTTTGATTAGGTGAGAGATGGCGATTAACTCCCATTGTGGTCGCCAAATGTTCTGCACGTGACCTCAGACCCTAAGTCCTGAGTCAATAGTTGTTACTTGATGTCTTTGAAGCCTTCGAGGTTGTCTTCGTCAACACCGTCGTCTCCCGAGGTTGGACTCGGAAGGGGTTGGGTACCTGCGGACACTCTGATGCCAAAGTCAACAATCAGAAGTCAGTGACAGGTACAAATGAAAGAAGTGTACCTATTTTCGTGGGGTAGTTCCATACTTATAGACGCGGTTTCGGGAGCTCTGCAGGTCTTGTTTATTTCTGAACCGTCAGATCAGGTTGGATCGATCTGGTCCGTTGATCTTGGTTCCTTGTGGAGATCCATTCGTTGGGCTGACTTCAACGGCGTATTAGGCCGTTTGCCAAGCGGATTGGGCCTCTGGGCCCAGTCCGGAACAATGTCTTGGAACATATGAAAATGTCTAATGTCATTTTGCACGCTTACCCATCAAAGTTTGAGAAAGAAGGGGAGGAAGATTATATCCTATGTCATTGAAGTTGAAGAAAACACAAGAGTATTCAAACACACTATCAAAAATGGCTACAAGAGGTAAGTACTATAAACCCTCTTATTTATTATTTATGGTGTCATAATGCATGCAACTAGATATTAATCATGAATGTGAAATTTATAATTCATGGTAGAATAAATCTTACATAAACTCTATTTTATGAAGGACTATATTATATTCGAATATCATTATCTTTCAAAGTTTTATTCCAAATATCTAGCAAAGTAACGAAAGGTGAAGTTTGATATTGGAACTATGAGATTCGAAAAGATGATCAAAACTTCAAAATATTTTGAGACCCTTGGGATAAAAAGGTTTGTACTTAATGGGTTTTGGCAACAATCAACCATGAAAATAGGTTTGATTATCGGTTCAAAACACACTCTTGTATTCTAAAAGCAAATATTAGTGTGAATTGTTTCTATCATTGAACCTAACATAAAATAGAGGATGGGTGAGGGATTATGAATTCTTTCTATCATTGAGATGAAATCACAATCCTAAGATTCTTTTATTTCTGAAATTTAAATCAAGCAATATTCTCCTTCTATAATCACTTGAATTAGTTAATCACCATCGAAAAATAAATTAGTAACCACATAAAGTCTCTGTGGGAACGATACTTTCACTACGAGATAGAACAATGCACTTGTGGGGTATCACATCACAACTTTGTCCGTCGAGGTGGACTTTTCTGCAAGCTTCTGAGCTAGCTATGATCCTTCGAACATCCATTGTGTGTAGAATTGTCATTGTACCTGTTCGACATATTTAGGAGTCCGGAGAGATATTCTAGCAAGGTCCATCACGGATGTATAGACTTGGTGAGCGGGACCTCGGAAATTATTTTCAGCCTGTTCTTCCAATAAGGGATTTTGCTGATAAATACTTTTATGTTTCGCCGAGAAACCTGGTTGCTCTTCGAAAAGTTGGAAAACTCAACGACCGTGGCAAGCTGAACTCTTCGAGCTTTAATTTTAGATGTTCTTAGAACATTTCAAAAAGTCTGTCCAATCATTTTCTCGATTGCTTTCCCAGTTGGACGGGAAGGACAAAAAGAGTTTGGAAAATCTTTGGAGATGGACGTCCATGTTTCATGGGGATTACTTAATCAATACCCGGGCCATAGCGACGACCCCTTGCAGAGGAGTAGTTTGGAGCGTGATTGCTAGGTGATTCACTGGTGTGGCGACTTCTCATTTTCTTTGCAGGAACAATGACGCCTCTCAACACTTTTTTGACCTGAGGGAAGTTGTTAAAAAGGTGGTGGTTCCTCAGATGCTAGTATCCCTTCTCTGAGATTATAATCAGTGGCTGGGATGGAGGGAATACCTCAGGAGGCGAAGGTAGAAAGGGAGAATCTTGAGCCTTTTTCGCGAGTTACCTTGCTGCATGCAGTATTTTTGAAGAGAGGTATGCTCGAGTTTGTAGGGCTGGCTGAAAAGGGCAGACTTGAAGTTTCGCAAAGAAGATCCCGAGACTAGATGATAAGGAAGGGATAGATTTTGCCGCTTCTGAGGATGTCGTTTTTGAATTTAGAGACATCGGCTTAGAATACCTTTGTCTGAATCCTTTAGATATTGTTTGCGTATTGCAAATTCGGCACTAAGCTTCTAGAGGCTGATTGTCAATCTGGTAAAGGAGGTAATTGATTGAGGTTTTTCTCCTAATCATTTTGGTTTGTATTTGGTCGCGCCCATGGCTCATGAGTTTGATTATTATTTTTTACAGGTAGGTTGCAACTGTTGGAAGAGCCGATGCAATGCGAAGAAGCTTCCAATCTGCCATGAGGGCTTTCGATGTGGCGGTGAAATCCATGAAGAGGTAGATCTCGGCCAGGAAGGAGCTGGAGGAGGAGTGGGATACAGCTGTTGAGCAGGTCTGGATGCTTATATCGTCTCTGTAGGAGGCAAAGAAGAATTTTGCTGAAACCGCTACAGTTGTTTTCTAGGTCGGGGTCATTCAGGCTAAGATTGCCGATTTAGAAGAGAAGATGGCCAAACAAGCGGATGAAAGGAATGTGGCTATGAAAGAGTGAGACGAGGTAGTGGTTGCTCGCCAAGATATTTACCAGACCAACATCGCATATAATTCAATAGGCGGGGTGCTGGTGTAGTACAACATTTAAAAGACTCGTCATTAAAACGCTAAGGGAAAGTTCTCTCTCCTTTAGTTCAGTTTACTGGGTACTAGGTTCGAAGATAACTTAGACCAAAGAGGTCGTGTTGGTTGTATTGGAGCCTGAGAACGAACACTAAGGGTGAGTCCTCCCTCATTTGGTTCATTTTACCGAGTACTCGGCTCGGATCTAACTCAGACCAAAGAGGTCGTGTTGGCCCTATTTGAACAAGAAAAGGCTACTTGTCAACGTGTTCTCCAGCGAGTTTAACCACACTGTAGCCACCTTTGGCGGATACTTATGATGGAGGCGCTTATGTGGGGGTATGTAGAATTGAGGTATGTTTCGGCAAGAATTATCTCGTGGTATTGATGATATTGTCGGAGAGGTCGGGTCCTATAATAACGACTTTCGGGGGATCCTCGCCAAGATGGATCGGTAAGAAATCCCCATCTGGCTCCTGCCTTGTGATTTTCTTTTCTAGTTCCTGAGTGAGCGCGTCGTCTTCTTCAATTTCTTAACTGTCAGACTCGTAATGGGTGTCCAAGTTGACAAGGATTACTTTAACTTTTTGGATACTGTCACTCTCCAACGGAAGTGTCCGGACAGAGATTTCAAGGAGTTAGATTTCGATTGATAGGCTCAAGCTGTCTTTCGATCGACGTCTAAGGTAACACTATCACTCTTACAAGAGTAGAACTATATCCTTAAGTGGACTGTAGAGGTAACTACTTCCAATCCGCCCAGGGTCGGCCTACCGATGATACAGTTGTAGACTGATAGACATGGGAGCACTAGAAACAAAGAATCGATGACAATGCCAAGGAATTTTTCTCGTAATTAAGTTATTGACACGCAGAGGCATCTGAGGGGTGTTGTTCTTGCATCAACGAAGTCGGCTATCTCCACACCTTCATACGGGGCGGGGTCTTGTTCTGAAATTCCCAACTCATTAATGAAGCCAAGAAACATGATGTCTACCGAACCTCCATGGTATACCAGGATATTGCGTACGTCGCGGTTTTCTATCATGGCTCGAATCACAAATCGGGAGGTGGATCTTGGATTTTCCTTGGTTCAGATCCTCATCACCAAATGTTAGGGGAAGTCAGTCTGAGACAAGACTGACCTTAGATGAAGATGGGGAACTCATACACTCCTCAAGGTTTCTTTCTGTTCTGGTTAAGATCTTCTTTTCCCCTAGTGGATGGCCTCCTAGGATCACTATAGTTGCCGGATATTCATCGAATTTTTGAGTTTGGATAGGGAGAGCGCTAAACTCACACTGTGGTCACCAATGAACTGTACAAGATGTCGTCTCGATCAAATGAAGCTGGGCCAAGATTCTTCCAAGTTGTGATGTTGAAGGTGCTCTAAAGGTTGTGCTGAGATGATCTCCTTCGCATTGATCCGACGAGGGGGGGAGTGGTACCTACATTGATGTGAGCGCGTATTTGTAGTGGAGGGCGTCAAAGAATGCGACATGAATCCAATAATTGTGGACTGCGATAATGGGCCCTCTTTCTCACGAGCCTTGGCCCAATCTCTAACATAGTGGATAATAGGGTAATTCTTGAAATTGAATATCCTACGAGTGGATAATTTGTCAGCAATTAGAGTGAGATGATATTACTTGCAATGAATTCCATGTATTATCACATATTGGAATTATTTGATAAAACTAAACCACAACAACAAGAACAAACTGAAAAAAATGCTTAAGTTTTTTCTTCTGGGGATGGTTTAGCAAGACTTTGCACAAAAAAATGAAAACCAAAAATGGGAGAATGGATTTATATTTGGTAAAAGTAATGGTTTCATAAATATTTTTTGTTACCACGTTATTGGTGCGTAGTTTCCGCCGGCTTAGCCGGTGACTAATCTACGCCAGGGAACCTGGCTGGCCACGAGTACTGGCTTTGTCGACCCGTGTGGTTCTCCCCTCCCAACATTTGGCACCAATTAGCTATATTCACATTCAAGATGTTAATTTTATGCACTAGACGTGCCAAATATGGTAGCTAGTTAGAAACACTTAAGCAGTTAGAACCACAATATTACCAATAGTGTTTAACTTGTACCCACGGGATTATTCTATCGATAATCTCTGACGGTGTTTCACCAAAATGATTTTAATGAATGGCAATTATCCATAATAGCATACCTTACTCAAGGATATAAAGGAGTTGATTTAAAAGAAAGTGTATTTTTCATAATCAAATAAATTACATTTGATTTCGTTTTATCGTTTTCAAAAACATGACCAAAAGATTAATAATAATAGAATAATAATTTATAAGTATTACGAAAAAACCATATTTTTTAATCAAGGTCCAAAAACATGGGCTCAATACGATAATTTATTTATCATTGTTACGGTCGGGTTCTCTTGTTGAGAAAGGACCATACACAAGTTATTGTGTGGTGTGTGATGAACAAGTATTGGATTGAGAGAAAATGTGGTGGGATCTGTTTATTGGCCTCTGGGCGTATATTTATATTATAGGGAACATAAATGCTACTTATTACAATTAATGGTCGAGTTGACCGTCACAGGTTGGCAGAGGGAAATAAGGGATATTTCCTCCTGATTATGCGTTATTCCTTTCTGGGAGAGGTCAACCCCTTAAAAAAGATTGTTGTGACCATCAATGTTGTAGCATCCAATGTTGTAGCATCCAAAGCTGCAGCATCACCAAAAACCACATCAGCTGTCATTGAGCAAGTCCCTTTTGAAACAAATGGTTGGGTATATTGTGGAGGAGGTCACTTGTATGAAGAATATCCAAGCAACCCTATCTCTGTCAACTATGAAGGGTACAACAATAATAACAATCCTTACTCACACACCTACAATCCTGAGTGGAGAAACATTCAAATTTCAATTGGAGCAACAATGCAGCCACAACACCTGCTGCTGCAACACCTACCACACCATCAGGATTCCCTAATCAACATGTCCAAAGACCATCTGCACCTGAAATGGAAAACTTCTTGGAATCTCTTATGAAAGCATTTATAAGTGTACTAGAGCATTTATGAATGATACAAGAGCATTTATGAGTGATAAAAAAACCTCAATCCAAACTCATGGTGCTGCCATCAGGAACTTGGAGAATCAGGTTTGACAATTAACCACTGCTCTTTACCAACGACCAAGTGGATCATTACCATCCACCACAGAAGCTTCAATTTCACAAACTCTAGGGAAAGAGCAGGTCTATGCTATATTTTTGAGAAGTGGAAAAGATTTAACGAAGCCATATGATACAGAAGGTGAAGGTAAGGAAGAAAAAGAAAAAAATGAAAACAATAAAGAAAATAGAAAAGAAAAAAATTCAACTGATGCTACAGCAGTACCGTCACCAAAGTTTGTTCAAGAATACCCTCCTCCTCCTTTTCCTCAAAAGATGGGGAATATAACCATGAAGACAAACAATTTGGTAAATTCTTTGAGGTATTGAAGCAACTCCACATCAATGATCCCTTTATGGAAGAAGGTGTGCTACAATGTGAGACTGCTGACAAGGAAATTTGGGAAAGAAAATTTGAGTCATTGGAGTTGCAAGACTCAAGCCTCAAGGAAAATATTTCATCAATTGAGTGCTCTAAAGAGAGTGAGGGAAGAAAAAATGAATCAGAAAAAGAAGGGGGTGTTAAAGAGACTGAGCCTGAACCAGACCCTAAAGAAACCCTCAACAAACAACCAACTCCCTCAACCCAATCCCCACCTCACAAAGATCCAACTCCACAATCTTCTCCCCAATCACCTACCACCACACCAACCAAAACCCCAACCAGCAGGCCTATACTCACACCCTCACTACAAAAATACACCAAATTTGAAGTGAACCATGTGGTAGCATCTGTTGTTAAAGCATCTGCTGAACAAGTGAATGCTGCAGCAACTGCTGCAGTAGCCAAGAAGATTCAAAGACAATAGCTAAATAAACGGGGACAAGTTCTTTTGTCCAACTCAACGCTTAAAGTACTCCCTAAAAAGCTCAAATCTAAGCAGTCAGGACCTTTTAAATTTGTGAGAGTGTACCCTAATGGGGCAATGGAATTGTTTGATGAAGCCACTAATTCCACAATGGAAAAAGGGTGAAGGTCAACACAGAGTTACCAGGACTCTAAAATTAGGATTAGTCTGGCTAAATACTCTTAAACCAAGCGCTTTTGGGAGACAACCCATGATTTTGATTTACTAATAAGCTTTTTTTGTTTATTTTTGTGCTTATGTTTTCTGTAGGAACAAACTGAAGGCATCCCAATGCTGCAGCGTTCATTGCTCCAGCATTACACCATTGTTGATGCATCCAAAAATGATGAATCAAAGAAGAAGAAGTAGAAAGGCAGTGAGAAAATGGTGAAGCTTGCACCAGCCAGAGGAAGGAGAAGAGCAAAAGGAGGAGGAATTATAACAGAAAGCACTAAGGGGAACAAAAACAACAACAGGCTGATGCTGAAGCAACCAATGTTGTAGCAACAGCATCCACTGCTGCAAAAGCTGAAACTGAGCAAGAGAATAACGGTGTTGTGTTCACCAATCAGTAAACTCTTCCCTCTTGTGTGTGTTTAGTGTTCTGTTGTTTATGTTATGGTTAGTTGTTGTGTTTTTATTTGTGTTGTTTTTGTTTATGTTGTCTTTCTTTGTGTTGTTTTTAAATTCAATAAATCTGCTGGATGCTGTAGCATCAGTATTAGCATCCGACAGCTGTGTAGGAGGGACCTTCTGATTATTGTTTTGTTTAAATCAAAGGCATGATTAGTTGCACTTTCTATCCTTGCAGTAATAGATAATGTTTCTTTTTGGGCTGAATTTAATGATGATAAAGTGTATGTGTGAGTAGCCTTGTTTGAAAAATTATTTAGTCTTATTGTTGCTTTTACACTCAAATTCCAAATCAATGGTAGTGCACTTGCCAAAAGTCTGAAATACTTACCCCAAAGCCCTCTCTCATGCTTAAAAGCCCCAAGATCTTATGTGAAGATGTTAGTCTACTCCTCTTTTTGAAAAACTCTTGGATTTATCAAAAGAAAATTACTCTTTCCAATGCTAAGTGAAGTTTTGAAGATAGATAGGAACGAAACTATGTCTTAAGAGTCACAGACTCACTTAATGAGCAGTAATAATTTTAAATGTTGTGTATTGTTTTTGTATTCTCTTTATGTATTGTTTGTTTGTCTTTGTCAAGTGTCATTGCTTGAGGACAAGCAATGGTTTAAGTTTGTGGGTGTGATAACTCTTATATATATGTTGTAGACTTAAAAAAATGTGAGTTTCTAAGTAATATTGTTGTTAAAGTAGTTAATATGTGTTGTTTAGAGTAAAAGAGGGTTAGGAACTGATTTGTGATCATTTGGCACTTTTGGTGCCCCATGTTGTATTTTAATGTGTTTGTTCAATGCTACAACATTAGTTGCCCCAGCAATAAATGACCCAGCATTAGTGGCAGACTGAAATGCTCCAGCATTCGAGTGGGAAATTACTCCAACCTTTGGAAACCTAACCATGAAGAAACCTCACTCAAGGGAGCCACCTTTTGAGGACACTTGTCAATTTGCTATAGGACTTCTTGTCTTTAATAAAGCAAAAGGCAAATCTACTTTTTGAGGCACATGGATAAAGGGATCTACTTCTTCTCCAAGTAAACTTAACCTTCAAGAAAGTTCACCCATGAAGTCTATAAATACTCTTCATCTCCTCATTCACAAGTAGACCAGAATTCACTCAAGAAAATCATCATTAGAACTGGTTTGGAAGAAGAGAGAGAAGAACGCGACACCTTCTCTCTCTACTTCCACAATTACACTATGCTGAAGGATTGTAAATTAATCCAATCCCTATTGGAAGGATACTCTACTTTCAGTTTGTTAGTTTTTAAAGACTGTCTATACTTTCACATGACCTTTTCACACAACAACTCGCCATCAAAGTTTTCAACAATGTCATTGCGCAAGTTAAGGTTCTGCACCCCGAGCTCGAGTTGTCCCTCCCAAAGGTCAATTATGAGGTGAGGGAGGGTCAGATCGTCAAGCCGGTGAAAGGTTGCAAGCTCGAGATCATCTTTCCTCGTCCAGCAGTTTCTGACCCCCAGTAGTTGTATTTTTCTTTCAACTTTTGATTTTTTCTTCGGGATTTGTAATAGGTGGCCTCGGCAATTTACGGGGTCACCTTTTGATTGTAATACGTACTTGAGGTACAGGCCTCATCCGGTTTTATATTTTTGATGCAAGTTGTGCTTGTTTATTCCTTGCTTTATGCTACCGTTTCTGCCTTGTGGATTTGAATGCGACTTTGAGGCTACTTCGAGCCAGGCTGTGTGATTGAGGCAACCCAAATGTGAAGCCGGTGGGCCACGATAGGCCCGACCTCGACTTGGAGGTCAGCGAGCCATGCTAGGCTAGTCCTCGAAATGGATGTCAGTGCGCCACGCTAGGCCCGACCTCGTAGGGAGAGGTCAATTGGAGGAACGTCGGAGAGACTCTTAAAGAAGGAAGTCAATCCGAGGCCATGAATCAGGTGAGACTTCATTCGGTCTATTTCACCAAGTGCGGAGTCTTGGAGTGAACGTGGAGTGAAGAAGCTCGCACGAGGTCGGGTGCAAGGGCTTGGCCTTGACCTCGACCAGCGTTACTTTGGCAGCAGCACTACGTCTCTAAAGAAAAGTTATTCACTGAAAAGGTGGACTCGGAGGTCAATTTTGCATATATGATAATTGGTTACATACAATTCATATATCAACTGTAATATCGTCGGAGTTTTGTGGTGTTCCAGGTTATTGGGATCACCTCCTTCTCAAGGGTCTCCAACTTGTAGGCTCCCTTGCATTTCTTGGCGATTACCCTGTAAGGACCTACCCAGTTCGGTGCCAGCTTACCTTGCCTGGAATTCTTTCCCCCGACGTCGACTCGGCACAAGACGAGGTCGCCGACTTCGAATTCTCGTGGAATAACTTTTGCGTTGTACCTCCTTGTGATTCTGTGTTTGACCACTGCCTCGACGAGTGCTTCCTGGTCGCGCACCTCTTGGGCGAGGTCTAACTCTTGCCAAACTGCTTGGTCGTTGTCTTCCATGTTGAGGGGGTGAAAGGTTCTCCCGATGAGCTCTCCGTCTCGACTGGTATTACTGCTTCGGTCCCATACGTGAGTCGGAAAGGTGTTTCTGCCGTTGTAAAGTGAGGAGTCGTGCGATACGCCCAGAGGACATAGGGCAGTTCTTCTACCCAAGAGCCCTTAGAGTCATTCAACCTCCTTTTTAATCCTTGTAATATCACCTTGTTGGCCGCCTCGGCTTGCCCATTTGTTTGAGGGTGTTCAACCGAGGTGAAGCGGTGTTTGACCCTAAGATCGGGCATTAATTTTCTGAAGCCTTTGTCGGCAAATTGCGTTCCGTTGTCAATGACCACGACCTATGGGATCCCGAACCTGACCATTATGTTTTTCTTGAAGAACTTGATACATGCCTTTGCCGTGATTGTTGCCAGGGGTTCGGCTTGGATACATTTGGTGAAGTAGTCCACTGTGATGATTAGAAATTTGACCTGCCTCGGCGCCACAGGGAACAGACCTAGCAAGGTGATGCATTTGTCACATTTTTTAACTAGTAGCGCAGCATCTTGAGACATGGTAGGCCAGTATAAACCTACCCTAAAAGCCTTCTTGGCGGGGGCCCTGGACCCCAGATGTTGTCCGCAGATTCCCTCGTGTCTCTCAGTCAGGATATAGTCGGGTTCCTCGTTCTCCACACACTTGAGCAGGGGGGTGGGGAATCCTCGATGGAAGAGCGTGCCTTCTATGAGAGAGTAGGAGGCGGCCCGTTTCCTAATCATGGCGGCTTCTTTAGGTTTGGCTGGCTTGATGTTTTCCTCTATGTATCTCTTCAGGGAGGTGATCCAATTTTCTTCGGGGTCGATGACATGTACTAACGATGTCAGAGTGGGTGTCAGGCTAACACTGGGTATCACAGCCATGAATAGAGCAAGGACTACCTTTTCGATCCTCTGATACCTTGTCTCGGGCCCCTGCAAGACTTAGCTGACGAAGTATATTGGCCTCTGCCTCAATTCGGTTTCGCGGATCAAGATGGCGCTGAGTGCCTCTTCTTCCACGGCGAGGTAGAGGTATAGTAACAGGCCTGGTTATGATGGGCGGCTGGCCCAATGAGAATCTGCTTGAGGTCGATCAAGGCTTGTTCGCACTCAGGGGTCCATTGGAACTCGACCCCCTTCTTTAGGATCTTGAAGAATGGCAGCGACCTATTGGAAGCTTTGGACAAAAAAACCTTGATAACGCGGCTATCATCCCGGTCAGCTTTTGGACTTCCTTTCTGGAGGATGGGGGCCGCATATTGGTTACACCCCTGCATTTGTTGGGATTTTCTTCGATTCCCCGCTCCGTGAGGCAGAACCCCAAAAACTTTGCGGCTCGGACCCCGAAGGTGCACTTTTCGGGATTGAATCGAAGGTTGTTCTTCTTGGCCTCGGCAAAGATCTCGGTCAAGTCGGCGAGGTGATCCTCGTCGATTTTGTGTTTGACGATCATATTGTCCAAGTATACTTCCACTACCCATCCTATTTGATTTTGGAAGACCTTGTTCATCATGTGTTGGTATGTAGCCCCGGCATTCTTTAAACCGAACGGCATGACTCGGTAGCAATAATTCCCCCGGTCTATCAGGAAAGCCGTCTTTTCCTGATCAGGCGGGTACATTGGTATCTGATGGTACACAGAATACGCTTCGGGTAACGATAGGAGGTGGAATCCTGACGCGTTATCCACTTGCTTATCTACGCTCGAGACCGGGAAAGTGTCCTTTGGGCATGCCCGGTTGAGGTCGGTGTAGTCTACACATATACGCCCTTTACCATTACTCTTTTTTACTAACACCACGTTCGACAGCCATGTAGTGTACTTTACTTCCTTGATGAACCCTACAGTAATGAGATCTGAGACGGCCTTGGAGGCGGCCTCAACCTTTTCTTTGTTTTGTACGCGTCGTTTCTAAGCGACCCACATGGCTTCGAGATTGACTGTGAGGTGGTGGAAGGAAACCTCAGGAGGGATACCCGGGATATCCGCTGCCAACCAAGCGAACAAGTCGGCGTGCTGCTTGAGGCAGGCGATGAGGCCCTTCTGCACATAATCTGGGAGTCCGACTCCGAGCCTCACTGTTTTAGCGGGGCCGTCTCCTACAGCGACTTCCACAAAATCCCCATCAGGCTCAGGGCGTTTGATTCGATTCTTTAACTCTTTCGCGAGCTGGTCATCTTGCTCGTCTTCTCAGCTATCGGGGCCATATCAGGCATCCAGGCCGGGTATACCGACCTCCGGTGGTGCTTGCTCAGCTCGCATCTGAATCTGCATTTCTTCGACTTTCTCCCGGGGAGTCTTGCTAGTCTGTTCCAAACCGAGTATGGCTTTTGCCGATAAGTAATGACACCTCTTAGCAGCTTCTAAGTCGGAGGCAACCTTGATGATCTCATCCTTTAACGAGTAGAACTTCATTTTCAGATGAACTGTGGAGGCTACGATTCCTAATGCCCCAGGGTCGGTCACCCGATGATGCAGTTGTAAGGCGAATCACAGGGTAAAACAAGGAACCGTGTCTTGATTGTGTGTGAGAGATCGCCTATTCCGTAGGTAACCAAGAGATTGACGTACCCGAGAGGCTGAGTCGAGGCTCCGTTGAACCCTAATAAATCTGAACCATTGAAAGATACGAGCTTAGCTTCGAGAATTTTCAGTTTCAGCAAAAGACCAAGGAACATGACATCCACAGAGTTCCCCTAGTCCACTAGTATCTGTAGAAATCAGACGTCCAACATCGTCGCACAGATTACGAGGGGAACGTATTTGTTCACAGCACCATTCCATAGATCATGATCTTAGAAGACGAGTGGAGGTCGGATCAGACCCTTCCTCTGAGTGGGTTTACTGGAAATATGCAGTATTTCCTCCCATTTCCTCTTGAGGGATCTGCTGGTCTCGGGGGATTCGACCGAATAACCACCCAAGATGATAGCTACGGTTGCCTTTGCCCGACGTGGCTTCCTGGATCGGGTAGTCTTGAGAAAGGACTTGGTGAAGTTTTGTTGGAAGGACATCCATGGGTGTTGACCTCGATTTGGTGAGAGATGACGATCAACTCCCACTGTGGTCTCCAATGTTCAGTACGTGACCTCGGATCCTAGATCCTTGGTCAATAGAGGTTGCTCAATGTCTCTGTATAGTCTTCTCCTTGGCCCGAGGTCAGAAGAATGCCTCCATAGTCAGAATCCCCAAGGTTGTCCTTGCCAACGTCGCCTTCTTCTGAGGTTGGACTCGAAAGGCTTGGGTACCTGCAGACACTCTGATGCCAAAGTCAGTAATCAGAAGTCAGTGAGAGGTACAAATGAAAGAAGCTTACCTGAATCCTGGAGTCAATGCTGTATTTATAGACACAGATAATGGAGCCAAGCCGTCCGTTGATACTGACTCATGGTGGATTTCCCATCTTGGGCCAGTCTCGATGTCCTTCGCGGGTGTTCTCTTAATCAGATTGGGCCACTTGGCCCAGTCCGGAACACTTCCGCTTTCTATTTCATCTTGAATTCGGGTATGGGTTCATAAAGTATTGATTTAGTGTTGTGCAATTTCTTGATTTCTATATGGGTAGAAACGTGTGGTTAGGCACAATTCTTAATTGTTAGAAACCAACAATTAGATATACCCATTGCTATTTAAATGTTATTATTAAAATTTACCGACGTAGATATTCCCTCTACGTACTTGTACTTGTACTTGTTATAAAGGAATTGCCAAATGCCCATTGCCCATTCCTTTAGATCTTCCCTCTACTTGTCAAAAAGGCATTGCCCGCTTCTATGGAAAACTCAACATCATCATCTTCTTCAACCTTAATAATTGAATGGACTTACGATGTCTTTATCAATTTTTGAGGTGAGGATACACGCAAGCGTTTCATAGGATACCTTTTTCAAAGTGTTTTGGACTGGACCAATAGGCCCATTCAGCAATTGGACATGGATTGGTCCAATCACTTTGATCCATATCCACAATACACAAGCCCATTCATGACTCTTATACTAGGATGACTCAGATTCACTCTACCGATCGAATGGCTCACCACGGGCACAAATTCCTATAAATACTGGCTCACATTGCCGTAATTAGGTATATTCTTGATCGTACCTGATCAATACGATGGTTGCCGCTGTTTGATGATGTCGCTCGGTCGTTGGAATGAAGGACCGAGTTGTAGGCCACACGCGGGTGGTACCTGCAAAGGCACTCCAACGCTCAAGTTAGAGGTGCTTCAACGGGCAGGGTCACAAGGTGAGTAAAACATACCTGAAGCCACATGCTAGTGTGGTATATAATGTTGGCGTTCTAGCCGTTGCGCATTTTGCGGGGCCGGCCGCATCTTGCGGAGCAAGGTAGGTATTGGGCCGCGATGGGCCTGTTTGACGAATTGGCCTTCGAGCCCACTCCAGAACAGTTGCCCCCCAAGCCTAGGTCGCCTGGGGGCGGGCTAAGGCTTGATTCCTTGCCCCCCAGCGTGGTCACAAACGACCGTTCTGGAACCACGACTGGACGAACGTAGTCTGGTCGATCGCTAATTGGCTGATTGCGTGCTCGCTGCCACGCGGCCTGGTCACACGGGGCCAGGTGCCGTCTTGGAGGTGATGCCTGACAATAAATCGTCATGAATGCTGAGGCGACAGTTACTTTAATGAGGTGACGTTTAGAGACTCGAGGAGTTTAAGCAATGATGGTACATGAAGAGTCGCGCCTCTTCACTTCCGGCCCATGGTGATGGTTGGCCCATTATATATAGGGTTCAAGGGGTACATCATTCACGCGTTTCTCCGATTTCTCCGCTCTCACAATCAGCTCGCTCGCGCTCAGCTCGCTCGCATTCGACTGCTCGCATTCAACTGCTCGCAATTCAAGGTAACCACGACCGCTCTTCCTTTATTTGAGTTTTTATGTTCCACCTGATGGAGGGGGTGTCAGGTCTGGGGACGACCACCTCGCCCCTTCCCACGCGCGAGTAAGACCTTGACCGTTATTCCCCTCCACAGGTTCATTCTGGCGCGGACCAAACAAACCCGCCGTATCTTTGGAGTCCCGGCCGTTTCTCTTGCGCAAAATATGACCCGACCAGTGGAACAGAGTCCTGCACATGCCCGATCGTCTTCTTCTAGTGACGAATCTTCTTCCTCTGGGTCTTCGACCCAGAACTCGACTTCATCTAGCGGATCCGGGACGCGGCCGGACAGAAGTGGGGTGCCGTACTCCGAGGTTGTGGTTGCTGATACTGCAGAGAGCAACGCACGGGTTGCCTGTGAGGAAGGTTTTGACCAGGCTGTGACCGACGTAACCGAGACGGCCGACGGAGATCAACAGGGCGACCATGGAGAAGATCCTGAGGTTGCAGCTGCGAAGGAAATGTCTTGGGTTTCTCTCAACCTGAGAGGTCAGCGCAGCAAAATTCAACGGGGGAGCCAAGACCTGGAGTATCTGGCGACCGAGCTAAATGAAGGTTGGAGGGTAGAAGGTATGGCCAAGGGGGAAGATGTTGCGGCCTGGACTGATGTGCTGAAGTTCACGATGTACCGCATCGTGTTCGAACGCATGGGTATCATTCCGCCATTCACCAGGTTCCAACGCCAAGTTCTACGCTACCTTCAGGTCGCTCCTTCTCAGCTGAACCCGAACGCTTGGGCGTTCTTGCAAGCATATGAAGATGTCCTTGTTGTTCTGAGACGGCCGGTCTCTGTACGACTGTTTTTCTCTTTGTTTGAAATGAGCTATATCTACGAGAAGGGCTCAAAGGGCGCCCGCAAGGAAGCGGTCTCATTCAAGAACCGGTCAACGTACAACTTTTTCAAACCTTACATGGAATCATTGACGACCGGATGGAAAAGAGAGTTCTTTTGGGTTGTTCCCAGCTCGGTCGAGGCCCAACGAGGGATCACCCAAATGTCCAGAGATGATCAAGAAGGAACGCCCGTGTTTCCCACAGTGTGGAGTTTCAACCATTTCTCGAAGAAACCGGGCCAGTATGCTTTCAAAGAAACTGACCTTGACGACCTGGACATGGGGACGATCCGTAGACTGAGAAAGATTGCGTCCTTGGTCCCTGAGGGTCGCATCAAGGTTAAGAACATTGTGGACGCCCGTTCCAAGAAAAAAGTCAAGGCCGCTCTTGGTCGGTGGTCGCTCGCCTATTTAATTTTCTGTCCCTTTGTTTTGTTTAACTGTTTCTAACCATCTGCTTTTGCCTTTGCAGTTGACATGGCCAACATGAATGACTTTGACCTGTTGGAACAATGGGCGGCCGAGGATGGCGATGCTTCGCCCGTCCGCAGAAATCCTGAAGCTCAACCCGAAGGCACGCCGCTACCTGCCGGAATTGGGTCTCAGCCCGGTCGTCATACTCCTCGGGCGGGCACACCAGCACAAGCCATTGACCTGAGCAGCCCACCCAAAAATCAAGGAAAATCCAAAAGGAATAGGTCGGTCGATGATGGGGGCGAGAAAAAGAAGCATAAGAGTGGAAAAAGCCACGGGCACAACCGGTCGCCCAAAATCGACCTGCTTGGGTTGGGTGATGAAGACTGTGCTAGTTTCAAGAAGGAACCTTTCGAGGTGATGGCCGATGCAATGAAGGCCGCTGGTATTCTGTTCAAGAAATACCAAGATGAAGAATCAGATAGCCTGGAAGGTAGGCGCCTTGCCCATAGGTATTCATTGCTTGAAGACGACCTAGTCGATAAAAATTTTAAAATGAATTCTGCCTTGTCATTGCTCGCAGAAATGAGGGGCGAGAGAGACGACCTGCTCAAGAAAAAGAAGGAGCTCGAACCGAGAATCGAAGCGGCCGCTGACAATGAGAGGAAGCTTGTCGAAGCAGAACGCCAGCTTGTGGCTGCTGTCTCTGCTCAAACACTGGCCGAGTCTGCTCTGGACAAGGCGGTCACTGACAAGGAAACAGCTGAGAAAGAGGTCGAACGCCTCTCTTCCAACAATAAAGAGCTGTCGAGCCAGGTCGTTGTACTAAAAATTGAGCTGGAAGTAGTGGAGGTGGAAAAGAACGAGTTTAGGGGTCGCTACAAGGACGTTCTTGACCGGGCTAAGGGAGCTGCGGAGGGTCAATTTGAAAATGCGGTCAGCCAGATCAAGATCCTCTACCCTGATCTGGAGGTCCATCGCGAGATCGTTCAAAGCATACATCGTGTGACCGAGCAGCAGATCGTCCGTCCCGTGAAGATGTCGAAGGGGAAGGTCCTTCAAGAAGAGGCGGTCATCTATCAGGCCCCCAGCGACCCTTAACTTGTAATTTTCTTCTGAATTGTAATCTTGGCCCGCCTGCGAGCGGTGCTTGAACGGGCGCCTTGGTTTCGACCAAGGCGTCTTTTTTTTGTAATTAATGACAATTTTCCATGAATTTCAGCCCGTTTAATTGCTTTATAATTGGACTTGATTCTTTTTTTGCTACGGTCGGTCGTTCTTTTTAGGCCGCTCGGCGGCTCTCGTTTGGGCCATTCGATGGCACTCTTTTTAGGCCGCTCGGCGGCTCTCGTTTGGGCCATTCGATGGCACTCTACTGGTCGCTCGACTGCTACTCGCAAGGTGAGCGACCGTGCATACAATTTGCATGAAAATAAATACACAAGTCGAATATTAAGGTCGGTCCTCAGTAAAAAACCCCAGTGGGGAAAAAGAGCGACCGCCTGTTCTTTATTGATCAACCAGTGTTTACAACTTAGACATAATACTTTCTTAACTTGTCAGCATTCCATGTTCCGGGGATGGTCGCCCCTTCCATGGTTTCCAGCTCGTAAGCTCCCTTCCCAGTCTTGCTGATGACACGGTATGGTCCTTCCCAGTTAGGGGCGAGCTTTCCCTGGCGAGCGTTCTTATTCCCCACGTCGGCCCTCCTAAGGACTAGCTGTCCAATGGAGAACTCCCTCTTCTGGACGCGGGCGTTGTACCTGGCAGCGACCTTCTGTTTGACGAGTTGCTCCCTAAGTGACGCCTTGGTTCGCAGCTCATCAACCAGGTCGAGTTCTTCTCTTGTTGCTCGCTCATTCGCGGCCGGGGTTGGTGGGTTGGTCGTCCTCCAACTTAGCTCTCCCATCTCAATCGGGATGACAACGTCAGTACCATAGACAAGTCTAAATGGTGACTCCCCGGTCGATGAGTGGGGGGTCGTTCTGTAGGCCCAAAGGACCGACTGTAGTTCTTCTGCACAATTGCCCTTGGCTTCATCCAACCTTCTTTTCAGTCCGCGTAGCACTACCCTGTTGGCCGCTTCTGCCTGGCCGTTGGTTTGTGGGTGCTCGACCGAAGTGAAACGCTGTTTCACACCTAGGCCGGCCAACATTTCTCTGAACTTCTTGTCTGCGAACTGAGTTCCATTATCCGTCACCAATTGCTGGGGCACTCCAAAGCGGGCGAGCACGTTTCTCTGAAAAAACTTAGACACCTTCGCTGAGGTAATGGTGGCAAGTGGCTCTGCTTCTATCCACTTGGTGAAGTAGTCGATCGCAACGATCAGGAATTTGAGCTGACCTAGTGCAGGTGGAAAAGGGCCGAGCAGGTCCATGCCCCACCAAGCGAACGGCCATGGTGGGGTTAAGCTGTGTAGTTCTGATGAGGGCGCTATATGTAAGTCGGCATGGATCTGGCATTTCTTGCACTTCTGAACAAGTAACTTAGCATCCTCATCCATGGTCGGCCAATAGTATCCGGCCCTGAGCGCCTTCTTAGCAATTGACCGACCACCTTGGTGGCTACCACAATCTCCTTCATGTATATCTCTAAGTACATGGTCGGCCTCGACCGACGTAAGGCATCTCAGCAATGGGGATGAAAAGCCCCTTCTATACAGTCTTCCTTCGATCACTGAGTACTTGGTCGCCCGTAACCTCAGGAGTTTTGCTGCCTTCTGGTCGCAAGGTTCTACTCCATTAAGAATATATTGCAAGATAGGAGTAATCCAGTCTCTGTCCAAGTCGACCGTTAGAATGGCTAATGGTTGGGCAGGCTTGGTCGATACGCTCGGCCGCGTTAATGTTTCCTGAATTAGACTTCGATGATTCCCAGGAGCCTTTGTACTGGCTAATTTTGATAGGATGTCAGCCCTCACGTTCTCTGTCCTGGGGACGTGCTTAACTTCTGCTCGGTCGAATTGCCTGAGCAGATCCCTTACCTTGGCCAAATAATTCTTCAGGATATCATCCTTTGCGTCGTATAGGTCTTGAATTTGGGATACTACCAGTAAAGAGTCAGAGTGAAGTTCGACACGGTCGACATTGAACTCTTTGGCTAGCTGCAGCCCGGCAATGCACGCTTCATACTCGGCCTGGTTGTTTGAAGTGTGGAATGCAAAAGTCAATGACACTTCAACAGTGAGTCCTTCTGAGTTTTCAAGAATCAAACCGGCCCCACTTCCTTTGCTGTTGGAGGACCCGTCCACGTGTAAAGTCCAGGTCGTGATGGCCTGGTCGTCTGGTATTGGAGTCATCTCAGCGATGAAGTCGGCCAACACTTGTGCCTTAGCGGCCTATCTAGCCTCGAACTTGATCCCAAACTCACTGAGTTCCACAGCCCACTTGATCATACGCCCTGCTAGGTCAGGTCGGTGAAGGATTTGCCTAATAGGCTGGTCGGTCCTTACCACGACCTGATGAGCCACGAAATAAGGGCGCAATCTACGGGTGGCCACAAGTAACGCTAAGGCCAGCTTCTCAATCTTCTGGTATCTGATCTCTGGGCCTTGAAATACCTTACTGATGAAGTAGGCCGGGTTCTGCTTCAGGTCGCTTTCTCTTACGAGAACAGCGCTCATGGCCTCGTCTGTTATGGCCAAGTATAAGTAAAGTGTCTCCCCGGGTTGCGGCTTGGTCATGATGGGCGGGTTGGTCAGTGCCGCCTTCAGCTCGTCCAATGCTCGCTGGCATTGGTCAGTCCATTCAAACTCGACCTCCTTCTTCAAGAGCTTGAACAGTGGAAGCGATTTGTGATAAGTCTATTTTTAGAGTCTTTTTAATAGTTATTTTATTAAGTCTTTTTAGTATTTTAATTATATTTTTGTTCTATTTTACTGCAAATGTTTACTTTTTATCTTCAGGTTTTATTTTGAAGCAATTTGGGCTGCTTAAGTCTCAGCAGGTCAGAATTCGACTAGATCTCTCAGAATTCGACTAGATCTCTCAGAATTCGACAGCATCTGTCTCAGCAGGCCAGAATTCGACAGCATCTGTCTCAGCAGGCCAGAATTCGATTGGATCTCCCAGAATTCGACTGCATCTTCCAGATTTCGACTGGATCTCCCAGAATTCGACAGGATCTCTCAGAATTCGACAGCATCTGTCTCAGCAGCCCAGAATTCGACAGCATCTGTTTCAGCAGGCTAGAATTCGACAGCATCTGTCTCAGTAGGTCAGAATTCGACTGGATCTCCCAGAATTCGACTGCTTCTGCTCTCCAAATTTCGACTGTGCCTGCTTTTGCCATCCAGATTTCGACTGTGCCTGCTTCTGCTGTCTAGATTTCGACTGTACAGTCAAAATTGGAATTGCCCACTTGCTGATGGATATTTTCCCCACTTGTTGATGGATATTTTTGATGACTACCTTGGCCAACTTGATTTGCCACTTTTTCCTCTTTAGGACCATTTTGCCCCTCATATTTTCCTATAAATAGAGGCTTGATCCTCACTTGTAACTAAGCTTGAATTTTGTTAGAAAATCAATGACAAAGGCTCTCTAATTATTCATGACTTCAATTTACTCTTCATGCTTTTTTATGATTCTTGTTTATTTACTTTCTTGCCCTTTAAATTCTTGCTATTTATTTTCCAAGTCATTTACTTTCCTTGCTATTTAATTTCTCGCTCTTTACTTTCTCGCTCTTTATTTTTCGCTCTTTACTTTTCCGCTCTTTTATTTTCCCTGTTATTTACTTTTTCGCCCTTTTACTTTCCAAGTCATTTACTTTCATTGCTATTTAAATTCTCGCTCTTTACTTTCTCGCTCTTTACTTTTCCGCTTTTTATTTTCCTTGTTATTTACTTTTTCGCCCTTTAAATTTCCAAGTCAAGTAAATCACTGGCAAGTCGAGTAAATCACTGGCAAGTCAAGTAAATTACTGGCAAGTCAAGTAAATTACTGGCAATTTTCTTTTCAAGCAATTTACTTTCTTGTCATTTACAATTCCGCTATTTATAATTTTGCACTTTACCGCTTTCTTTTATTTCTCGCTATTTAACTTTATGTTTTCTTCTTTTATTTTCTTTTCTCCTCTTTTGTCTACAATAATCATGAGTGAGTAGACTTTACTAAAATATTCCTTCTTTCCAAAAACACTTTCTTTTCAGTTAATCAACTTTGAAAAATTAGATTGGTATTCACCTAGGCTCTCCCTGTGGATCGATAACTCTTTTATTACGCGATACGACCCGTGCACTTGCGGGGCTATCAAGTTTTTGGCGCCGTTGCCGGGGAGGCAGTGATATTGATTAAGTTTTTCGAAACCGGTTAGACTGAAATTTTATTTTCTTTATTTTTACTTTTTCTTCTCTTATCCCTCGAATGCGAAGAACCAGAAGTTTCGGTGAAACTGTTCAACAAATTCCCGAAATCGAAAGGTTCTTACATAGAAGGAGGAGAGAAATTCCCGATAACCAAATGGCGGCTAATGAAAATCGTGCTCTCAAAGAGTACGCAACACCTTCAGCAGAGCCATCGGCTGCCATTGTACATCCAAATGTAGAAGCAAATAATTTTGAACTCAAAACATCTCTACTTTCGATGGTACAACAAAACCAATTTTCTGGTTCTCCCACGGAGGACCCAAATCTTCATATTTCAATTTTTCTTGAATACTGTGGAACTCTCAAATTAAACGGGGTACCTCCGGATGCCATAAGACTAAAACTCTTCCCTTTTTCATTAAGGGATAGAGCTAGAGCATGGCTACATTCTTTGCCTTCGGAATCCATTACCAGCTAGGACCAGCTAAAACAAGCTTTTCTTGCTAAATTCTTTCCCCCAAGTAAGACAGCTCAAATGAGAAATCAAATTACTCGATTTTCTCAAAACGACGGGGAATCTCTTTATGATGCTTGGGAACGTTTCAAAGAAATGTTAAGGCTATGCCCCCATCATGGACTAGAGAAATGGCTTGTTGTTCACACTTTTTATAATGGATTACAATATGCAACAAGAATGACTATTGATGCAGCTGCAGGTGGAGCTTTAATGAACAAAAATTTTACCGAAGCTTATGCTCTCGTTGAAGATATGGCTCAAAACCATTGTCAGTGGACAAGTGAGCGAGCCATAACGAATAAACCAGCCGCATCAAAAGAGGCAGGTAAGTATGAAATATCTGTTGTTGATCATCTTACCTCAAAAGTGGACGCACTTTTTCAAAAATTTGAAAAATTAAATGTAAGTGCCGTCTCACAAACTTCTTCTCCTATTACTCCACCATGTGAATTATGTGGGGTTGTTGGCCATATTGGAGATGAATGCCAGCTTGAGGCATCTAGTGCTGGAAACGAGCATATTAATTATGCTCAAAAGGAAGATCCGTTTTCAAATACTTATAATCCTGGGTGGAGGAATCATCCAAATTTTTCTTATAAAAATCCTCCACCCAATCCAGCACCTAGACCACCTCCTGTCTTTCAAAATCAAAGGGTTTTTAACAACCCACAAAACAACCCACAAAAGTCGAACTTGGAATTTTTGATGGAAAAATTTGTGTCATCTCAAACAAAACAAAAAGAAGAATTCAAAAATCAAACTGGTTATTTGAATGACACACTTATCAAATTAGTATCAAAAGTCGACTCTATCACCACTGATAATAAAATGCTTGAAAATCAAATAACTCAAGTGGCAACACAGGTAGCTTCATCCTCTAAGACTTCAGGGGTATTTCCTGGGCAACCAGAACAAAATCCAAAAGGCCAAATAAATGTCGTCACCCTTAGAAGCGGAAAACAATTAGAGGAACCAAGAGAAAACCAAGAAAAAACTGTGAGTGAAAAACATAATTTACCAGGTGAGCTAGAAGAGAAAGAAAAAGGGAAAGAACCAGAAAAAGAAAGAGAAGAACCACACATCCCCCCTCCACCATACAAACCACCCATTCCTTTCCCCCAAAGATTTGCAAAAAGCAAAATTGACGAGCAATTCAAAAGGTTTGTCAACTTGCTTAAAAAGCTTTACATCAACGTTCCTTTCACTGATGCATTGTCTCAAATGCCGTCTTATTCTAAATTTTTGAAAGAAATTTTGTCCAAGAAAAGGAAAATAGACGACTACGAGACAATTGCATTAACAGAGGAATGTAGTGCAATTATCCAAAACAAGCTGCGACAAAAACTTAAAGATCCAGGTAGTTTTTCCATACCTTGTGTGATTGGAAGTGAAACTATAAACAGAGCGATGTGCGATCTAGGAGCCAGTGTAAGTTTGATGCCCCTTTCTCTTTGCAATAGACTAGGGATAGGCGAACTTAAACCCACAAAAATGACAATACAGTTGGCGGATCGTTCCGTTAAATACCCCACTGGAATCTTAGAGGATATCCCTATCAAGGTAGGGCAAACTTTTATACCGGTGGACTTTGTTGTAATGGAAATTGAAGAAGACTCCCAAATTCCTATTCTTCTGGGGAGGCCTTTTTTAGCTACTGCAGGGGCAATAATTGACGTTAAAAACGGTAAGTTGGTTTTTAATGTGGGGGATGAAAAGGTTGAGTTTGAAGTTTCAAACTTCATGAAAAGTCCATCTGTAAAAGACTCATGCTGCAGGATTGACATTGTAGACTATTGCGTGCGAGAGTGCTCTTTAGCATCATCTTCACAAGATAGTCTGGAAGATTGCCTTTTAGGCAACACAAATACAAATGCAGCAGGGGAAACCCAATTCTACATAAAACTTTTGGATGAAAATCCACCATCAAAAGAATTGGGTACTGAAACTTTGGGTGAGGAGAAACCTCGACCTCTCCCAAAAGAAACACCAAAAATAGAACTGAAGCCCTTACCATCATCTCTCAGGTATGAGTTTCTTGGCCCTGATTCTACTTTTCCAGTAATTGTAAATGCAAATTTGAAACAAAATGAGACTGAAAAATTACTTAATGTTCTCAAGAAGTATCCCAAAGCCATAGGGTATACTATTGAGGACATTAAGGGAATAAATCCGTCAATATGCATACACAGAATACTACTGGAAGAGGACTATAAACCTTCTATCGAGCATCAAAGAAGATTAATCCCAAACATGAAAGAGGTTGTAAAAAAAGAAGTTTTAAAACTCCTTGATGCTGGGATAATATATCCTATTTCCGATAGTAAGTGGGTTAGTCCTGTTCAAGTAGTACCTAAGAAGGGAGGCTTAACAGTTATTAAAAATGAAAAGGATGAATGCATTTCCACAAGGACAATCACGGGATGGAGAATGTGTATTGATTACAGAAAGCTTAACAAAGCTACCCGGAAAGATCACTTCCCTCTCCCGTTCATTGATCAAATGCTAGAAAGGTTAGCGCGGCACTCACATTTCTGCTATTTGGATGGTTATTCGGGATTTTTCCAAATTGCCATCCACCCTAGCGACCAAGAAAAAACAACTTTCACATGTCCTTTTGGCACTTATGCCTATAGAAGGATGCCCTTTGGTCTATGTAATGCTCCCGCTACCTTTCAAAGGTGTATGATGTCCATATTCTCAGACTTTGTTGAAAACATAATGGAAGTGTTTATGGATGATTTTTCCGTCCATGGGTCAAATTTTGAAAACTGTTTAGCCAATCTGGAAAAAGTCTTAGAAAGGTGTGAGAAGGTGAACCTAGTTCTAAACTGGGAAAAGTGTCATTTCATGGTTAATGAAGGAATTGTCCTAGGACACTTAATTTCTCACAGAGGTATTGAGGTAGACCGTGCAAAAATTGAAGTGATTGAAAAAATGCTACCTCCCACCACAGTAAAAGAGGTGAGAAGCTTTTTAGGCCATGCGGGTTTCTACCGTCGGTTCATAAAAGACTTCTCAAAAATTTCAAAACCTATGACAAGTCTGCTCCTTAAGGATGCAGCATTTATTTTTAACGATCTTTGTCTTGAAGCTTTTAACAGGTTGAAAAAGGCTTTAGTTACTGCCCCGATCATACAGCCACCAGACTGGAATCTTCCGTTTGAAATAATGTGCGATGCAAGCGACTATGCAGTTGGGGCAGTCCTGGGACAAAGAAAGGAAAAAAAATTGCATGCCATATACTATGCAAGCAGGACCTTAGACGAGGCACAAATGAATTACGCCACAACTGAAAAAGAATTATTGGCGGTAGTTTTTGCCGTTGATAAGTTTCGGTCATATCTGGTAGGTTCAAAAATCATCATTTTTACTGATCACTCGGCCATAAAATATTTGTTAAACAAAAAAGATGCCAAGCCGAGATTGATCCGATGGGTTTTACTCCTACAAGAATTTGATCTTGAAATAAGGGATAAAAAAGGCGTTGAAAATGTTGTGGCTGATCATTTGTCCCGTCTACAAGGAACAAAAGAAGAAGAGTTGCCGCTTAATGATACATTTCTGGATGATCAACTCTTCTCATTGATAAAATATGAAGCACCATGGTATGCAGATTTTGTAAACTACCTTGCAGCAGGAGTACTCCCCCCAGATTTAAATTATCAGCGGAAGAAGAAATTCTTCCATGATCTCAAACAGTATTACTGGGACGAGCCACTGCTTTTTAAAAGGGGAGCTGATGGGGTGTTCAGAAGATGCATTCCGGAAGAAGAGGTAAGTAACATTCTATACCATTGTCATTCTTCTTCCTATGGCGGCCATGCCAGTTCTTCAAAAACTGCTACGAAAATTCTTCAATCTGGTTTTTATTGGCCGTCCCTTTTTAAAGACGCGCATCAATTCATTTCTAAATGCGACCAGTGTCAACGCACCGGAAATATTTCAAAAAGAAATGAAATGCCCTTAAATAATATCTTAGAGGTTGAAATTTTCGACGTCTGGGGTATCGATTTCATGGGACCGTTTCCTTCTTCTTTTGGAAACCAATATATTCTGGTAGCCGTTGACTATGTGTCAAAATGGATCGAAGCCATTGCTTCTCCTACAAACGATGCAAAGGTAGTCATAAAACTTTTCAAAAAAATAATTTTTCCAAGATTCGGGGTCCCTCGTGTTGTCATAAGCGACGGAGGATCCCATTTCATCTCAAAACATTTTGAAATGTTATTGCAAAAGTTTGGAGTAAGGCACAAAATTGCAACGCCTTATCACCCTCAAACAAGCGGTCAGGTTGAGGTATCGAACAGAGAAATTAAAAGTATTTTAGAAAAAACTGTTTCGACTTCAAGGAAAGACTGGTCGGTAAAGCTTGATGATGCTCTCTGGGCTTATCGGACTGCGTACAAGACTCCCATAGGAATGACTCCTTTCAAATTAATTTATGGGAAGTCTTGCCACCTTCCGGTAGAGCTAGAGCACAAAGCTTACTGGGCGATTAAACGCCTTAACCTGAACATGGAATTAGCCGGAGAAAAAAGAAAACTCCAACTAAACGAATTGGAAGAACTGCGAATGGATGCTTATGAGAATGCCAAACTTTACAAAGAAAGAACAAAAAATTGGCAAGATAAGCGTATTATTCGTAGAGAATTCAAGGAGGGTGACCTGGTGTTATTATTCAATTCCAGGCTAAAAATTTTTCCGGGAAAATTAAAGTCAAGATGGACCGGTCCTTTTGAAATCCGTAAGGTTTACCCCTTCGGATCTGTAGAGATCTGGAGCGAGAAAACTGGATCGTTTAAAGTCAATGGTGACCCAATTGAGAAAGGAACTAGTTTAGTTCTACATGATCCCAATTGAAAAATTCTTTTTGACCGTCAAGCTAGTGACGTTAAAAGAGCGCTGTGTGGGAGGCAACCCGCGGCTTAATGTGTATTTCGATTTGTTGAAAAATAAAATACCCCAGGACCGAGTATCCTGAACCAGACAGCCAGGTGAGCTCTCCTAACCCCTTTTGTTTTATTTGAAAAATCATTGAGGACAATGCCTAGTCCAAGCATGGGGGGGTATTTTATTCCTTTTATTAGGAAATGTCTTTATTACTTCGTCATGTTTTTATCTTTTTTGTACTTTGAGTTGTATCTGCTCCCTCCATCACGAAACTTTGTGAACCCTAAAGCATGTTTTAGATAAGCCTTTTCTGGACAAAAATAATTTTTCAATTTTTCATTAGCAATCATCTAGGTGGACTGGTTGGGAACAACAAAAATTGTATCATGGTTCGATTTCTACTTCTAGGGCTTTTTCACACACACACTATTGAGACTATTTTCAGTTATTAATACAAATAGAGAGACTGAAAAGAAACTAGTAACCTGGTTCTCTTGGTGACATTTACTAGATGCGCGGTTACTGGAGAAAAACGTCTGAGTTGGGGTATTCAAAAAAAAAAAAAAAAATTCAAAATGCAAAAATTGGTGCATTTTAAATGTCAAAATGAATGGCTAGCATATAAAATCAAAAAGAAAAGAAAAAAATGCTTGAATACCCAACGTATAAAGACCCTCCTTTGAGACCCGGTCTTAGTGAATGGAGGACCCAAACTTAAGAATGCTGGGGAACCGGTTCTATGATGACATGGATATCCTCTCTAATGTATTGATAGTTTAAATTTGTCTCCCAATTCCACAAGAAGCCCAAAAATAGTAGCTCTCAAACCAAAGTGTTAGAATTGCCCCACAGTTCACTTAAGGTTTCGATATGAAAATAATTTTCCTTCAGAATGGGCCTAAAGATTTACACTGTTTTTGCTTGAGGACAAGCAAAGGTTCAAGCATAGGGGAGTTTGATAAGTCTATTTTTAGAGTCTTTTTAATAGTTATTTTATTAAGTCTTTTTAGTATTTTAATTATATTTTTGTTCTATTTTACTGCAAATGTTTACTTTTTATCTTCAGGTTTTATTTTGAAGCAATTTGGGCTGCTTAAGTCTCAGCAGGTCAGAATTCGACTAGATCTCTCAGAATTCGACTAGATCTCTCAGAATTCGACAGCATCTGTCTCAGCAGGCCAGAATTCGACAGCATCTGTCTCAGCAGGCCAGAATTCGACTGGATCTCCCAGAATTCGACTGCATCTTCCAGATTTCGACTGGATCTCCCAGAATTCGACTGGATCTCTCAGAATTCGACAGCATCTGTCTCAGCAGGCCAGAATTCGACAGCATCTGTCTCAGCAGGCTAGAATTCGACAGCATCTGTCTCAGTAGGTCAGAATTCGACTGGATCTCCCAGAATTCGACTGCTTCTGCTCTCCAAATTTCGACTGTGCCTGCTTTTGCCATCCAGATTTCGACTGTGCCTGCTTCTGCTGTCTAGATTTCGACTGTACAGTCAAAATTGGAATTGCCCACTTGCTGATGGATATTTTGCCCACTTGTTGATGGATATTTTTGATGACTACCTTGGCCAACTTGATTTGCCACTTTTTCCTCTTTAGGACCATTTTGCCCCTCATATTTTCCTATAAACAGAGGCTTGATCCTCACTTGTAACTAAGCTTGAATTTTGTTAGAAAATCAATGACAAAGGCTCTCTAATTATTCATGACTTCAATTTACTCTTCATGCTTTTTTATGATTCTTGTTTATTTACTTTCTTGCCCTTTAAATTCTTGCTATTTATTTTCCAAGTCATTTACTTTCCTTGCTATTTAATTTCTCGCTCTTTACTTTCTCGCTCTTTATTTTTCGCTCTTTACTTTTCCGCTCTTTTATTTTCCCTGTTATTTACTTTTTCGCCCTTTTACTTTCCAAGTCATTTACTTTCATTGCTATTTAAATTCTCGCTCTTTACTTTCTCGCTCTTTACTTTTCCGCTCTTTTATTTTCCTTGTTATTTACTTTTTCGCCCTTTAAATTTCCAAGTCAAGTAAATCACTGGCAAGTCGAGTAAATCACTGGCAAGTCAAGTAAATTACTGGCAAGTCAAGTAAATTACTGGCAATTTTCTTTGACAAGAAAGTAAATTGCTTGAAAAGAAAATTGCCAGTAATTTACTTGACTTGCCAGTAATTTACTTGACTTGCCAGTGATTTACTCTACTTGCCAGTGATTTACTTGACTTGGAAATTTAAAGGGCGAAAAAGTAAATAACAAGGAAAATAAAAGAGCGGAAAAGTAAAGAGCGAGAAAGTAAAGAGCGAGAATTTAAATAGCAATGAAAGTAAATGACTTGGAAAGTAAAAGGGCGAAAAAGTAAATAACAGGGAAAATAAAAGAGCGGAAAAGTAAAGAGCGAAAAATAAAGAGCGAGAAAGTAAAGAGCGAGAAATTAAATAGCAAGGAAGGTAAATGACTTGGAAAATAAATAGCAAGAATTTAAAGGGCAAGAAAGTAAATAAACAAGAATCATAAAAAAGCATGAAGAGTAAATTGAAGTCATGAATAATTAGAGAGCCTTTTTCATTGATTTTCTAACAAAATTCAAGCTTAGTTACAAGTGAGGATCAAGCCTCTATTTATAGGAAAATATGAGGGGCAAAATGGTCCTAAAGAGGAAAAAGTGGCAAATCAAGTTGGCCAAGGTAGTCATCAAAAATATCCATCAACAAGTGGGCAAAATATCCATCAGCAATTTGCACGCTGATTTAGGTATAAATCGTGACAGGGCAGCGACCATGCCATTCAATTGCTGGATCTCTTTTTTCGTAGTGGGCGGCCTCATGTCGGCGACCGCCTTGCACTTGTCAGGGTTTGCTTCGATCCCTCGCTCTGTTAAGTGGAAGCCCAGGAACTTGCCCGCCCTTACTCCGAAGGTGCACTTCTCTGGATTCAACCTCAAAGAATTCTTCCTTGCTTCCTCAAAAATTTCCCTTAGGTCGTTGATGTGGTCTTGGTCGGTCTTGCTTTTAATGATCATGTCATCCAAGTAGACCTCTGATAAGCGACCGATCTGCCGCCTGAAGACCTTGCTCATCATTCTTTGATAGGTCGCTCCGGCGTTCTTCAGACCAAAGGGCATTACCTTGTACTGAAAATTTCCACGATCGGTCATGAACGCGGTCTTATGCCGATCGGGTGGGTACATAGTGATTTGATTGTAACCTGAATAGGCGTCTAGAAAAGATAGAAGTTTGTAGCCCGCAGCCCCGTCGACCAATTTGTCAATGTTTGGCAGGGGAAAGGCGTCCTTCGGGCATGCCTTATTCAGGTCGGTATAGTCGACGCACATGCGCCACTTGCCATTTTTCTTTTTTACTAATACGACGTTGGAAAGCCAAGTCGTATACTTAATCTCCTCAATAAAATTGGCCTTGATGAGGTCGTCAACTGCCTGTGCGGCCGCCAATGCTTTCTCTTCACTCTGAGTGCGCCTCTTTTGTGCGACCGGCCTGGCTGTTTCATCTACGGACAGTTGGTGGCAAGCAATCTCTATTGGGATCCCGGGCATGTCTGATGCCTGCCACGCAAAAAGGTCTGGGTAATCCCTGAGGCAGGTGATGAGATCTTGCTTGTCTTGTTCAGGTAGGTCGCTCCCCAACTTAACTGTCTTAGTTGGGTCGTCCGATAACTGAACATCGATCAAGTCTCCGTGGGGCTCTGGCCTCTTCAGTTTATTCTTTAGCTCGCGGGCTAAATCGTCGTCGCCGTCGTCGTCCTCAGGGTCGCTATCTGGGTCGTATCGAGCATCCAGGTCGGCCACATTGACCTGATGCCCCTCTCCAAGATTCTGAGGTTTAGCATTCTCCACCTCCATATCACAAATCTCTTGATAGAGGAAATGGCTCCTCATGGCCGCCTCCATGTCGGCCATTACTGTCACCACTTGGTCGCTTTTACTGTAAAACTTCATCTTCAAATGTACAGTCGAGGCTACGGCCTCCAATTTTCCCAGTGTTGGGCGGCCAATGATGCAGTGGTAACACGATTTGATTGGCAGAACTAACAACGTCGTTCTGACCGTCCTGTACGACGTGCTGCCGTTCGTATCATCTCCAAAAGTAACAAGTAATTCTATCGTCCCCAGTGGGTAGGTGGTCGCCCCATTGAACTCGGTCAATGGGGTTGGTGCTGCTTGGGGAATAATCTCGCTCCTATCCACATTTAACTTGTCAATCAATTCCTCGAACATGATGTCGGCCGAGCTCCCTTGGTCGACCAGTATTCTTCGGACCTCAGTGTTCGCCATTACGGCGATACTACCAAAGGGACATAATTATTGACTTTTCCATCGAGCAAATCTTCGTCCCCAAAGGAAATGGGCGGCCTATTCGAGGCCGGCCGTGGGACTGAAGTTGAGCCGACCATCATGAGTTCATTCCACTTCCTCTTCATCGCTTTGTTGGACTCTCTGATATCCAACGGATTACCTCCATGGATGACCATGGCTACATTGCGGCCCTTCGACTGTCTGGGGTCGCGTTCTTCCTCTGAATTGTTACGCGCTTGTTCGACCGTTGAGTTGACGATCGCTTTACCTTTGTCATTGGCGGGCAGGCCAACAACTCTTTGTTCAGGGCGATCGTTTCCTTCATCTCTGATATATTGCCTCAACTTGCCCTTCTGTATGAGATCTTCTATGTCATCTTTCAGGGCCATACAGTCATTGGTGTCATGCCCCTTACTCTTGTGGTATCTGCAGTATTTCTTGGTAGGCCGACCTCCTTTCATCAACACTAAAGGATCAGGTCGCCTCACACCAGTGAACTCGTTGTTCTGGCACTCCGTGAAGATCTGCGCGATCGGAGTGTTCAATTTTGTACGTTGCTCGTACTTCTTGGGCCGGTACTCGGGCTTACTGTCACGGTCTTGCCCCTTGATCGGCCTGCCATTCTCTTCCTTGGGACGCGCGCGGGCGCCCTTGTCGGCAGCCAATTGCTCTTCGTAGCCCATATGGTCGTTGGCCCTTCGGAGGAACAGGCTGAGGTCGTAGTAGCGGTTCAAAGAGAACTCTTCAGCAAATCTGTGGTTCTTTCTTATACCACGTTTGAGATACTTCAGCTTGTCCGTGTCTGATAGGTTGCGGACTGTGTCAGCCTCTGTCATGAACCGATCGATAAACTCTCTCAACGGTTCATTCTCTCCTTGGACGACCGAGTCCAAGTGCTCTTCATAACGATACTGACAACGGTTGGCCGTATAGTTGGCCAAGAACATTGCCACAAGACCTTCCCAAGAAGAGACTGAGTTAGGACGCAGAGATTCCCACCATTCTAACGCCCGGCCTTCGAGCGACTGAGGAAAAATTCTTCAATTCATCGTCCGTCCTAGCTCCCTATAGCTACAGTAGTTGTTGAAGTACATGAGGTGTTTATCTGGGTCCCCGCGGCCGTTAAACTTGTTCAGATTCGGGGGCTTCCTCAGGTCCCTTGGGATGCGATAACGCCTGATTTCGCTGGTGAAAGGCTCTTGCCCGGTTGGGATGAGATTCTGCCCATAGGGCTGCTTGGCCGCGTAAGTTTGGTCGACGGGCAAACCGTAAAGACCGGCCGGCTGACCAAGGAGTCTGTCAGCAATTGGAGGGGGTCCATGGTATTGCGGAGCATGTGGCGACGACCGTCTTCTAGGCCGCTCTGAATAGTTCCTTCTCGGTCGGCTGATGGCACGGGAGACATCTCTAATCTCCCCGTTGCGGTAGTCGTCAAACTCCTCATACGAGTCCCAAGACCTGCTTCTTGATCGACAGGATCCTGAGGACTCGTTGGACGAGTATCTTGTTGGCGACCCTTCTGACTCTGGTCGGTAGCTTGAGTCAGCATAGTCGTAATCTTCCTCGGGGGAACGACGGTGGCGACTTCTTCGATGAGGGGGCGACCTGTGAACGATCGCCCTTCTTGAAGGATTGCGTCGGGATAAGCCTCGACGAGGAGGAGCTTCTCTTCGTGGTGGTGAACGATGGGGCCGAGATGGTTGGCCTCGGTGACCGCTGTCCGCACGCGGGCGGATCGAGATCGACCCTCTCTCATAGCGTTCGATCAGTTCGTCTCGATCAGCGATCACTTGATTCTTTTTTTCCAGAATTTGTATGAGTGCTTGGGTCACATGCTCTGGCAATGCTTCTGGGATTCCCGCTTCGGCCAGCTCGGCCGGTAGTTGCGGGGCTGGCTGGGTAACTGGCCCGCGGCCGCCCTGCACTGAGGGTTCTTGGCGAGGCTCATCTTGTGATTCATGAACGGTCACAGGCATGCCCTCTGGGGTCCGTTGAGGTTGGTTCTGCCCAGAGGTGTTGAGCCTGGAAGAAGTGCGTTTCTGGCGTGGCGGCATGGTTTGATGTGGAATAGCGCTCGGGCCTCCCACTGTGGTCGCCAATTGATCGTACCTGATCAATACGATGGTTGCCGCTGTTTGATGATGTCGCTCGGTCGTTGGAATGAAGGACCGAGTTGTAGGCCGCACGCGAGTGGTACCTGCAAAGGCACTCCAACGCTCAAGTTAGAGGTGCTTCAACGGGCAGGGTCACAAGGTGAGTAAAACATACCTGAAGCCACATGCTAGTGTGGTATATATAATGTTGGCGTTCTAGCCGTTGCGCATTTTGCGGGGCCGGCCGCATCTTGCGGAGCAAGGTAGGTATTGGGCCGCGATGGGCCTGTTTGACGAATTGGCCTTCGAGCCCACTCCAGAACAATTCTCATTCCTAGCTAATTCACTCATCTATTCTCAATACTGACGTGAGCATCGGAGTGGCTTTGCAGGTACACCTCACGGACTCGCTCTAACCTCCGGTCAAACAGCAGGAGACCTACCGACTGCAGTCCACCTAGCACTGCAAGGTACAGAACACAGATTTTGTGAAATTCTAGAAATCAAAACGTTCATTGATGATCGACGAATTGTGCCAGGAGAACAAACAGATCAAACCAGTGTTGGATCGGAGATGCACCAATTTCGGTAAAACTCGTTTAACTCGTTCGGTTTTCGGAAAAACCCAGTCACTCGGCGGTTTGTGAGAACTCGGCCGGTCGAGACTTCTTTTCATATCACTCGAAGAGTGTGATTGGAGACACGAGACGAAACGAGAAACAAAGAGAAACGAGATGCGGGTGCGGCGGAAAAGAGTTGCAGAAAAGTTAGTTGCTGAAACGAGATGCGGGTGCGGCGGATCTGTTTGATTACAAGCTAGAGTGAGTGCCTCTTAGGGTTAAATGAATATGGGCTTGGATAGGAAGCCCAATAGTAGGCAAATATGTTAAAAGTTACAAAAAAATGAGACACGTGTTCGGCTTCGTGTGTACAAAATAGTTCATTTAGTTAATTAATTTTTTTACTAAAGCTATATCTATTGGACAATAATATTCATAATAATAATATTTAGTTGCTCAAATTTTTTTAATTTGTTCACCTACTGTTAATAATAATTTGCGAAATAGAGACATGGTCCGAGTCATGCGGTCCGGATTTTGGTCATGCGGTTCAACTGTCGACTCCTCGGTCCGACCCTTGACCCAGTGACCCGGTACTTTTACCGAGTCGGCCACTGATCCGAGTTTTAAAACATTAGATCAAACGCTTATCAAGGCAATTCAAGAGTCTAGGATTAGGCTTATAGTTTTTTCTACAAATTATGCATCATCAAGTTTTTGTTTGGAAGAAGTTGCTAAGATCATAGAGTGCTCAATAGGTCAAAAAGGTATGTTGTTTATACCTATTTTTTATGAAATTGAGCCTTCTGTTCCGCGAAAACAGAGAGGGATTTATAAAGAAGCATTAGACAAGCAAGAAACCAGATTCGAGGAAGAGAAAATACACAAGTGGAAGAAGGCTTTGGAAAAAGAAGCTGGGGTTTCTGGTTTTAGTTCTTTTTTTTTACCAAGTTTCTGGTTTATGTTCTAAAAAACCCCATTTGGACTAAATCTATGAGTTTTTTTTTTATGTTAGGGGGACTAAATGCCTAAATTTTAAAATAGGGGACCAAACATCCGAATTTGTGAAAATAGGGGAACCAAAACTATAATTTAGCCTTTATTTTAAATACGTGGACCTATGAACATTCTTTCAACTAGTTCCATTAGAAATAACAGATAAATTCGACTTCCGCGTTACACAAACAGTTTTGTAATGCATTTTTATTAGGCTTAAATATATGTCTAGGCCCTGCAAATATGGCCATAATCCAATTAAGCCCCTGTAAAAAAACTTTAAAATGACCCTTGTAAATATTAAGCGTTTACGGTGAAGCCACCCGGTCAACTTTCCATCTAAAAAAGATGACGTGGCTAACAAGATGACATCAGCATGATATCATCAATGATGTCACTGCCACAAGGCATCATCTCATTAGACCATTATTCCATGTGTCACTGAACGCCATGTCATTATGGACACAGGGCATTGATTGGTGCCATGTCAGCAGCCAATAGATGGCTACCAGGTGGAGGTGGGAGTTGAACTCGTGACCCTCAAGTGACACACTTACCATCTAACCATTGAACCAACGGATTTACTTGTGTATAGTAATGCAACTGTTGATATATATTAAGAATATAAGAAAGAAATATAATAAGAAACTGGTCAAACAGTTAATGAAAATGTAGAGTTAAGTGTTTTATTCTTTAACCATTGAACATTGATACCTACTACAAAATAGATTTTTCACCTATAATTTTCGGTCGGAAAAATATAAATAACTATGATAAAAATTCCGAATTCGAAATAAAAAACTACACAAGGAAGGATTGGTAGATAATTCAAATTTCATAATACTGTTGCACCCCGAAAAATCCGGTTTGGATTTCTCGATGTACAACGTGGAAGATAAATGAAGCCGCCATCAATATTTTAGTTTTTAGACGAAAATATTGAAAAAACGTCTTTTTATACAAGGCGGGTGGTCTTTTCGAAATCAGGAGATGTAGGTTCGGGGGTCGGTTAGACACGGGGAAGGTATAAGCACCCCCATCTCCTTTCTACCGAAAGGGAACCATTAATTTGATGTGTGGTTTCGACAAAGTTTGATTTGAAACGATGTTCTATTTCTTTTCGTTTTTCTTTTTTTATTTGAGAAAAGGGTTTGGAAAGAAGACGGGGAAAAGAAAGATTTTTTTTTGGTATTTTTTGAAAAGGGTGCTTGACGGGACGTGGCCCGCTCCTACGTATCCTCAGATGCAATGAGGAAATCAAAGCTACGTAGTTCTCCTGGGTCGAGAAACTTTGGGTGTGTTGATGTCTTTTATTGCAGGGGTTCTCGGGTCTGAACTGTACAGTCCACTAACCCTAAAACATAGACATCCCCGCCCGTACAGGCGACGTGCCCCCTACTTATCGAAAAGTGATTTGAGTTACTTGAAAAAAAAAGATTTGCTGTGAGATTGGTAGTTTTTGTTCGAGCAAGTATCTTAGGCTCGCACGAGCTGTACAACTCGCTAATCCCAAGACTCTAACCAATGTCGAACGTACATCCGAATCGGTTCCTCACTCATTTTTGAAAAGGGATAGAGCTTTTGCGAAGGCCGAACAACGACGGTTAGAATGGCCTCGCTACTAACTCTTTTTGAAAACAACATCATCATTAACAACCTAATCGGCAACGGCGCGATTGGTGTTTAATGACAATTGATTTATTTTCGTTTTGAAAGTAAAAGTTTCTTTTTGTTTTGAAAGGATTTTAGGAAATGGGTTTTAGAAAAGGAGTAGACCATTTCAAGTCAATTCTAAATCCATAACCTAATGCAAATGAATGAATAATACTCAAGCAAACATGAACATATCATTCATTAACCAAGATTAAACATGCCCATACAATCAAAGGATTCAATTATTAAAGATGCAAAACAAAGTTCTCAAAGTAATTGTGTGTGTGCAAGAAGGATTGTATTTACCCTAGTGGCTCTATGCTACAACATGCATGTAGACTTACGTCTCCATTAGGAGGTCATACAAGTGGAGAGGAGGGCACACAATCAAGTCAAGACATTTACATGGCATCAAGAACAAGTGAATACAATTGATTGTAAACATAGAGTATTCTAGGTTAGGTGAATGAACATGTGAGCAATGAGGCATGATTAGGCAAGCATGTGAATGCATGAGCATACAAGAATGAATGTATGAATGAGTAGACAAGAGGATGCACGAGAGTGTCGCATAAAATAGGGATGAATGAAGATGCATGAGGGGTGAAAATGTTTTGGTAAAAGGTTTAGGTAAGAAAGTGGTAAAATGTTTTTGGGTTTTGGTGTTTTGGAAATGAGATGAAATGTTTTTGGTCTTGAAAGTGGTAAAAGTATTTTGGGGTTTATTTTATAAAGTTGAAAAAGTTTGAAATGCAAGTGAGAAAATGTTTTGGGGTTTTTATACAAAGACGCAAGTGGTAAAATGTTTTGAATGAAGGTAAAAATGTTTTATGAGATGAAATGAAAATGTTTTGGTAAAAACTAAGTGAAATGGTAAAAACCAAAGTGGTAAAATGTTTTTATGTTTTTTGGTAAAAAGTTAATGAAGTGGTAAAGTAAAAATGGTAAAAAGTGAACAAACACAATTGAATCAAATGCACACACAAATGCAAGATCAAAATAACAAAGTTTTGAGCAAAATTTGGCCAAAAGACATGGCCTATGGCCGAATGCAATCATGGGCAAAATCAAGCACAATTTCATCAATTTCTTACAACCAAATCACATCAATGAGCTCATAAGTATAAACCCTAGGACCTATGCATACATTTCATGCTCAAACAATTGTTATTTCATCATTTATTTCAACACAAAATCAAAGAAACAAGACTTAAATATGTTTTAGGCCCCTGCAAATATAGGGTGTTTTGGTTTAAGCCCCTGCAAAAAATTTTTTTTGTTAAAAGTCCTTGCAAAATGAAATATTTTGTTATAAGCCCTTCTCAACATATCCAGCAATCATAGCATTCCATGTTAAGGCTAACATTTTAGTCATAGAAGAGCTTATAACAATATATGTCATTTTGCAAGGGCTTTTAACAAAAAAAATTTTTTGCAGGGGCTTAAACCAAAACACCCTATATTTGCAGGGGCCTCAAACATATTTAAGCCAAGAAACAAAAGCAACAAAAATCCCTAGGTCTCTAATCCTCAAACCCGAGGCTATGTAAGGCATAAACCCACCAAAAATTCAACCTCAACACAAGATATGAACAAAGGAATGCATGAACAAGAAAAAAACACTACATGGCCAAAGCTAAAAGAAGAGGAAAGCAAGGTTTTATTTCATGAAATTTAGTGAAAAATGTGTAGAAATGCAAGGAAAATTATTCAAACACAAGAATCTTCCCTTCAAGGCCAAGGACCCATCTCAAACACCCAAGGCTCCCAATGTCCTTGTCCAATAATGTTTGAAATGAGTCCTCAAAGCTTCTTTCAAGAAGGAAAGAGGAGTAGAAGAGAGATTACATAATGAAAATTAAAGAAAATGCAAGAGTTTATGAGCTTACCTCTAGATCTTGCTTGAAATGAAGAAGAAGATCAAAATAGAAACCAAGAACACTTGAACCTCCTCTTGAATCCCACGAAAATCACTTGATATTGAAGGATTTGATGATGAACTTTGAAGATAATGCAAGATTAGAAGTGGATCTAGTGTAGGAATCAAGAATAATGAAGTTTGGATGGTTGAAAATTGAAGAATTGGTGGTGGAAATGGTGGGAGGTGGTCTTGGGTTTGAGAGGGGAGGAGGAGAGGAATTGTTATCTGATTGTGTGCTAGGGTAAAATGAGAATCCTCCTCCCTATGGTCTCTTATTTTGGGTTTTATATGAGGTGCAAAATTAAGGGTATATAGGACATTGTGCTTTTGCAAACCATTGAGATTTGAGATAGAATTTGAATCAAGGGCCAAGATTGCAATGCACATGGATTAGGGACAAAGAGAAAACACAAATGAGTGAGGAATGGATGGTCATACACGAAAATTAGGAGTTTTTGTTGCACAAAAATTGTTAAGGGCAATTAGGGTTTTGTACACAAAGTTATAGCCTAGGATTTGATCTAGAATTTTAATCAATGGCTAGGAATACAACTCACATGGATCAAGGGCATGAAGAAACACAAAATGAGGTAAAAATGGGCTGGAAAATTCGGAGCAAAATTGAGTGGAATGGGTGGAAAATTTGCAAGTTGTCATTTTTGTCTTATTGAGGACACTTCCCTTTTTTTTTTTGAGTTTTTTGAATTTGAAATTTTGGGCATGGGAAATAATGGGAATGCAACTATTGAAAATGTGTCACATGTTTTTGGGCACCATAAAATATTCCCTCTAGTCACCCATGACAATAAAAATTGTCACTTAAGAATTGAGGAATATTTAATGGTCCTTTTTTATCTTTCTATACACTAAAAATGGAAAAAATACATTTTTAATTATTTTTGACTAGGGTTTTCTTTCTAAAAATTGTACAAAAATTATCCTTGATAGAATAAAAATGTACTTTTTGTGGATGTGCATTCTTGGCGAGAAAATCATCTTTTTGCGAAAAATGACCAAAATGCCCCTTTTGACCCTAAAACCCTAATTTCCCCAAAAAGTGCATTCGAACCCTAAAAATGATTTCAAAAACTTTGGAATGGTTTCTAGGATCCAAAATGCAATGCATAATGCTCCTCACTCCTCACTTTATTTATTTTTTTGGGGAAAATTAGGGTTTTGACCTAAGCCGGACAAAATTGGGGTATGACAGCTGCCCCTCTTTATCTAGGTTTTAACGAGGAATATGGATTGGCTGAAACATATACCGAGGCAAAATAGAGATAAAGAATTCAGGAATTATACCGATTTTGTCTCCTTAGGGAAAAACCCGAATTTTCCCATTTTTCTTTTCTCATTTTTTGTTTTTGTTGATGTCAGATGAAAAATGCAATATGCATGCAAAAACAGATTAGATTTTTTTTTAATCACCACTTGGCGTGCTAACAACGATTTGTGAGTTTAACACTTGGCGTGCAAAAGCAGGAAATAAAGCGGTAAAGAACGCGGTAAAGAAAGCAGTAAAGAAGGAGCACTGAGGGCTCAGGATGAGCGCGGAGGGCTCAAGATGAGCGCAGAGGGCTCAGGAGGAGCACAGAGGGCTCAAGAGGAGCACAGAGGGCTCAGGATGAGCGCAGGCTCAGGATGAGCACAGAGGGCTTAGGAGGAGCACAGAGGGCTCAGGAGGAGCACAGAGGGCTCAGGAGGAGCACAGAGGGCTCAGGAGGAGCGCAGAGGGCTCAGGATGAGCACAGAGGGCTCAGGAGGAGCACAGAGGGCTCAGGAGGAGCACAGAGGGCTCAGGAGGAGCACAGAGGGCTCAGGGGGAGCACAGAGGGCTCAGGGGGAGCACAGAGGGCTCAGGAGGAGCACAGAGGGCTCAGGGGGGAGCACAGAGGGCTCAGGGGGAGCACAGAGGGCTCAGGGTGGAGCACAGAGGGCTGAGGATGAGCACAGAGGGCTCAGGGGGAGCACAGAGGGATCAGGGGGAGCACAGAGGGCTCAGGAGGAGCACAGAGGGCTCAAGGGGAGCACAGAGGGCTCAGGGGGGAGCACAGAGGGCTCAGGATGAGCAGAGGGCTCAGGAGGAGAACAGAGGGCTCAGGAGGAGCACAGAGGGCTCAGGAGGAGCACAGAGGGCTCAAGATGAGCGCGGAGGGCTCAGGATGAGCACAGAGGGCTCAGGAGGAGCACAGAGGGCTCAGGAGGAGCACAGAGGGCTCACAAATTCCGTTGATTGGTTGATTTGAAATGACCGATGATGCTGTATTGGATTGAGGTACCTGCATATGTTAGTTGATGCAAGGAATGGTGCATGGAGTATGGGTGCATGTTGTGCAAGGGCATGTTATGCGGATGCATGCAATGCTCATGATTTTGGTGTAATGATGAATGTAGTGAAATGCTATTCCTGATTCTTTATCTCTTTTGTCAGCTTTCTCCTTTCTGACTGTTTGCTTTTCTCGGTTTTTTTTTTCCTTTGACCAGCTTTCTTTTTTCTGATCGTTTGTTTTTCTTTGTTTGTTGTTTTTTCTTGAATGATTTTTCCTGATCAGCTTTCTTTTTTTGATCATCTGCTTTTCTTTGCTTGTTTTCTTTTATGAAATGCGAATATGCAAATGTAGTGCTTTGATGTTTGATGCAAAGATTGATACTTGTAATGCAAGTGTGCGATGCCATGACAGTGATTCATGTTTTGATGAATACAATGCTCTTTGTTTTATTTTCTGCTCAGTTCTTTCTCTTTTCATGAAATGCGGGCATGCGAATGCAATGTGTCGATGAGTGGCATGAAGAAATGAACGATAATAGAATGATGAATGACATGGGGAGCCTTTGTGTTGCCTTGCATGATACACATGTAATGCTTTGATGCAAGGACTTTGGTTCTTTCCCTTTTATGAAATGCAAACATTAATATGATGCAAATGCAATGGGATGACGTATTTTTGGTTTTTTTTGCAATAGGGACTTTCAGATTCTTGAACGATCAATTCAAACGTCCTGATGACTATCCCGAAGGTGTATTCAACTTAGCCCCCCCATTTGTTGAAAAGGATTTGATGTTCGATACAATGATGTTGAAATATTATGGAGTGCTTGTGTTTTTACTTTTTCTTTCTTTATGATGCAATGCTTTGATGCTTGATGGAATGAGATGGAAGATTTTTTTTTGCTTTTATCCGTTGCTTCTTTTTTGCTGCCTTTCATGAAATGGTGATGTTGGCACGATGCAAATGGGACACTATGATAGACAAAATGGAACGCCTAAATGCATGAGGCAAAAAATAAGATATGAGTGATTAAACATTTTTGTGATGATGAGATGCAAGACTTTGAATGCAAGGAATTGGGATGATTATTGACCATTTTGTTGAAAAATTGAATTTGATTCAAACTCCGGTGTTCTCAAGGTTTTTATTTACAAACAAGCTCACTTGTTTTCTCTCCCTTCCAATGACGACTGAATCTTAGATATCGCATGACTAACTTGTGTTTTCTCTCTCTTTGAAGCATTGCCTAGTAAGCATGCATAGGAGTGCAAATGTGAATGAGTGAGTCTGTTAACTTGGGATTGGTTTAGGATATGTATAACAATTGAAGGGATGACAAACATGATTATTACCGACGGTCATGAGGGACCAAGGGATGCAAGACTGCCCCGGTTCGGGCTTTTGATGAGTGAATAAGCTTGCCTCTGCCTGGTGGTGATAATGACTAGGGGTGTAGGAGATGATGAATTGGGAACACTTCGGCTCTTGGGATGAAAGGTGGAATGAAAAGGGTTTTGTTTCAACCCACAGAGTTTGGTGTTGCCCCAGTCAGGACGAAACAAAGTTGCCCCAATTAGAATGACGAGGCCTTATTTAGGATAGTGAGTTGAGAGATTGCCCCGATGAGGTTTTTTTGGGAATGAATGAGGTGAAGGAATGGGAATGCACTTGCCCCACTTTGGAATGACATTTCAAACGGTTTCTTTGAGTGAGGTTGTGAAAGGTGATAAAGTTATGGTGACGGTTATATACGGAGGGTGGTATGTGAATGGGATAGACGACGAACAAATCTCCCCATGGTTGAGTGGAGTGAGAGGTGAAGGAAATGTCCCCTAGTACACATCTTTGATTCTCTTTAAGAAAAACTCAAATGAAATGTCCCCTAGTACACATCTTTGATTCTCTTTAGAGCTTGTTTAACTTGTCGGTCACGATTTCTTCGCGCCCTTCGAGATATGACTGTCATAAAGTCCAACCAATGTAAATGAAATCAAAGCTTAATTCGATAAATTTAGCTACCGTCGTCGTCTAATTCGTGATCCAGAGGAACTCCGGTCTTTTTCTGAGCGAATCATCATCTTGCTCCTACTCCTCGATGACATTACGGGAGGTGATCTGACCGTGCGAGCTACAAAGAAATAACTGGTGATGGGCTGGAAGAAATGCTTGATGGCATAGATCCTGTTCTGTACCGTACCTCTAGACCGGTATCCGATCTTAGACACCAAGTCTGATTCGAGGTAGTTGGATCTTAGACACCATGTCTGATCCGAGGTATAGCTCAATAAATTTAGCTACCGTCGTCGTCTAATTCGTGATCCAGAGGAACTCCGGTCTTTTTTTGAGAGAATCATCATCTTGCTCCTACTCCTCGATGACATTACGGGAGGTGATCTGACCGTGCGAGCTACAAAGAAATAGCTGGTGATGGGCTGGAAGCAATGCTTGATGGCATAGATCTTGTTCTGTACCGTACCTCTAGACCGGTATCCGATCTTAGACACCAAGTCTGATCCGAGGTAGTGGCATCTTAGACACCAAGTCTGATCCGAGGTAGTTGGTAGTTAATGGTCTTGATCGATAGAGCTCCGTATCCGAGGCAGAGTTTCGATCTGGGGCAGAGGTCCGATCTGGGACAGGCCGAGCTCCGCATCCGATCCGGGGCAGGTGGTACTTGCGAGGACACTCCGACGCTCAAGTCAGCTAGAGAGCTAATCAGAGGTAAAGAGTAGGAAAGAGTGTGTACCTTAGACATTGCATTGAATGCTTATTTATAGGTTTATGGAATCAATGGGAACCATTGGATCTAGGCCTTTAATCTCCACCATTGGTTGATGGATCTGCATTTGGTGTTTGGGCCTTAGTGATAAAGGCCCAATCCGTAACAGTTGCCCCCCAAGTCGGGTCGTCTTGGGGCGAGCTAGACTTGATGCCTTATCCGAGCTTCGTGAGAGTTTTTGAATTTGAGGTTGGACCTTCGTGGCGACCGTGTTCAAGACTGGGCTTATACCAATGGAGGTGTCTCTCCCCAGCCCCAGAGTGCCCTAGATTTGGGTCTTAAAATTGCGATCATTTCCGAGCGATCTTCTCCGAGGCCGGGTTTGTACATGCGGAGGTTTATGCCCCCAGCCTCAGAGTACCCGTGATTGATATGACCACCGAGTGACTCGAGGTGTCAGTTTAATGTCGTCTTTAGGAGAGTATTCTTCGAGGTCGGGCTTATACCAGCGAGGATGTCTGCCACCAGCCTCGGAGCGCCCGAGATACGGGTCTTGTCAAAGATCTTCGAGGTTGGGCTTATACAAGTGAGGGTGTCTGCCACCAGCCTCGGCAATGCATAAAACGTGACCACCTGAGTGACTCGAGGTGTCAATTTAAAGTCGCCTTCAGGGAAGTTTACCGGGGCTCGGCCCAGATCGAACTCGCCCTTCAGGGTAATGGCAACCTCGGCCATTTAAAACGTGACCACCTGAGTGACTCGAGGTGTCAGTTTAAAGTCGCCTTCAGGGAAGTTTACCGGGACTCGGCCCAGATCGAACTCGCCCTTCAGGGTAATGGCAACCTCGGCCATTTAAAACGTGACCACCTGAGTGACTCGAGGTGTCAGTTTAAAGTCGCCTTCAGGGAAGTTTACCGGGACTCGGCCCAGATCAAACTCGCCCTTCAGGGTAATGGCAACCTCGGCCTTTTAAAACGTGACCACCTGAGTGACTCGAGGTGTCAGTTTAAAGTCGCCTTCTGGGCAGTTTACCGGGACTCGGCCCAGATCGAACACGCCCTTCAGGGTAGTATTCTTTCGGGCCGGGTTTATACCTACGAAGGTGTCTGCCCCCACCCGCGGAGCGCCAGAGATACGGGTCTTGTCAAAGATCTTCGGGGCCGGGCTTATACCAGCGGGGGTGTCTACCACCAGCCTCGGAGTGCCTGAGATACGGGTCTTGCGATGTCGAGCTCGGCGTCTTGGGTTCCGGTTTTAGCGTAGAGCTTTAAGGCGATCGTTCGACCAATCCCAAATCCTTCCCTTCAAGCTCGGAACTCACTTTTATCAAGCACTCAGTGTTAGGAAAATCGTAGCCGAGCCCTATATATTAGATTGTTAAACATTTACAAAGTCGGATTACATCACGTGTAACACCCCTTTTCTACCCGGAAATTTTTTGACAAAAATCAGAGTTAAAAAAACATTTTTCAATACACCCACAAGGGATGCCACATTTACACCGTTAAACATCACACGCCAATAATAAAGTTTCACCATTAAAATAGTGCGATCCATAGCACGTCATAACGTCACCAAGCAGCGGAATAAAAATCAAGGTTCAATTGAATAATTATAACATCACATAAAACTTCAGAAATTAAATATTAAAGACATCTAATAAAACTAGCGTTCATCCCCTGAGTGCTACGTATCAGAGCGACGACACCGACTCAACTAGCGAAGGTACACATGCCTTCACTCGCAATCACATGCACGTTACCAACATAGGGGTAACATTCAAACAGAAGGGGTGAGATATCTAACATTATAATAGCATATATGATAGGCAATATGCTAGATATACGACAACTATATCAACCGCTTCACAACAACATCAAATTACAAATCACCAAGAACTATCACCGACATCATGAGTAAGTATATGAGATGCAACCCACACCAACGGGTATATGCATGTGGTACCAATCATCACCAATAAAGTAGCCAATAAGGGCATCATCACCTGTATGAGCATCACCATCATCACCTATAGCTCCAAGGCCGAACTCATCATCACCAAAATAATGCACATGCAATATATGCGACGCCATGAACAATGCACCAGACAACTAACAACAACAGACATTTAATTGACACAACATCACCAATATCAATAAGTGGTCATAGACCCATCACCTATCACCTTAGCCAACAAAATCGGCACATCACCTGTTACATCATCACCGATAACACCAACAACCACCGACACCAAAAACACCAATAGATTTACAACAAACAGCAACGTTTATTTTACAGCAACAGCAACATTTATTTTACAATGACAGCAACACCACTTTTACAGCAACAACACATTTATTTTTACAAGACAGCAACATCATTTTTACAGTGACAGCAACACAGCAGGAAACTGGCGCCCAGCAACAGGGCGCCTGGCAGGCAACAGCAACAACAGGAACTGGCGCCCAGCAAAAGGGCGCTTAGGCCAGCAGCAACACAGAAACTGGCGTCCAGCAACAGGGCGCCAACACAGGCAACAACACAACAGAACACTGGCGCCCAGCAACGGGTGCCTAGCAGGCAACAACAACAACCAGAAACTGGCGCCCAGCAACAGGGCGCCAAGAGAGACAGCAGCACAACAGGAACTGGTGCCCAGCAACAGGGCGCCTAGTGAAACAGCAGCACAAACAGACATGGCGCCCTGCGCCCAGGAGCAGGGCGCGTAGCACAACAACAACACAAACTGACATGGCGCCCAGAAGCAGGGCGCCTAGCACCACAACAACACAAACAGAATTGGCACCCAGGAGCAGGGCGCCTAGCGCAACAGTGGCAACAACAGACTTAGCGCCCAGCAACAGGGCGCCTGGCACATCAGCAACACAGATATACTTGGCGCCCAGGAGCAGGGCGCCTAAGACAACAACAACAACATCAGGCTTGGCGCCCAGCAACAGGGCGCCTAAGACAACAACAGCAACATCAGACTTGGTGCCCAGCAACAGGGCGCCTAAGACGGCAACAACACTGGGCGCTTAGGGCGCCAGTTTCAGCAACAGGAACAACACTGAAACACTATTGGGCGCCTAGGGCGCCTCTCCCTGCGACACAAGAAAATTCTGGCACAACACAGCAACACCCAGAAACAACACAGGACACCACTGGGCTCCTAGGGCGCCCTTCACAGCAACACAGAACTACACAACACAGCACTGGGCGCCTAAGGCGCCACTTTCAGCAACCAAGAGAGCAACACTGGGCGCCTAAGGCGCCTTTCTCAGCAACACCAAAACAACACTAGGCGCCTAAGGCGCCACTTCCAGCAACAAACAAAACAGAATCATGACTGGGCGCCTAAGGCGCCACATCCAGCAACAACAAAGCAGGAAAAACAGTGGCTGGGCGCCTAGGGCGCCACATTCAGCCTAGCCTACATAATTTTTTGTACGAACGCATCAATCATCAAACACCAAATTGCACCAAGTCCCAAACACCAAATTTTCACCATGATCAACCAATTACAACCATCATGCATACATTCTAATATCAATAAATCAACACCAACAAGATCAAAGGGACAACATAGGTCCTATCTCCCACATAACACCCATCATACACCCTATTATAAAGATAGAACCCACCCTTACCTTAGATTTGCCGAATACGAGATCCCCTTTGCACGAAACTCCAAAGAACCACAGCAACAAAGCTCTTCCCTTCTTCTCCTTGGTTCGCCTCGCCTCTCTCTTTTCCCCTCTCTTCGAAATTTTCTTTCTTTCTTTTCTCCAAATGCGCTAATGACTAAACCCTAGCCAAATACTCTCCTTCATGCGCCTAGGCCCTTGGGCTCTTAGATCACGGGCCCCCGACTACTACTCAGCTAATTACTAAACACCACTCCCTAATTTAAATAAAACATCATTTTATTAATTATTAAATATGACTATACTAATAAAATACCTAAATAATTTATTTAAATAAATAATTAAATTATTTACCGTGATTTTTGGTAAACACCGCTAGTTACACGTGTGTGTTGCTTGCGAGATCAACTAGAAACATCTCAGAACATTTGTGAATTAAAGTTTTATTAAAAATTATTGATGTTTATGATGATAACTGTTTTAATGGAGTAAAACAATGAAGAAATACATGTGTTTAAGAAGAAATGCAGAAATGTAGTGAAGTGTAGGAAAAATGCAGGAAATATAGATAAAGAAAAGAAGATTAAAAACAGTAAAAAGGCAGGAATTCGTAAAGGGAAACAAATAAACTGCAGAAATCTTTAAAGGAATAATAAATACATTACTGAATTTAAAGGTTGGTACGCAGATTCATACATTGAATGTAACATCCTCAAAATAATTAGTAGAATTATTTGGGTGTTAAACCAATTAAACCAATTTAGTACTTAACGGGTAATTTGGCCGCGTTACAGCTTATATATTAAAAGAGTGTGTGTGTGTGTGTGTGTGTTAATAAGAAAGGAAAGAAAAGAATTAAGAAAGAAAGAGAGAAAGAATACGAGAGAGAGTTACAGAGGAGAAAAAGAGAGAAAAGGAGAGAAAAGAAGAGAGAGTGGCGTGAGGGAGAAGAGAAGAGGGAGAGAGAAGACTTCACCGAAACGACTTCCGTCCAACACGAAAAATGTTCAGCGCTACTTCCTCTTCGATTTGGTACCAATTTCGTGACGATCAGCTCACTCTCTCTCACATGGCCATTTTAGTGTTTTGGAGGTTTTGAGGGAAATCCGGTTTTGGGTTGGTTTTGAAGGTTTAAGTTCGATTAGGAACGAACCCAAGGTGGATTGCTCGAGTATTAAAGTTCGATTGAAGGATTGGAAGCTAGTTGGGTGATTTGGGGTTGAAAATCAAAAATTGGGTTATGTGTGAATAGTAGTTTTGGAGGTTAGAGATGATGAATAGTGTCCGTGGAGAATTTCGGGGAAATCGGTATTTCGGTCAAAATGAGGTTTCGCGATCGAGTGGAAAGCTTTGAAAGCGGAAGTGGCGTCGTCGGAACGGAGAGTTTAAGCGGGGAGCGTTCGTGTGGCTACTCGGTGATTTCGGCTCGATCGTGGTTCACGCTTCAAGGGTGAGTTCTACTCACGTTTAGGATCTTACGTTTCGAATTAATTGATAAACTGTTTTATCGCTTTCGCTGGACTGGAATATTATGTGATACTGTCTGACTCGGGTTAGGAATCGATTGGGGCGAGTCTCGGGTTGCGTCGCGTTAAAATGGAATTTTTTGGTGATTTGATTCGAGAGATTTTGATTTAAAACCTTTATTTGGAAAATCGTCGTATTTTGATAAACTTCGATTTGATTAAGATTTTGATTGATTGTTTGATGTTGATTGGGTTTGATTATATGTGAAAACTGTTTTCAATAGGAACGAGAATCGGAATTAAGCGGAATCACGATTTTCGCGCGAAACCGCCAAAATCTGCCCTTGACAGACCCCCTGCTGTCAACCCACGCGCCCCTTGCGCGCCACGCGCCACTCGCGCGCCAGTTGACAGATTTTACTGCCTGTTCGTGCGCCGCTTGCGCGCCACGCGCCACTCGCGCGCCAGTTGACAGATTTTCAGCAACCAAACACTGTTTTTCGTTTCGCGATAACTTTTGATCCGGGAACCCGATTGAGGTGTTCTAAGATGAGTTGGAAAGCTTATTCAGAGGCCTAACTGAATATTATATTTTTAAGGCAAAAAGAACTGTTTTTGAAGTTCAAATTGTTTCGAAAGACCGAATAATAGTACACGTGTGCGAATATGTTTTATTAATAATAAAGTAGACTATGAGTCCTACGTAATACGGTATAACTGACGCGAGACTATTATTATTTATTGTCTAAATCGGTCTACGATTCACGATATATATATTATATCGACTATGGGAAATAGCCCGATGCGGGTGTTATGTTCAGTTATTGGTCTGAATGTAAATGAACTAAATGTTCATATGATTGTAAATATATAGATATATATATTATATCGAGTTTGGGTGACGACCCATGTTGACATACTAGGCGGGGTAGTCATGAACCCTTACCCTAGGCTCTGAGGCCAATAGCGGAACTGTTATTGGATAGGGGTTCGCCGGGAGACGCAAATAGATTGCAGCCGGTGTTATGTTAAAAGTGTTGTACTATGAATACCGGGAGACGCAAATAGATTGCAGTCGGTGTTATGTAGAAGGGCCTAGGATGCTAGTTCATCGGGAGACGCAAATAGATTGCAGCCGGTGTCTTACTAGGTCGAAGCCTTATTGTTTGGTCCACCGAGATTAGCAAGCGGATTGCGGTCGGTGTTGTGTCAATCTTAAAAATGTTTTAAATGGACCGAGAGTGCTAGTAGGGGTCTCGGTAGAACTCACTGAGATTGTATCTCATTGTTTATATGTTGTTGTTTTACAGAGAAACAGGGAAAGAGGAGATCCAAGAAGCACGAGTAGGCTGTACTTGGAGGGTTGCTGAAGACTTAGCTGTTGTGCTTAGTTTATGTTTTCCCTTGTATTCCATGTATCACAACATTATGTATTTTTATTCCGCTTTCTTGTACGATATTGAACACTGTATTTCACTGATGGTTTGTGGTCTTATTTATGTTTAAGACTGTCCTGCTGTTATTCAGTGAAAATTTTATAGTGGTGTTCAGTATTTAAACAGGAAATATATCTCTGATGATTTAGGTTTGGTACACTTGGGTATTTTTACATGTTAAAAATACCGGGGTGTTACAGTTGGTATCAGAGCAGTTCGACCTAGTCGGACTTAGTTTAGGGTTGAGTCGATTCCTTGTTAGTCCTTTTTGTAATTACACTTGTGATGCTAAGAGACATTGAGCCTGATCAACTTAATACTTAGTGCATCATAAGCGGAATTATGACTGGATGATCAAGACGCAGTCCTCGACCAAAATCGGAATCTCCAACCGGTGCATCCTCGGGAAAGGTGACATAACGGTGGAAGTATACACCGCTAAGTTGGAAAGTTGTTTCAGTTTTACCAAGTGGTAAAGTAAGCTCCGGATGACGAATGGAGAATGCAGATGTATAAGAAGGGCCTTAGTGCTTTTATGACTTAGGGTCTCAGTTCCTATACTATTACCAATTATGTTGCCTTAGTGCAACCAGCCTATGTCGCCGAGAATGATCTTAAAGCGAATATTAGAAAGGAAAGAAGGTAGTTGATTTATCAACTCCGAATGCAAAGTCCTAAGATAATTCCATCACAGGAAAAGCAGATGCAATTCTTTGATTCTTCAAAGGTCAGAAGGTGTTCTAACTAAGGAAAGCCTCACAGTGGTGATTGCAAGCGAAGATCTAATCGGTGCTATTATAGAAATGAAGAGGGTCACTATGGTAAAGAGTGCCCTGTAAAGAAGAGTTTCAAGAAGTTACAAGCAGCTCTAAGGCAAGGACGAGTCAACATTCTGGATGTTTAGACAGTTACAACTGCTGACAATCTACTGAGGGGTATGAGATCAGTTTTCAATAACTCCGTTAGTATATTACACGACTTGGGTGCAACCCATTGTATAATAGCTCAATCGTGAGTAGATCGATTGGGATTAACCTTATTTCTGCTATCCGAGCCGATAACCGTCTTAACTGCTGCTAAGGTTGTGTCCAGACCCAATCGTTGTGTCAGAATTGTCTACTGGTCATAGGAGGCAGAAATTTCGTTGTAGAATTTATTGTTTGCCTATGAGGAGTGTGGACACCATTTTGGGTATGAATAGGATGACTGCAAATCATGTTGCAATCGACTGTGTTAATCAACTATCAGCTTCGCTTCAGAATCAGTTGAATTGTCTAAGACAAATTCTGAAGCGGTTACCTAGTTCACCTTAGACGGTCAATCTTCATTCCGAGGTGCGGGAGCACGTGTTAGTATGTTATCTGCATCCACTGAAACTAGTTTAGATTTGGCGAACGTTCAGGTTGTGAATGACTTTCTGGATGTTTTCACGATGAAGTTTCTTCTGAACCTCCAGAGCGAGAGGTAGTGTTTACTGTAGAATTGGTTCCTAGCACGGGATCAATATCTATTGTTTCCTATTGAATGTTCCTTTAGAATTAAAGGAAATGGAGTCTCAACTTGAAGAGTCGATGTTAAAGAAATTCATTCGCCCGAGTGCTTCTCTAAGAAGTGCTCTGGTGTGGTTAGTCAAAAGGAAAGATGGTAGCATGAGATTGTGCATTGATTATCGACAACTCAACAAAGGACAATCAAGAACAAATATCCTTTGCCAAGGATACACGAATTGCTGAATCAACTTCGAGGTGCTGTGGTGTTTTCAAAAAAAAAAAAATTGATCTGAGATCAGGTTATCATCAAATAAAAGTTAGAGCATTAGATATTCCGAAGACAGCTTTCCGTACTAGGTATGGACATTATGTGTCTGTAGTGATGCCCTTCGGTTTGACTAATGTTCCAGCGGTATCCATGGATTACCTGAACCGAGTTTTCCTCAAGTACCTAGATCAATTTGTAGTCGTTTTCATTGATGGTATCTCGATGTGCTCGAAGACCATTGCGGAGCTCGTCCAACATCTCCGCATTGTTCTGAAAGTACTCCGAGAAAATAAGTTGAACTTGAAACCTTCGAAGTGTGATTTTTGGGTGTCAGAGGTAAAGTCTTTGGGACATGTGATTTCCCAAGTCGGGAGTTTCTGTAGATCCCAGTAAGAAGGAAGCAGTGTTGAATGGGAGTGACCGACATCAGCCGCAGAGACCAAGAGTTTCTGGGTTTAGCCGGTTACTATAAGAGATTTGTTAAAGGGTTCTCACAGTTAGATTTCCACTTACTCGGCTAACTCGTAAGGGTCATCCGTTTACGTGGGATGCTGATTGTGAAGAATGTTTTCAAGAATTGAAGGTTAGGTTGACTTCTGCTCCAATCCTGATTCTTCCGATCCGTCATTGAAATTTCAAATTTTCGTTGACGCTTCAGGGAAGGGTTTAGGAGGTGTTCTAATGCAAAATCAACAAGTGGTAGCTTATGCGTCCAGACAATTAAGGTCTCGTGAAGAGAATTATCCAACTCATGAATTGGAGTTAATAGCTATTGTGTATGCACTGAAGATTTGGAGACGTTGCCTGTATGGGTCTCGTTTCGAAGTCTCTAGTGGTCACAAGAGTTTAAGGTATCTGTTGATCAGAAAGAACTGAATAGCAAGCAGAGAAGTGTGTTGAGTTTCTGGAGGATTATGAATTTGTGCTGATGTAGCATTCAAGAGAGGTCAGTGTTGTAACTGATGCACTGAGTAGGAAGTCCATCCACATGGCTGAGTTTATTGATGCATGAGATGGAATTATTAGAGTCTGATAGAGACTTAAATCTGAATTCAAGCTCAAGGAGGAACCGGCTAGTGTTGAGCCATATGAGGATCTCTAGTTCCCTAAGGGATTCTATACGCTTAGCACAGGAAGTTGACGTGAAGCTACAATCACAAAAGGTATTTCCAGATTTTACCATGGATAGTGATGGAGTCAGTTGTTTCAACGGTAGAATCTGTGCGGCCGATGATGAGAACAATAAAAGGCAAGTGTTAGAGGAAGCACACCGAAGTTCATATTCTGTTCCTGGGTGTACAGAATATAAAGCAGAGGTATTAGTTTGTTAACCTCTCCTTTGTGAAGGTTAACAATGAGATAGTATTATGAGATTTCGTTTGACAAGTCGAACGTGAATACGAATATGTAAATGAGGTAACTGCTGACTGTTTTCACGTTGCAAATAACCATCAAAGGATTAATTTATGGATCTGCTTATAAGTGACAGAAATTTCCGAAGTGAAGCTTGGCGTGCGGTGTAATAGTTTTGAAAAATCGTTTTTGTGAAAACCCGCATGCTAAAGTTAATTTTGGGAACGAATTAAGAGGCTAATAGAATATGATTGAGGAGGAAAATCCTAGGAGGATTACTTAGGTTGAGGGGAAGCTCTCAACGCTATTGACTAATTTGGAATGAAGCTTCGGAAGTGTTTTCGAACGCGGTGCCGAGCCTATGTAGGCGAAAGAGGAGTTTCTCGTTTTGATTCGAAACCAGAGAGTTCGTATCAAGGCAGTAGTGGATCATACTTGGAGATTGATGTGCCGGAATGAGAAGATTTTTCTACACTCATTCCGTTGATTCAAGATTGTGTTCCAGCAGATTTAGACCTTTCTGAGAATGTCGATTCTTGGTTAGTCGGATGAAAGACTTAGCGAAATTTTGAGGACAAAATTCTTTCAAGTTGGGGAGAATGTAACATCCTCAAAATAATTAGTAGAATTATTTGGGTGTTAAACCAATTAAACCAATTTAGTACTTAACGGGTAAATTTATCGAGTGCTAAAATTATTTATTGGTTGTCATGGGATCGTTAACCGAATAATACGGGTCAAGGAAGTTTCGGAATCGAAATAAGAGATTTCGATCAATATGGTAATTTGGCCGCGTTACAGCTTATATATTAAATAAATAAATATAAGTGTGTGTGTGTGTGTGTGTGTGTGTGTGTGTGTTAATAAGAAAGGAAAGAAAAGAATTAAGAAAGAAAGAGAGAAAGAATACGAGAGAGAGTTACAAAGGAGAAAAAGAGAGAAAAGGAGAGAAAAGAAGAGAGAGTGGGGTGAGGGAGAAGAGAAGAGGGAGAGAGAAGACTTCACCGAAACGACTTCCGTCCAACACGAAAAATGTTCAGCGCTACTTCCTCTTCGATTTGGTACCAATTTCGTGACGATCAGCTCACTCTCTCTCACTTGGCCATTTTAGTGTTTTGGAGGTTTTGAGGGAAATCCGGTTTTGGGTTGGTTTTGAAGGTTTAAGTTCGATTAGGAACGAACCCAAGGTGGATTGCTCGAGTATTAAAGTTCGATTGAAGGATTGGAAGCTAGTTGGGTGATTTGGGGTTGAAAATCAAAAATTGGGTTATGTGTGAATAGTAGTTTTGGACGTTAGAGATGATGAATAGTGTCCGTGGAGAATTTCGGGAAAATCGGTATTTCGGTCAAAATGAGGTTTTGCGATCGAGTGGAAAGCTTTGAAAGCCGAAGTGGCGTCGTCGGAACGGAGAGTTTAAGCGGGGAGCGTTCGTGTGGCTACTCGGTGATTTCGGCTCGATCGTGGTTCACGCTTCAAGGGTGAGTTCTACTCACGTTTATGATCTTACGTTTCGAATTAATTGATAAACTGTTTTATCGCTTTCGCTGGACTGGAATATTATGTGATACTGTCTGACTCGGGTTAGGAATCGATTGGGGCGAGTCTCGGGTTGCGTCGCGTTAAAATGGAATTTTTTGGTGATTTGATTCGAGAGATTTTGATTTAAAACCGTTATTTGGAAAATCGTCGTATTTTGATAAAATTCGATTTGATTAAGATTTTGATTGATTGTTTGATGTTGATTGGGTTTGATTATATGTGTCTGAAAACTGTTTTCAATCGGAACGAGAATCGGAATTAAGCGGAATCGCGATTTTCGCGCGAAACCGCCAAAATCTGCCCTTGACAGACCCCCTGCTGTCAACCCACGCGCCACTTGCGCACCACGCGCCACTCGCGCGCCAGTTGACAGATTTTACTGCCAGTTCGCGCGCCGCTTGCGCGCCACGCGCCACTCGCGCGCCAGTTGACAGATTTTCAGCAACCAAACACTGTTTTTCGTTTCGCGATAACTTTTGATCCGGGAACCCGATTGAGGTGTTCTAAGATGCGTTGAAAAGCTCATTCAGAGGCCTAACTGAATATTCTATTTTTAAGGTAAAAAGAACTATTTTTGAAGTTCAAATTGTTTCGAAAGACCAAATAATAGTACACGTGTGCGAATATGTTTTATTAATAATAAAGTAGACTATGAGTCCTACGTAATACGGTATAACTGACGCGGGACTATTATTATTTATTGTCTAAATCGGTCTACGATTCACGATATATATATTATATCGACTATGGGAAATAGCCCGATGCGGGTGTTATGTTCAGTTATTGGTCTGAATGTAAATGAACTAAATGTTCATATGATTGTAAATATATAGATATATATATTATATCGAGTTTGGGTGACGACCCATGTTGACATACTAGGCGGGGTAGTCATGAACCCTTACCCTAGGCTCTGAGGCCAATAGCGGAACTGTTATTGGATAGGGGTTCGCCGGGAGACGCAAATAGATTGCAGCCGGTGTTATGTTAAAAGTGTTGTACTATGAATACCGGGAGACGCAAATAGATTGCAGCCGGTGTTACGTAGAAGGGCCTACGATGCTAGTTCATCGGGAGACGCAAATAGATTGCAGCCGGTGTCTTACTAGGTCGAAGCCTTATTGTTTGGTCCACCGAGATTAGCAAGCGGATTGCGGTCGGTGTTGTGTCAATCTTAAAAATGTTTTAAATGGACCGAGAGTGCTAGTAGGGGTCTCGGTAGAACTCACTGAGATTGTATCTCATTGTTTATATGTTGTTGTTTTACAGAGAAACAGGGAAAGAGGAGATCCAAGAAGCACGAGTAGGCTGTACTTGGAGGGTTGCTGAAGACTTAGCTGTTGTGCTTAGTTTATGTTTTCCCTTGTATTCCATGTATCACAACATTATGTATTTTTATTCCGCTTTCTTGTACGATATTGAACACTGTATTTCAGTGATGGTTTGTGGGCTTATTTATGTTTAAGACTGTCCTGCTGTTATTCAGTGAAAATTTTATAGTGGTGTTCAGTATTTAAACAGGAAATATATCTCTGATGATTTAGGTTTGGTACACTTGGGTATTTTTACATGTTAAAAATACCGGGGTGTTACATTGAATTCCTTTGACTCTGTTTTCTCTGATGCGGAAGTAAGAGTTTTGCGGAAGTTTATGTAGAAATGAAATATGCGACCACTTTTCTCTCTACGAGAAACTTCTATTTATAATAAAAGAAAAACAATAACCGCTCAGCGGTTTTTCTAAATAAACAACTGCCATTTCGACTAGATAAGATTTAGATAACTGCTCCATCTTTCGACCACAGCACTGCTATCCAGCGATCTTTGATTTAACCTGTTATCTGAATGTTGTTCAACTTCCTGTCGAAACTGCTAACTTCAGCTTTACAATTTTCGCTAAGTTATGTGTTATGTTGATTCTCCCTGTACACAGCTTCTTGTTGTCGAAATATCAAGTCTTCTTCCTGACTGCAACTAGTCAAACCTTGTTGACATGTAAATGTCCGTACTTTCGACGACAACACTGTCTTGTCTTCGACTAAACTTTTTGACGTCTTTCTTGTCGAAATCTTTGTCTTTAAACTCTCAATTTCATTAAGCCTTAGACATAGTTGAAATTACTCTTTACAACACCTTTCTCAATGCCAAATATTAGCATCTCTTCTTTTAAAATGACAAGTCATCAATATTGACTGCATTTAATTGATCCTGTCGAAAATGTAGGCTAACAAATTGCCCCCCGAAAAGACGTTTTCGACTGAATTCTTGAATGAAGATAGAAAATGACTTTTTGAAACTTCTTTCGACTATCCCATGAAATCTTATGTTATCATTTCATATCTTTTTCAGAATATGAGGGGACATTTCTGGGCAAAAGCAGAGCTTGCTGGCGCCTTCTTCCAACGAGATGCGCCACGTGTGCACAGTTAACTGTCCAGATTTTCCACAATCTCACGTTTCCCACTAAAGCCACGATTACCAACGTATTTTATTATTATTATTTTTTTAAACGTGGTGAAACGGCTATAAAAGGGAAGTTGTACCCTTTCATTTCTTTTTTCAGAACCTTCAACTTCTTCTTCTCTGCGAAAAACACTCCATTAAAGCTCCTTCTGATTACTGCATTTCTTTCTCCTTCTTCACCTTACGAAGCAAAACAGACACTACGAAGTACTTCTATTTCTTCACTAGCTTCCTGTTTCTAACAATGGCATCTTCTTCTACCATAATATCTCATACTGTAACCCTTGGGAAGAAAACCCTTGTTTCTGAACCTGCTCTCATTTTGGAGGAAACACAAATTTACCGGTCTCAGGTACTTATCCCCTTCTCTAAACCTTCAAAGCATGCATTTTTAGGCCCTCTTCCTCTCGCTAATGATGATTCCTCTAAGATTAGGGACATTTTCCCTAGCTACCATAGACTCGGCCCTAGGGTTTTCAACGAAGGTCCACATGTAATGGATTTCATGAGTAACCCAAATAGGGTTTTTCGATCTTCGCCACCAACTGAGAAAAACACGCCCTACATCGACTGGCTCAACAAAATTGAGTCGAAGAAAGGAGATATCTGGAAGAGTCAGGGAATTTTCGACCTGATCCAAATCTCAAGGTATGGGCCTAAGTATCAAAGCCCAATGCTTCTTTCTGCTCTACATTTTTGGGATATCACTACTAATAGCCTTCATTTAAAGTGTGGCATGCTTGCCCCTACTTTGCTTGATGTGGCAGCTATAACAGGTTTGAAGCCTTTAGGGGAAATTTTCGACCCTGCTACCCATACTGACTTCGATTTTGACTTCAAAAAGGCTAGCTTTAAAGGTTATATTGAAGAAAAACACATTACCGGGTCGAAAGATGTTTCTGATGAAGAGCACATTGCTTTTCTCACTTTCTGGTTATCTTTCTATGTCTTCTGTTCTTCGTCACTTCAAGTGGCTAAGATGTATATCCCCCTAGCCATTCAATTACATCAACGTCGAAAAATCAACTTGGCCACCCTTATTTTAGGGTCTCTTTTCGACAACTTGAAACAAGGGGCTATTGATTTGAAAGGACTCAAACAAGAAGGGAAATATTTGGTCTCTAGACCAATTTGGCTGTTTCAATTGTGGCTTCTTGCCACTTTCAATTCGAAATTGATAATGTACACTCCTGATGAGTATCTGGATGTAATTTCTAACAGAGGGGTCGAAGGTGTACGACTTGCTTTGTTGAAACCTAAACAAATAGGAGTATCTGTCGAAGATCTCTTTTCACAAGCTTTCAACATGTTTTTGAATTGTACAGAATTTTCTCCTTCTATGGCCCCTTTTGCTGGAAGAAATTATGGACCACATTGGTTCACTAGGGAATTCCCTGCTAACAACCCTGATGAGGAGCAAGAAACCAATCAAATTTGGAAAGCATTTTAAACTCCTCAACTGATATCGTCCCGAATTTCTCCTGGGAAGTCATCAAACCAATTTGGTTTATTCTCATATCATCCAAGTTTATATGCACGGCAATTTGGGTTGTGTCAACTTCGACCCAGCCCTTTCTTTCGGTCTAAAAGGGAACTGTTAGTTCCTGAGAATGAGGAGGAATGGATAAATCGTCTCAATGATTTTCCTGCTGATTCTTTTCATCTTACTCCCCTCCCTTTTGAACCAACTTTCTCTTGTACCCACAAATTTTCTCAGTGGTGGACATAGTATATCACCAGGAAATTCACTTGTGTCGAAGAGGCTACTCTGTTGGTTAAACTAATATCTGCTTTTCCTTCTTTGCAGAAAAAGAAGACCAAGTCGAAAGGTATACATATTCAAGAAATTCGAGCATTTCAACAATATTTCGAAACTGTATATGATCCGACTAATCTTCGTCGAACTGTTTCTAAAGCTGCAAAGGTTTTTAAACAAAAAATTCTTGATAAAATCCCGACTATGATTTTTCCACCTTATGTACCTGATAAATACTTTTTTGTTTTAACACAAAACAAAATTAGATTTCCACCTTTACCAACCAGTGCACTGGCTCTGGCATTTTGGTCACCCATTCCAGAATGGTTTGTATGTGGTTCGACTAAGGCGCTATTTGATTTTTCGAGTAAAACAGCTGAGAAAGTATTTTCGACTAAGCAGGACATATACACTTTTGAGGGTCATCTTCATTTAGATATTCAACATATTCGAATCTTGTCCTCCATTAGAGAAGGTGATTCACAATACTTCTTAGGAAAAATAAATTTCCCTTTTATGTATTTCGTATTAACACTTGTTTGTCGAATATTTGTAGCTGTTCCTATCACATCGTCTTCGACAGATGGCGCAGCAACAAAGACGAAGAAAAAAGATGATGAGGCTTCGTCAACAAGAAAACAACCTCTTCAAGAAGAAAAACAAAAAGTGAGTACTTAACTTTACTCTTTGTATCATCTTCTTATACTCTTCAACTGATCAGTCATCCGTTTTGCAGAGTCGAAAAAGAACAAGTAGCTCTTTAACTTCCAATCCAAAGAAGACAAGGAATGTTAAACCAAAAGTCGTGAGCGATTCAGAGGTCGAAGTTCTCAAAACCTTGCCTATTTATATTTGTTTTCTTTTTCTTATTTATGCTTATATGATTGTTGTATTTTTCAGTCTGATGAGACACCACTGCTCAGGACTAAACCTATCAAGGTTCCAGTTTCTGAAACAGAAAGAGAGAGAAAGAAAAAACATTCTCAAGATGCCTCTAAAACTGTTTCTCAACAAGCTTCTGTCGAAAGACAACAAAAAGGAGAAAAAGTTCTGAAAAGGCATATCAAGAAAATCCAGAGTTGGAGGAAATAATAATTACGTAGCTTAAAGCCCTATACTTAGTTTTTCGATTTGTTGTTCCTGTTGGGTTTTCCAGGTATTCGACAATTGGTTTTCGCCAATCATCATTCGACATATTGTCAATGGCAAAAATTTCGCCATTTTCACTTGGAGGAAATAATAATTCTGACTTGTCTGCCCCCCCAAGTTTTGGCATTGACAATTCATCTTCAGAACAATCTGACGAAATCAATTTCTCCTTGATCTCTATTAATTGACTAAATTTTGTTGGAGAAACTTTGTAACCTGAAGCAATCTGTGCCAAGTCGTTTGCTTCGTGATTTTCAAGTCGAGGTATATGCTCAATGTTCACATAATCGAAGCGTTTCAACAAAGCATTGGCAGTGACGAAGTATAGGATTAAATTTTCTTTAATGCATTTGTACTCCTTAGTTAATTGCTTCACCACTAATTCAGAGTCACCTCTAATTTCGACGGACTTTGCCCCCAGCTCTAGCAAAACTTCTAAACCTGTTATTAAGGCTTCATATTCAGCCTCATTATTGGAACAAAGTTCTTTAATTTTAAATCTATATTTCGTTGGTATTTTTGTTGGCGAAATAATTAATATTCCAATTCCAGAACCATTTTTATGGCTTGACCCATCGAAATATAGTGTCCAAGTTCGAATATTCATATGATTAATTGTTACTTCGACCAATGAATGGTCAACAATAAAGTCTGCAACAATTTGTCCTTTAATAGCTTTCAAAGGTTGATACGTTAATGAATATTCAGAAAGAGCTAAAGCCCATTTACCAATTCGACTGTGCAATATAGGTTTCGACAGCATATGTTTAATGATATCAAAATGAGAATAAACACACACATCAACTGGCTTTATATATTGCTTTAATTTAGTACAAGAGAAATACAAACAAAGGCACAATTTCTCCGTTGGATGATATCTAGTTTCAGCATCATTTAAAACTCTACTAAGGTAATATATGGCTCTTTCGACACCATTATCATCCTCTTGTGCCAACATGCTACCTATTGTTAGCTCTGATGCTGCTATATATAATTTCATCACCTTATTTCTGATAGGTGGTAACAAAATAGGTGGTTTAACTAGATAAGCTTTAATCTCGTCGAAGGCCTCTTGGTGTTCTGGATCCCATTTGAACACGTCTTCTTTCTTCAGTCGAAGCAATGGCGAGAAAACTTGAGTTTTGCCACTTAGGTTTGAGATGAACCTTCTTAGGAAATTGATCTTTCCTAGTAATGACTGGAGCTCTTTTTTGGTCGAAGGAGCCTTCGTTTCCATGATTGCTTTCGTCTTGTTTTGATTTATTTCAATGCCTTTTTTGTGGACCACGAATCCCAAGAAGTCACCTGCACGTACACAGAAGGCACATTTTATTGGATTCATTTTCAATCCATATTTTCTCATTCTTTCGAATGACTGTCGAAGATGGTCTATATGACCATTTTCTGTTGAAGATTTAACAACAATATCATCTATGTATACTTGCATAAAATTTTCAATAAAATCATGAAACATAGAATTCATTGCTCTTTGGTATGTTGCACCAGCATTTTTTAACCCAAAAGGCATTACTACCCATTCATAAACACCTAAAGCTCCTGGGCATCGAAATGCTGTTTTCGACACATCTTCTTCGGCAATAAAAATTTGATTGTACCCTGAGTATCCATCTAACATACTAAGGTATTCAAATCCTGCTGCCGAATCAATTAGCATTTCTGCCACAGACATAGGGTATTGATCTTTGGGTGTAGCATTATTTAGATCTCTAAAATCTATACAGACTCTTAATGTTCCGTTTTTCTTAATAACAGGAACAATATTAGCTAACCAATCGACATACCTGGCAGTTCTGATGAAGTTGCTTTTGAGTAGTCTTTCGATTTCCTCTTTTATCTTCGACAGAATCTGCGGTGCAAATCTTCTTGGAGTTTGCTTCACTGGTTTTCTATCTGGTCGAATAGGCAGCTTCAATTCCACCACTTCTCGACGCAGTCCAGGCATTTCATTATAGTCCCAGGCGAAGCAATCCTTGTATTCATTTAAAAGCTTAATGGTTCGATCTCTTAATCCCTTGTCAATTTTGGCACTGATGAATGTTGGCCGTTTTGTAAAACCATCTCCCAAATCAACTTCCTCTAAAGGATCTTGAGCCTGAATCCTCTTGGTCGAACCCATTGGGTCTTTTTCAAAACCTAAAGGCTCGTCATCATAGACGCAGTCAAGCCTTTGGCCTTCGACCATATTATCTTCCAAATTAACTTCATTGTTAACTTCAGTGGTTTGATTAACCATCATTGGTTCTTTTGTGGTTTGTTTAACCATCATTTTTTCCATTTCGGCTTCTAACGCCGCATTCTATTTATTTTCGGCCACATAGGCCGTAATTCTATCCCATATGTTGGGTGTAGACATCATCACCATTTATGGACCGTCCCATCCTGTAGGCTTACAGAAGCCTCTTGGACGAGTTGTTTCTTCAATTACTTCCCTCCCCCAAATAAAGCCGTGAGTAGGGTGTAGATCAAGAGAAGCATATATATTGTCCTGAGGGACATATGCAGTGTCAGAGGGAGTACATGGCGCTATGTTCGCCAGTTGTTTGTCAAAAGTATGTTTGGTGATATGGTCGACTTCAGCTAAGAAGTAACTTTGGTCCCCTTCCACGTTTTCGACAAGGCCATCCTCTCTCCAGATGGAAATCCTCTGATGAAGTGTTGAGGGGACTGCCCCAACCCCGTGGATCCATTCTCGACCAAGCAACAAATTGAAGTTGGCCTTGGTAGGAATAACCATAAACATGGTTAATCTCTTGACACTTCCCACCACCAATTCCACCTCTATGGCTCCCAAAGAGTAGCCAGATTTTCCCTCATAATTTGTGAGAACAATGTTGTGTGGCCTCAGATCGGTATCTGATTTACCGATTTTTGCCAACATATGTTGAGGGATTAAGTTCACCGCAGCTCCTCCGTCGACGAGAACTTTATTAACACCTACATTATTAACTTTGGCCTGAATAAACAAAGGCTTTAAATGGTATTTCATGCCTCCATTTGGGTGTTCAAACACTGCGCTTTTTTCTTCCATGCAGCCATTGTTGAGTACATAGTAGCAAATTGGCTTATGCTTAGCCATATCTTGGTCGAAATCTTGTTTGACTTCGTTGACTTCCGATATCACATCGAACTCAATAGGAAGTATTGAGACAACACACATGACGTCGAAATCAGGTTCTGAGTCTGAAAAGTCAGATCCCATCTCTTCGTCATCCAGGTTAAGGCCTTCTTCTGAGTTGAGGCCTTCTTTGACAACCCTAAGAGGAGGATAAATCCTCTCTGTAGTAGGCTTTCTTTGCACTTCGACAGACGAAGCTATTTGCTTTCCTTTGTTGGTGGCTGGATTTCAACTTCTTTCAGCAGCAATAAATTTTATCTGGCGTTGATGTCTCCGCCATTGAGTTTTTGTCATGGGATTTTTCCCTTTGTAATTTTTATTATAGACATATTTGCTTGAATCATATGTCTTATTTTGGGTCATGGCACTCGAGCTTCCCTGCACCATTTTTAAAGAATACCCCGCATCCTTTCCTCCTGAATGCACCCATCTCTCGAGAGGTGATTTTGTGGGTGGTACAAAGGTTTTCGCCCCCTTATGAGTTGGAGGTGTCACTTTGAAGGGAATGCCTCTTTGATTAAAACTGAATTTTGGCCTATTATCAACCCACGCATTCTTTCTCTTCTGTTGATGAGTAGAATGTTCAAGGCTTTTCGCAGCCTCCTTATCAAAAACCGAACTGCATCTAGGGCACAACATCACTTCAGTATTGTTGATTTTGCATCTATTGAGGAAATCAATTAATTCCTCTTCAGCTTTTGGACACACTACCTGCATATGATCTTCCTGTTGGTCTTTAGTGACCATTTTGACCATTGTTTCAGCCCTCTCAGCATTTTTCGACAAACTGGTGTTACCAGCAATGTCTTGACTAGCTTCGACAACGAGAATATCAACTTCAGTATAGTTTGTTTCTGCAGTTGGTAAAGGATTGCTGTCGATTTGCATTGAAGGTTTTGACTTATCGTCAAACTTGAGTCTCCCTTCACTTAGTGCTTTCTGAACCAAGTTCCTGAAAAGAACACATCGAGAAGTGTTATGGCCTAAAAAATTATGATATTTGCAATATCCTCTTTTCTTTTGTTGTTCTAATGGTGGTATTTTTAGGCCTTTTGGCACTAAAATCTGACCATCAGAAACCAACAAATCAAATATTTGGTCACACTTGGTGACGTCGAAGGTATATGTTTTTGCAATATATTTATCATTTTTTGGTTCGACAGGATTTTTCCCATCAGAAGGCCTCAATAATTTACAAGTATATGGAGGTCCGGGCTTTAATTCTGCCATATTAACCTCTTCTTCGACTTCTTCATATGATATGTCGAAGTCTTGGTCACTATCGTTAGTATTAACATAAGCAACCTTTTCCTTTTTATTAAAATGATTAGTTCTCGCCTTCTCATCTTTAAGCCTTTCGACTTGTCGAACTCTGTCAGCCAATTGAGCCATGTCTCTCAAGTGTAAAGTGTCTAACTTTTTCCTAATAGAATAATCTAAGCCACCAACAGCCATTTCGACTAACTCATGCTCGGGTATCTGAGTAAAGCATCTAGCTTTGAGAAGTCTAAATCTATTGAGATAATCATCAATAGATTCTGGCATTTTGCGCCGAACACTTGCCAATTCTTTAAGGCTAATCTTACATTGGCCCATGTAGAATTGTTCATGAAACGCTTTTTCCAGTTGATTCCAATTAAACATGGAATGTGGGGGTAATGTAGTGAACCATGTGAATGAATTTTTTGTTAAAGAATTTGGGAAATATTTCATTCTTAAATTCTCATTTTGCGCTATGTCATTAGCCTCGGTCAGATATCGCGCAATATGTTCGACAGTGTAACAGCCCAAAAATATTAGGTTGTTTATTTAATTAATTAAATGAGGTTTAGGTGGTAGAATTTAATTAATAAAATAGGATTTGGGTGATATGAATAATAATGGGTGGTTTAATTAGTAGAAGATATAATTGAGGAGGTATTTATTCAGTGGAGGGGTTCACTTAGTTAATTAGGAGGTGCTACCATTAAACTATCCAATTGGGTTAAGCGATGAGGGAAAACCCATGGATCATGGATCCATGACATAGGCAAGTTACATGAAGCCAACCTAGGGTTTTAGAGTAGGCATTCACGTAGCTTAGGAGAAATTAGAAAGAGGGAGGCAAGCTTGAGAGAGGGAGGCGAAACTTCAAGAAGAGGGAAGAGAGAGAGTTCGTGTGGCTCAAGGAGAAGAGAAGAGGAACTTGTTGGTGTCTAAGAAGGAGGAGAGCTACGAATTTCATTGGTGCTTGGTCAAAGAGGTTTAGTGCTCATCTAACTAAGAGGTAAGGGGGGATTCTCTAACCTAATGGGATTATATGATGGGTAGTATGTAGGAGGGTAGAATCTATGATGCCTAGGAGATGTTTGATAATATGCTTGAATGAATTATGAGAATATAAGTGTTGTTGGTTTTGTTTTGATGTTAATGACTTAAGATTGAATTGATGATAAGATGATGCTTATAAGGTGTTTGATGAAAGTATTATGGTGTGTGCAATTGGTGATTGAATGCACATTAGGTGTTTGATGAATGTATTGATAGTGTTTGAATTGGTGGCTGAAGTGTGATGGTTGTTTGTGTTGTTGAATTCACTGTTTTGAGATGTTCTGACATAGGTTTAGTATTTCAGTGAGTGAGAACGTTTTACTAATTGAAAAATTATGTGGTTTGTCATTGCGAAAACTTGATTGAATGCTTGTTAATTTGACGCTGGTTTGGTTGCGTTTAGAGCTGTGAAGATCGAGTTATGAATTCCACAAGTTAGGGTAATATTCTGGAAGCATTCTGGACATAGGTTCGGTATTTTTAAAACTGGGAACTTTCCGTTCGTCAAAAAATTATGGGACTTTTTTTGTTAGAAAACAGACTTAATTTTGGTCACTTTGGCACTGTTTTGGTTAAATTTGGAGTAGTGTAGCTCGAGTTATGAGCGTCCCAAGTCAGGTCAAATTTCTGGACTTAAACTAGGTATAGGTTCAGTGTTTCAGGTCTTGTGTCTTCAATTGAACTCTGATTTGAACGATTCTTTTTCCATTAGAAACTATACTCAATTTGCCTTTGTTAAGGCTAAGGTTTTGTTCCATTTGGTCAAGTGTAAGTCAGTTTAGAGTGATTTGAAGTGGAAGGACAGAATCTGTCCAGTCTGGGAACCATTTGGGTTGTTTCTAAAAACTGTACTAAATGCCTCATTGTTTTGAAACTCTAAATATATGTTCAGAAACTACACATCTGTAGCTTTCCAACGAGTGGTCTTTTGTAATTTTTCGATGTCGTTTACTATTTTAACTAATTCGCCGAATTCTGGCTGCCGTGTTCGCGTAGCCCAGGGTGTCGCTGTTGTTCCCAAATTTGTTTTCTAAATATCTTTTGACTCGGGAGTTCGATCGGGACGTTCCGAGATGTTTTGAAAAGCTTATTCAGAGGCCCATCCGAATATTCTATTTTTGGGCAGAAGGTATTATTTTTCTGGAAAATTACTGAGGTTTGAGTGAACTAGTGTGTGTTGTCGTTTTGGGAAACGTTGTCGTGTCTCCGGCATTTTGGTGAAATTGCCCTTTTGAAAAAGTGATGTCCTTGGTACTGTCTTGATGTGTTGACGCCCCTGGTGTCGTCGGGTGTCTCTGGTGGTTTTCGGTACTCCCGGTATTTAGTGATTGATGTCCCGGTGTTCGGGTGTCGGGGTTGTTTTTGAAGTCATTAAAGGTGGTTGTTTTTGGTGTCGTTAAAGGAGGTGGTCCTCCCGAATCATAAATGGGTGGTTGTCTTAGGTTTTGCATTTAAAGGAGGTTGTCGAGTGATAGGAGGTTGTACTTAGAATTTAAAGGAGGTTGAGGCTTCGGCCTAGAGTAATGGGAGGTTGTGCTCGTACGATGTTGGTTGTATTATTTGATGTCGATATGATGTTTAAGGCGGTTGTTGCTGGTTGTGTTTTGGTGCATTAGCATGGTGTTGCATACACTTCATTTGCATGATTGTTTTAAGGAGGTTGGGGCTTCGGCCCATGTTTAAGGAGGTTGGGGCTTCGACCCATGTTTAAAGGAGGTTGTATTGGTACCACATGCATTATGCCCACTGTTGGGGCTGCATCCATGCATTGCATAACATGTGTGATGATCTCGGCGACTGTGCCTTGGTGATGTTTGTGATGATGAAATGACTGTTTTGCCCCTGATGTTGTAATGATGTCCGTGATTAACGTGGTAGTCATAGGGCTATATCCTAATATATTCTCTATCATTTATTCCTATTATGTGTGAGATATCTCACCCCCTTTCTGTGGTATGTTTACAGGTGAGTTCGAGTGAAGGCATATTACCTTCACGTAGTCGGGTCGGTGTCTGCTCTGATTTGTAGCACTCGGGGTTGGACAATAGAGTCATTGTGGCCATTTGATTAGTTTGCTAGGATGTTATGGTTGTTAAATGTTTTTATTTATTTATTTATTGTTATTGGTTTTTGGATGAAATGTGACACTCCTTTTGGTGTGATAAAAGAAAAATATTTTTTTTGCGTACTCTGATTTTTCGTCAAATAAACAAAGGGGTAGAAAAAGGGGTGTTACAGACAGTGGATTCGTTGGTTTCTCCAGCAAATTTTGTGAACTTAGGAATTTTCCATCCCCTAGGCAAATCTGTTTGGATCACATATTCCGACAGGGGAGATACAAAATTAGGTCTATGCAAGCCTAAGTTAAGACCATTTTGTGCTAAATTTGTTTCGACAAGATTTGCCAAATTATTTTTATTACCAAAGTTGTTTTGCTGAACATGTCTTACTACTTCGTCAGCATCCTGGTTTCTATTAACCAATACCATTTCAGGCATAGGTTCTTCGATAGCCATTATTTGTCTTTGATCGACAGGAATTGTATAGTTGGGCCTTTCGACAGGTAATTCTACAGGCCTAACATTTTGGACTTGGGGAATTCGCTGGTTGTGTGCTGGTGGAGTGCCAAAGAAATCAGCAATTCGACCCATTTGTGTAGCTAACATTTGGTAACTGTCATTTGTGTTCTGAATTAATGGGTTAAACACTGTACCAATTTGTTGTGTTAGCATATTAACCATATCCTGGTTACTATCATCCATCTGTTGTCTTAATGCCAACAAAGACGAGGTAGTTATCGAAGGCTGTGGGTTTCGACTATAAATATTTTCTGGGGAATTATTTATAGGTGAAAAACTTGAGGCTAAGTTTTCTGCATACGTAGATGCATTTGTTTGAAGCCCTGCCATCATGGCTGTTGGCATGCCATATGGGTATCTTCGACCATTCATGAAATTGAATGGCATATTCCCCATCATGGAGTTTGCCATAAAGGACATTGTCGGATTTAAATTAGGTGATACAGGGACCATATTCGACCTACAATTGTCGGAGAAGGAATCGAAGCGGTTATTCCTGGAGCGGTTACTCCTGGAGCGATTACTCCTGGAGCGGTTACTCCTGTAATGGTTGGAGAAGATGCAGGAGCAGTTACTCCTGGCACATTTGCAGCGTTTGTATTGTTAACTGACGCTTGAGAATGAGCATTTGATGTAGAAGCGTCATTCATATTTGAGCGTGGCATTTCAATAGTACGCCTACCACTTCTTAAATGCATGCAAAGTGTAAATTACTGGTTTTATGTTTGATAAAAATCCAGAATTATTTAAAAACTTTTAATAATTAGCACAAAAGTCCCACTTGGCGTGCCAATTTGTTTACCGTGATTTTTGGTAAACACCGCTAGTTACACGTGTGTGTTGCTTGCGAGATCAACTAAAAACATCTCAGAACATTTGTGAATTAAAGTTTTATTAAAAATTATTGATGTTTATGATGATAACTGTTTTAATGGAGTAAAACAATGAAGAAATGCATGTGTTTAAGAAGAAATGCAGAAATGTAGTGAAGTGCAGGAAAAATGCAGGAAATATAGATAAAGAAAAGAAGATTAAAAACAGTAAAAAGGCAGGAACTCGTAAAGGGAAACAAATAAACTGCAGAAATCTTTAAAGGAATAATAAATACATTACTGAATTTAAAGGTTGGTACGCAGATTCATACATTGAATTCCTTTGACTCTGTTTTCTCTGATGCGGAAGTAAGAGTTTTGCGGAAGTTTATGTAGAAATGAAATATGCGACCACTTTTCTCTCTACGAGAAACTTCTATTTATAATAAAAGAAAAACAATAACCGCTCAGCGGTTTTTCTAAATAAACAACTGCCATTTCGACTAGATAAGATTTAGATAACTGCTCCATCTTTCGACCACAGCACTGCTATCCAGCGATCTTTGATTTAACCTGTTATCTGAATGTTGTTCAACTTCCTGTCGAAACTGCTAACTTCAGCTTTACAATTTTCGCTAAGTTATGTGTTATGTTGATTCTCCCTGTACACAGCTTCTTGTTGTCGAAATATCAAGTCTTCTTCCTGACTGCAACTAGTCAAACCTTGTTGACATGTAAATGTCCGTACTTTCGACGACAACACTGTCTTGTCTTCGACTAAATTTTTGACGTCTTTCTTGTCGAAATCTTTGTCTTTGAACTCTCAATTTCATTAACCCTTAGACATAGTTGAAATTACTCTTTACAACACCTTTCTCAATGCCAAATATTAGCATCTCTTCTTTTAAAATGACAAGTCATCAATATTGACTGCATTTAATTGATCCTGTCGAAAATGTAGGCTAACACAAAGTAGTCGAGGTGGCGATCCGGATCGCCAGTCCCATCATGCATTTTCAAACCCTCAGGAGGCTTTTCGAGGTGTTTTGGCACCAGGAAATAGTCGATCTTAGCTGTGAAAGGTCCTTTACGCTTTGCCGACCTCTCAAGGGGTGGAGATCGTCGGTAGCCATACATACCGGGGGATCCCTGCGAGCTAGGGCGCTGACGTTCCGGCCTCGGAGACCTTTTCCGACTTCTGGTACGCCGCCTCGGAGAAGAGGAAAACAGAAAAGAGCTAGGCCGAGGGGAACCCTCAGGACCATAGGAATCAACAAGGGTCCGACTTGGGGGAGTCTCCGATCCTCGCCCTCCTCTACAACGAGGTGGAGTGCGATGATGGTATCTCCTCCAAGCCTGAGATCGGTGGCGCCTGCGGCCATGAGTCGTTCCACTTGAAGAGTTGCGCAGAGGGGAACTCCGATCCGGGATATTACGAGCCCCGATCTCAGCAATATGAGCTTCTAACTGGGTGTAACGTTGGTTTTCCTGCTGGTCGGCCTCGGCTTGTCGATTTAGGAACGGGACGAGTTGTTGAACAGCATCGACCGGTACCTGGACCGTCTGAGGGGGAGGTGGAAGTCGGTTCCGGGGAGAACTCCCAGGAACCATAGCCGTAGCCGAGCTTCGAGCATGCGTCGGGCTAAAGGGTAAGGTGACTGCTTCAGCGGTTTCGGGACAATCCTATGACGTAAGGTCGGAGCCATTGTCAATCAAGGAGATGGGAGAGGAACTAAAGTACAAGATCCTCCCACTGTGGTCGCCAATGTTCTGTACCGTACCTCTAGACCGGTATCCGATCATAGACACCAAGTCTGATCAGAGGTAGTTAGTAGTTAATGGTCTTGATCGACCGAGCTCCGTATCCGAGGCAGAGTTCCGATCTGGGGCAGAGGTCTGATCTGGGACAGGCCGAGCTCCGCATCCGATCTGGGGCAGGTGGTACCTGCGAGGACACTCCGACGCTCAAGTCAGCTAGAGAGTTAATCAGAAGTAAAGAGTAGGAAAGAGTGTGTCCCTTAGACATTGCATTGAATGCTTGTTTATAGGTTTTGGGAATTAATGGGAACCATTGGATCTAGGCCTTTAATCTCCATCATTGGTTGATGGATCTGCATTTGGTGTTTGGGCCTTAGTGATAAAGGCCCAATCCGTAACAGATCCCAATCCCATGGACGGACAATCCCACACTAACATCATAAGGAGCGGTAAATACTAACTATACTAGTATTTTACCCGAGCATATGCACGGGTGATACTGTATGGTCGCTGTATTGCCATGAACTCATAATAGTAATTTGGAATATATTCATAAGTTGTGAACAATGTCCAAAATGTATTATTTGAAATTCAAAGTGGAATATGCATCCCCATTGACAATCAGAATTACATTGATCAATAATAATGTATTTGGACATTAGAGGTAAAATAAAGTTTTTAGAATATTAATTAAATAATTTTTTTTGACCAATAAATAATATTTTTAAAATTATGAAAAAAGACTTTTTTTTAAAAAAAAATACAATTTCTAAAAAAATAATGGCATTGGGTTTTATTATAGTAATTTTACCGTACATATAGTAAATATAGTAATTATAGTAGTAATAAATAAAGTTGACAAGAGAGAGAAGGGGCATAACAAAAATCAAATGACAGACACAACACAATATTTATGGACTTATGTATCCCTCTGTTGTTCTATGTTCTAGTTTACTGCTTGCTAGACATATTTCTAATTTAGCCTTTTATCTAATGCATTTTGTCTTGCTGAATGAAGAGGATTGATTGGGTTGTATTCTTTTACTTTTTTATTTACTCAGTTGGACTGTGTCCGATCTGTGTTATTTAACTATGTTAAGCTACGTTGTTCATTTGTATATAAAAAAAAATTGTTTTGCAATTAATACTCATATGAATAAAGATTAAATTTGCGTAACTCGAACAATGCTTTAGGTGTGTGATCATTCCCTCACAGCGGTGGAATCGAGGAGAATGCACTGGTACTCCGAGCTCCGGTAGAAGAAGGCGGTGCTGGCCACTTTCAAGACATTTCGACGCCTAAGTCAGTGAAAAATTAAGAGAAGCGTGTATGAGAGAGTCAAAGAATACTATATTGACTGTTTTGGACTCGGCACACTGCAAGGCAGACCGCCTTTCAACTTCACATAAAGACCTCGGCCCAATAAGAGAAGAGGCCCGATGAACCAGACTTATTAGACAAGCCTTCAATATGCGACACGTGGAACTCGGCATGGAGGCCAACACATCGGATAAGGACAGCAGAACTGATGAGGTGTAAGGACCGACCAAACACGTGGCAACGCCGGGAAGACTCCAAGGAAAACTGCCTAGAGAAGTTACACCAAAGCTCGATTATAAAAGGACAAGCCCGGTGAATGGAAAAGAGAGATTCTTGAACACATTCTTGAATACAAAACACATGTAAATTAGGCACGCCGGCATAGCCAAAAAGCTATTCGGCCTCCATTGTTACAATCCGAGTTCATCAATAAAACTCTATCCAAGAACACTATATTTTTTAGGTGCTTTTTGACATATATAGCGATGACATTCGGCTTACCATTGAAGTCTATATATTTAGGTCAACATGTGATATAAGCTTATTTGCCCATTAATTATGCTAAGTTGGATCCGGAACAATTGTCCACCAAGTCGGCTGCTCAAGTCGGTGTGAAGCTGAATTGTAAGCAAAATCTTTTCCTGAAATAGCCAACCTTCGTATATATGTTAGTTAAAATTAATAAAAATATGAATATGTGCAGCGAGTACACGGGTGCGTTATCGTGGTTGTTTGTATGCCGAGTTGGTTGTGTTATGAATGTTCACACGGGAATAGAATCCTTTGTAACATTTCACATTTTTATTTTTATTATACCGATGTTCGGTGGCATTTAGGCTTGCATAATGAACATAGATTATGATAGTGTACGTCGGGGACTGAGATGTGGTGTCAAAGTTCAAAATCCTATGTACAGAGCTTAAGATCCTTGTGGGGGAGTCGGATATGCATTTAAAATCAACGCATCTGAACGTGTGGCCCCCTTACGAATAAGTGTTAATTAGACCTTGGTAGGGGACTTCAGGTTAGGTTGTTTTCCTTTAGGTGTGTCTTTACCAAATTACATTGTGTTGGGTGATGCAAGGAGCTTACTAAAGTGGATTCAATACCATTGTTCAGGGCTTGATGTCGTCGGTAGGGGTGTCAAAATGGATGGATTTGATGGATATGGATATGGATTATAATGGATGGATTGGAGAAATCCATTAAAAAATTTATATCCATTAGGATTGTATCAAACAAATCCAATCCAATTCATCCATGGACAAAAAAAGTCCATCCAATTCATCCATTAACAATTTTTTTTATGGATGGATATCCGATCCATCCACTAATACCTTAAAAAAAAAATCTTTTAATAAAAAAATCTTTTTATGAATTTTTTTTTTTTTTTAATGTTGCAGCAAAAAAAAATTACTTTTTTTTGACAAAAAAAAAATTATATTTAAAAATATATATTTATATATAATATTGTTAAAATATAAATATATATTATATATAATATAAATATATAAATATATATTACATATAATATAAATATATATTTATATATGAGGTGGTGGTGGAAGCGGCGGCCGGCGGCGGAGCTCCGGCGACCCACGGTGGTCCACGCGGCGGCGCTCCGGCGACCGGCGGTGGTCGGAGGTGGTGGTACGGCGGCGGTCACGGCGGCCGGCCGCCAGTCATGGTGGTGCTAATTATAATATTATATATATATTATATATTAATATATATATATATATATATATATATATATATATATATATTAATATATATATATATATATATATATTAATATATATATATATTATATTGTCAAAAAATATATAATATATATTTTTTTTCTGAATTTTAAAAAAAAAAATTGGAAAAAAATTTTAAAATTGGAAAGTCCTTTTAAAAAAAACTGAAAATTGTTTTTAGAAATAGTTTTTTGTAAAAATGTATTTTTTATAATTATCCAATTGATTTTAGTCAAAAAAAATAATTATCCATTGGATTTTGATCTTATACTTATTGATAATCCATTGGATTTAAAAAAATTAATGGATGGATCACAACCATCCACAAATCAAGTGGATGGATCCAATCCAATCCATTATTATTTTTTTGTTTGTAACGGATGGATTGGATGGATTTTGCTATGGACGGACCGGATATCCAGTAGACAAATGGATCACTTTGACACCCCTAGTCGTCGATATGGTTTTTTAGATGAATTGTGGTTATCCCTTCCTTTTCTCTGGTTTGATTTCAACTGAGTGCCTTATTTGACGACTAGTGAAATTCCCTCTAGGGAACTCAATATCCATAGAAGCGCAAACTAATCGTGGCTTTCGCAGGTGCTTTACCGAGTCACTCATGAAGCCTGACTCGAAAATTGTGAGGTCCACGTTTTGGACTTGAGTTCTGGATTGGCGATTTGTGTCAACGAGGTCTCTTTTCCTAACAAAGGTGAGGGTAACGGACAAGTGTTGTTGACAAACCAAGGAAGATGAAGAACTTACAACACAAAACACAAGGAACTTACATGAAAAGTAGAAGAAAAGGCAAATGTGTATAAGACTAGAGATGGATGTGGGATCTATGATCGTCAGACCTTCTTGGAAGGTGATAAGATCGACTAGCCTCAGGCTCTCCTAGCCCCAAGGTTGTGAGCAAGGTCCTCTCCTTCAAGAACTGTGGAAAATCCTCATGATGAATCTCACTCTCTCATATGCATGTACTCACCACTTCTCACCTCTCACTACGTCTCTCTCTAGGCTTTCAATTTTGAAAAAATGAAGAAATGAGTTTAATTATCAAAGAGTTCTCCTCAAATACCATTTAAATGTTTTCCGTTGGAAGTACCACCAAGGTCCTTGCCAAGTCCACAAGAAAGTGGCTTAGGCAATAACTTCATAGATGTCATAAACAAGAAATTAACAAAACTATGTGCAAGGAAAAAGTTAATTGGCAAAACCCTATTTTCATATGATACATTATGCAAAGGTTTCCTAAGGGACATACATCCTTTACTCTTTGGATCCTTGTTAGGAACTACAAGTAAGTTTTTTATTTTCTTTGGGGCATTTTCCTCAAGTTTTGGGTCTTTAAATTCTTTGTGAGTAGCATGATCAAGATTAGGGGTGCCCACCACAACTACACTTTGGCCTTCCAACTTGAAGTTGTCCTTTCTTTCTTTATCCTACTTCTCAATTTTATTTTTCAAAATGATTTTCCCTTTCAAAACAACTTGAGGACTAAGAGGAGAAAGAAAAATTTTCAAATTGCTCTGCATAAAGGAGTATTTGTTAGTAAATCTATCATAGATGACTTTTTTTATCAATTTCCATGGCCTTCCTAAGATTAGTTGGGCGGAGTCCATAGGGACAACATTACATAAGACATTGTCTTTGTACTTACGAATGGAAAAACTTACAAGCACTTGTTTATCCCCAACCATTTCTTTTTGCTCATTAAGTCATTGTATGGGTTTGAATGATTGATGGTAGGAACATTGAGCTTTGTAACTAAACGAGTGCTAGCCCAATTAACACAACTTCCAAAATCAATTTGCAAACAACATACTCTAGTTGACACAAGGCGTCTATTATGAAAGGTACAAGTGTTATTGGGAGTAGGAGTAGAAGTAGAAAGATTTTCCTTACTCTTTGGCACTATGGATGAAGCATTATCTTTTACCTTTTTAGGTGTTGAGACTTTCTCCCTCTTTAATTGGCCTTCCAAGTATTGGTGTGGGTATACTTGGAGGAGTTTTCTTCTTTTATGTCCCTCCTTCTAAGGCTACTTTCATCCTCGTCAACAACATACCTAGCCCTCCTATTTCTTTTGTCATAGTACTGATCACAAGCAGGGGAGAAGCTTCTTAGGAATCGATCTATATATAAAAGTTTCGCTGAAATGTCATGAATGTGAAGCCAAGTGCAATGGTAAGGGCCTGCACTATGCAACCAACAGGTCCCAGGTTCGATCCCACTATACTTTTTTTAAACATTTTATATCTTAAATTAGAAACAGCAAAAAAAAAAAGCAAGAATCTGCGAAGAAGGATTCGAACTTGAATTATCAAGCTTTTTCAAAACACTCTTTGCCGGCAAACCAATTATAAATCAATCTCAATTCAATAGAAAACAAATATATATGTTTGTCTGGTACCCCTAAAAAATTCTCCCAAGCTCTGCCACGGCTCACAAGGAGAGTCATATCTCATAGGGGAATGATACATCCTAGGAGGACATAACTCATTCAGGAATCATACCTCAATAGTGAATCATATCTCCTATCAAATATGGACTTCATCATGAAGTAATTTGTGTACCTACAAGAGAATGTTAGTATAAAACAACCACAAAAGTCCTCAGTAAAATTGTTCATCTCACCAAGTGCCACCCCACTTTTATTTACGCTTTTTAGGATAACACTCTCACTCAAGGGTTTTTGGTCACACAGAATGTAAGTAGGCTATTCAAGCCACTCAATTCTCCTTTAAAACTTGAAAAGTGAACCTATAAGCTTCTATCCAAACCCTTTTGTTAATGTTTCTAAGAGGAATAGAAAAAAGAGACTACTATGACAAAAATAAAAAATTTAGAAGACACAAAATCAAAACAAAACAAAAGTTCTAAAGCTAAACCAAATATGGAGTATTTAAAGTTAAATTTAAACTACAAAAAAAGAGACTCAAAAGATTTGCTGGCAAGGCACCAACAAATATTGCAACTAAATGAGCATTTAAGCCTCCAAGGGCAAAAAAGTCCACATGTTCTCAAAAATCTTGAGAAAATTGCCAATGATCCAAAAAATGTATAGAAACTGTAGGAATTTTTCTGCATATTTTTTGAATTATTTTGATGCTCCTGTGATTAGCCTTTTCGTTATTCTTTTGACTATTTTACTTTTTTTTTGCTTCTTTTTTGCAGTGTTTTCTTTTTTCCATAAATTTCATGTCAATCTCTCAAATAATACTAGATTTTGAGACTAATAACTTGGCTTTTGAATCACTATAAACAGAGCTATATTGAATTTGCTAACACAAAGTGAAGTTTGACATCAACTGTTTCGGATCAAAGTGCAGAATTGAAGAACATGTTATCAAAAACATCAAGAACATGTGCAATTTCCAGATTTCTCAATTCAGCATCAAACCATTCAAACAAGTAGTGCATTGCATGTGAAATTTCACAAGGAATCCAAATATATCATCAATTTGAACAAAATAGGCGTAGAACTTGGGCAAAAATTGATTATACACAAAGAAATCGCATTTATGGATCTCAAACTGGGGAAACACTCAAAACTCGACCAAAATTCATAATACAGGTTGCAATAGGTGTGAATTTAGTGTAGGAGGAGAATCCTAGCAACAAATTTCGTCAAAAACGGACAAGAATTGAGCACGGAATGGAATTTCAAAAACACAAATGAGTTCAGTTTTTGACTTCGAATTGGTAGAATCTACTATAATAAAAAGAAGTATTACATTAATTGATCTAGAATTTAATATTTACTATAATCTACTGAAATTCTCAACAAAATTTGTCAGCCACTAACATTTGTCAACAAAAATTTAACCACTATCAAATAAACAATATAAACAAGTGGCAACTGGAGAGGCATCGGGAGTTGCAACGGAAGCGGAAACAAGAGACTGGCAATGGGAGTGGCAACGACAGAGAAGTAAAAGGATCGGTAACGAGAGAGACAACATGAGAGGAAATAGGGAGAGGCAATAGAGAGCGGCAATCTACTATCTACTATAATAAAAACATCTGCTAGAAAAATCTCATTTCTAGACATTCTACAAATTTGCCACGTGTAGCATTGTTGCACCCCGAAAAATCCGGTTTGGACTTCTCATTGTACAACGTGGAAAAAGCATGAAGCCGCCATCAATATTTTTATTTAAAGACTAAAACATTGAAAAAAAAATGTCTTTTAAAGGCGGATGGTCTTTTGAAAACTAGAGATGTTGGTTCGGGGGTCGATTAGGTGCGGGGAAGGTATTAGCACCCTGCACCTCCTTTCTACCGAAAGGGAACGTTTAACTTGATGTGTGGTTTTGACGGAGTTGATTCGAAACGATCGTCCTACTTTTTTTTTTGAGAAAGCGCTTTTGAAAACGGGGGAAAGAAGAATCTTTTTGGTATTTTTTGAAAGTGTGCTTGACGGGGCGAACCCGCTCCTACGTATCCTCAAATGCAATGAGCAAATCAAAGCTACGTAGTTCTCGGTTCTTTTTGAAAATAATTGTTTGAAAACTTATTGTGAAAATGATTTTTATTTGTTATGCTTGACGGGATGTGACCCGCTCCTACGTATCTCCCGGTGCGATGGAGAATTCAAAGCTTACGTAGTTCTCCTCTGTCGAGAAACTTTGGTGTGTTGGTGGTTTTTATTGCAGGGGTTCTCGGGCTTGAACTGTACAGCTCACTCTCCCTAAAACATAGACATCCCCGCCTGTACAGACGACGTGCCCCCTACTTATTGAAAATGATTTAAATTATTTGAGGAAAAGATTTTTGGTGAGGTTGGTTGCTTTTATTTGAGCAAGTATCTTAGGCTCGCACGAACTGTACAGCTCGCTAACCCTAAGACGCTAACCAACTCGGATGTACATCCGACTTGATTCCTTACTCATTTTTGAAATAGGGTTCAAGTTGTTAATTACTTTCTTTAATTCTCATAAGTATTCCAAGATGTTTGAGTTGTACAACTCCGATCTTAGGACACTAGTCAACACCGGCCGTACGTCCGACTTGACTCCTTATGAGCTTTCAAAAGGGTTTGTTATTGATCTTAGAAAGAATTTGATTGTCTTATGAAAACAACTTGAGAAAAGTTGAGATTTGGAAAAAGCTTTGGAAAGGAATTGATTTGAAGAAAGGGGAAGAGAGTTTGAGGGTCATATTGATCACAAAGAGTTTGTTGGGATGGCGTGGCATCCAAAAGAAGAAGAAGTAATGAATTCAATCAATTTCCAAGTCAAGAACCAAAGTGCGAATTTTAACAAATTGCAAGCAAAGCAATCATCAATGCAAGCATAGGCATACACATTACCAATTATAACATTTGCGCACAAGGATGACAATTAGTCTCCAACATTTAATGGCATGCATATGTAAGATCAACATTAACCACATAACTTGCAAGAAAGAGTACACAAAGTGACGATGCAAAAATTCAAATCAATCTAGGTATCAACACATGATAAAGCACGAGGTTGAATCCCTTTTCGTAATCCTTGACACTTGGAACAATGCACAAGTGCATAAGTGTCTAGTCCTTTTACCAAATCATCAACACTAAAACAAATTATAGACCTAGAATGAATATCACATTTGCAAGACTACAAATGACCAAATGAAAGCACTTACAAGTTATTTTTATGACCAAGATTAATTAACAAGAAAAGAAACTTAAAACTTGCATTTTTGTTCATTAAGAATTGCAAAAAGAAGTTGAATCATTTTAGGTAATCCTCATCACTTAGAGTAAAGTGCACAAGGCACAAGTGAGAATCATTTTACCAATCATCAACACAAGATAATTTACAAACCAATTCATAAGAACAAACAAACTCATAAACTCAAAAGAGGTTGAATCATCTTAGGCAATCCTCATCACTTAGAGTAAAGTGCACAAGGCACAAGTGAGAGTCCTCTTGCCAATCATCAACATGGTGCGTGATTTATAAACAAGTTCATGAGAATAAAAAGTTTCAAGCAAACAACCCTCAAGATTAAAGCTAATTTCAAGTAAATACAAGATTACACAACCAAACCCATCACAAATCTCTAAACCCTAATTTATTTGAAAAATGCGAAATGAACATAGACTCTAAACTTGATTTTATTCATGAAAACAACAAAATAATGCAAGAGAAACAACATAGATTAATCTTTTTGACAAAGATTCGCATGATTAAGCAAAGGAATGCACAAAAATCACATGAACCCTAATTTTTCCTAATATGCGAAATGCAACAAGCTTCAAATCATCATTTTATTTCACAAAATGCAACAAACAAGATCAAAACAACACAAATCACAATTTATTCGAGGGTGAGAAGCATCTTAAACACCCAAGCCTCCCTAAGTGCTTGTCAAAGTGTTTAAGACACTTCTCACCAACAACAATCAACAAATCAATAGTATAACAACATGAATATGATGGCACGCAACATGAGAAACATGATTTTTACATTTTGTTGCAAAAGGGTTGAAGATGATGCTAGGTTTTAAGATGCTTACCTCAAATCCAAGCTACGAAATGAATGATATGAAGAAACAAGACCACAAATCAACTAGATCTTCAATGAACTCCAAGGAAGGACCCACGAAAATCTTGGTCACAAGCCCCTTTGATGATGCAAACTTGAACTTGAATAGGAAAGGGAGAAGATATATGAAATGGGGATGGAAATGATGTGAGATAGTGATGTTTTGGTGGAAGAAAAAAAGAAAAATGGATGGAGGAGAAGGGAATAGATGCTTCGGCCAAGGGAGGGAAGAGGGAGGAGTTGATTGTGTGCGAGGGTTTTAGAGTGAGAAATGAGGCCAAGGGTCCTTTGAAAGGTGGAAATGTGAAGGTATTTATAAAGTGTGTTTAGGGTTAAGGGCATTTAGGTCTTTATGCATTAGCAAGTGCTCTAGGATTTGATTTTAATTTTGAATCAAAGGCTAGGATTGAAGTTCATATGGATTGGGGATATTGAGAAAGCACAAAATGAGAGAGTAGTAGAGAGGAGAGGGTGTGACAGCAATGTGGGAAGAAATGGGAGGGAATTTACAAGTTGTCAATTGTACAATTGTACTATCACATGACCATTCCATTATCTCTTCATTTTTTGATTATTCTTTATAGGATAATTGTACACAAATACACTCAATTTAGGCCACATACTAGGAATCTTAGGAATATGCCATTTTATGAGATCACCATGACCAAAAATATCATAAAAATCTCATCTTGAAACTTTTGTAGAATATTCCTTTTTGATGCCTTTTTGAATTTGAATTTTTTGGTGCACAATGCATGCATACACATGACCAAAAACGTTTTGCCTCAAATAAATTTCTCTAAGCTTGCACAATGATTTTTTTTTGATGAGAAATTATCCTATTTTGTAAAATGACCAAAATACCCTTTTGCCCTAAAAACCTTGTTTTTGCCCAAAAAGGAATTTAAGAGCTCTAGAACGCATGCACAACATTCTTCACACTCTTCAAAATGATGCCACATCTTAATTTATTCATTTTGTGGAAAATTAGGGTTTTAAACCTAGGCGGACAAAATTAGGGTATGACAGCTGCTCCTCTTTATTTGGATTTTAACATGAAATATGAATTGGCCGAAGCATATTTCGAGGCAAAATAGAAATGAAGGATTCAGAAATTATACCAATTTTGTCTACTTAGAGAAACCCGAATTTTCCTTTTCTTCTTTTTTTGTTTCTTCTTTTTTGAATAAATGGGTGTCAGCCCTCAATAAGCTAACAAAGCGGTAAATGAATTGTCGACCCTCAATAAGCCAACAAAACAGGAAATCAATTGGTGCCAGCCCTCAATAAGCCAGCGAAAGCAGTAAATGAAAGCAATAAAGAAAACAGTAAAGAAAGCGATAAAATGTGCCGGCCCTCAGCCGACACAGGAGGCTGCCTAAAGCCTTCTAACAACCGCGCACGATCCGAGTTTGCACATGGGCCTAGGGAGCCTATGGGCTCAATGGGATGGTCTTCAGAGCGACCGAGGGTGGGTACTATATCAAGTCTAGATCTCAATATTTCCCTAGGACTGCGCCATGTCTTAGGCCGACACGACTATCCTTTTCGACTGGACCTAATGAGGTCGAAGGACTTACCCGCAACTCGAATACGAGGTGAAGTCAATTTTCTGGGGGACACATGGGTCCAAGGGGGATTCGCAAATCCAGTTGGTTTTCTTCAGTTGGTCAATGCCTTCGCACTGATCCAAGGTGCCTGCTTTTAGGACGCAGGGCTTTTCTCTGACCGTCTTTGGTTGATGATCAATGCTGCCGCACTGATCCAGGGTACCTGTACATGTTAGTTGATGCGAGGAATGGTGCATGGTGCATGGGTGCAGGTTATTCAAAGGCCTGTTATGGGGATGCATGCGATGCGGTGGAATGATGAATGCTCTTGATTTTCTTCCAGCTTTTCTTGATTGATTTTTCGCTTGATCAGCTTTCTTTTTTCTGATCATTTGTTTTTCTTTGTTTTTGCTCTTTTGCTCTTTCGTTTTTTTTTTCTTTCGGCTTATTTTCTTTTTGCTGGTTCAACCGACCCGTGACACTCATGGCACAAGACTGAGGAGTCGAATTAGAATAGAGGGGCACATGGGCCAAGTGCAGGTTTGTTTTGTGATTTGCCATCTGAAATGGCTTATGAGTGCAATTATTTTTCTTGCGAAATTAATCTGTTTTGAGAAATTGCTTCTTTCCTGTGACTTTTAGGAATTTCGCAATGATTGCAATGCTCTATGATTTATGCACATGTTTTACAATTCAGTGTCACCATCATCATAAAACGTTTATTTTGAGCTGAAAAAGAAGGAAATAAATAAATAAAAAAGCAAACAGATATGAGAAAATTGGACTTTATTGATGTGGAAACCGGTCGTACAGAAAGTTACGCCGACTGTTCAATACATTTGAAAGTTTAAACTACAAAAAGACATGAAAAAGAGAGAAGCTAATTTCTGTTTGTCCGTCTCTGTGGAACAGCGCCAACAATTTACGTCCTTGACCTTGATCACCCCTTTATTCAAACCTTCAGGAGTGTTGTATGCCTTTGTTCATTTTCATGCCCAAGCTTTCTGACCCTAATTTTTTCCTGAATCGCCCTCTGCGGGTTTTCAATCCACCGGGTCGCTCTGATTTTGCCTAGGCCGCCCTTTCGGGTTTTCAACCTAGCGAGCTAATTCTTACTTGGCTTATCTTTCTCCTTTTTCGTCTATTTCTTTAGGCATAATACTTCTTCACTGAATCTGAATTGACTGGGTTTCTGAGTTCTTCTCCATCCATGTCAGTGAGCATCAGTGCTCCTCCAGAGAAGGCTTTCTTGACCACATAAGGTCCATCATAGGTGGGAGTCCACTTCCCACGGGGATCGCTCTGAATGGGCAGGATCTTTTTGAGCACAAGATCTCCTTCATTGAATTCTCGGGGACGAACTTTCTTGTCGAAAGCAGTTTTCATCCTTTGTTGGTACAGTTGCCCATGGCACAAGGCTGCAATTCTCTTCTCCTCAATGAGATTTAGTTGATCCAGACGAGCCTGTACCCACTCTGCTTCTTCCAATTTAGTTTCCATCAGTACCCGCAGGGAGGGCATCTCAACCTCGATAGGGAGCACTGCTTCTGACCCATATACCAGAGAGAAAGGGGTTGCCCCGGTTGATGTACGCACTGAAGTACGATAGCCGTGTAAAGCGAAGGGAAGCATCTCGTTCCAATCTTTGTAGGTTACCACCATTTTCTGAACTATCCTCTTGATATTCTTGTTAGCTGCTTCAACTGCCCCATTCATCTTGGGACGGTACGGGGAGGAATTGTGATGCTGAATTTTGAATTCTTTGCACAGGTCTTTCATCATTTTGCTGTTCAGGTTGCTACCATTATCAGTGATGATCTTGTCTGGAAGGCCGTAGCGAGAAACCAGATCTTTCCTTACGAACCTAGCAACCACAGAGCTAGTAATGCTGGAGTATGAGGCAGCTTCAACCCACTTGGTGAAGTAGTCAATGGCGACAAGTATGAAGCGATACCCGTTTGACGCTTTTGGCTCGATAGGACCGATAACATCCATCCCCCACATGGAGAATGGCCAAGATGCAGCCTGAACATTTAATGAAGCAGGTGGTACATAGATATGATCGGCATAAATCTGGCACTTGTGGCACTTTCTCACGAAGCTGTAGCAGTCAGATTCCATTTGCAACCAATAATAGCCGGCTCTCAAAATCTTTCTAGCCATGGTGTGCCCACTGGAATGAACTCCAAACGAGCCTTCATGGACATCTTTCATAATCTTCTCGGCCTCTTCCTTCGCAACACATCTCAGGAGTACCATGTCATAAGTTCTTTTGTAGAGTATCTCGCCACTCAAGAAGAAATTCCTCGACAGCCTTCTAAGAGTTCTCTTGTCATTTTCCGATGCCCCAGGAGGGTATTCTCTGTTGATGATGTATTGCTTGATGTCGTGATACCATGGCTGGTCATCAGGCTCTTCCTCTATTGCAGTGCAGTAATGATGTGCAGGCAGACTCCGATGTTGGATTCTGATGTGGGTCAAACTCCTATCACAGTTGATGTTGAACATTGAAGACAAAGTTGCTAAAGCATCGGCCAATTGGTTTTCACTTCGAGGGATATGCTTGAAAGTGATTTCGTCGAAAGACTCCATCAGTTCTTGGACATAGTCACAATAAGGAATTAGTTTGGGATCTCTGGTCTCCCAATCACCTCTTACTTGATGAATGACCAAGGCTGAATCACCATACACATCAAGCCTTTTGACTTTCCACTCTAGGGCTGCTTGGATGCCGAGGATACACGCTTCATATTCTGCAATATTATTAGTGACATAGAAGCTCAGTTTAGCAGTGATTGGGATGAAGCGGTTGTCAGGGGAAATTAACACAGCTCCAGCCCCATGTCCCCAAATGTTGGACGCACCATCAAAGGTCATCCTCCATCTTTCATTTTCTCGGGACTTCCCCTCGTCAAACAATGCCATGATGTCTTCGTCTGGGAATTTGCATTGCATTGACTGATAGCCCTCAATTGGTTGATGTGCCAGGTACTCCGCCATTGTACTGCCTTTGATCACCTTTTGGGTGACATACAGGAGGTCATATTCTGATAAAAGCATTTGCCACCGAGCAATTCTGCCTGTGAGTGCAGGTTTCTCAAATATGTACTTGATCGGGTCCATTTTAGACACCAACCAGGTAGTATGACTCAACATGTATTGTCTTAATCGATGCGCAGCCCAGGCAAGGGCACAACAAGTCTTTTCCAATGGTGAGTACCTTGTCTCGCAATCAGTGAATTTCTTGCTCAGGTAGTAGATGGTGTAACGCCCAAATATTTAATTAAATATTTAGGTATTCAATTATTTATTTATTTATTTATTTATTTATTTGGTGTAATTATATTAATGTTGGATTGAGAGGTGTGTATTTGGGTTTTAGGTGATGGCGTTAGTGATCGGGCTTGAGGAAGCCCGTTGTAACACCCCCTTTCTACCCCATAGTTTACACGTCACTTATCAGAGTAAAAATTTTTCGCAATTTTAATTCAACTGATAGAAAGGAAATGTCACGTCGTTATTAACAAAAGAACGTCCACTTGATTTCATTAAGGTTGCGCAATCATCGTCATAAAAAATTTCAACCATCACTCGTCATAAAATTAACTCCAAGAGTTACGTCACAGCGGAAATAAACCACACTCACTGAATACCACTCAAACACGCCTCACGCCATCAACAAAATATTAACAATTTATTATTCAAATAACAATGTCAACCACGCCCCCTAGGTGTCACAGTATCAGAGAGCGACTCAACAGACATCCAAATAGCTATAAAGGAAGGCAGCATGTCCTTCACTCGCAGTTACCTGCAGCGTTGCCACAATAGAGCAACATTCCAAGCAGAAGGGGTGAGAATTTTCAACAAAACATAATTAAGCATACAGTAGAGTAATATGAGTAAACTATCACACAACATCGTCATTATCATCACTTCATCGTCATTACACACAAACCAAAGTCACAATCACATTGCCAGTCACAAACATGTATGCGCATGAAAATGCAACCCACACCTGGGCATATGCATGATGGTACCATACTCGTCATAAATAGCCACTTGGGCACATCGTCACTGGTTTTCGTCAATAAGAGGCCGAAGCCTATTCGTCATAATATGCACATGCCATGAGACACTATGGACACATGTGCAATCACCAGTTTCAACTCGCCCGGAGTACTCGTCATTGTCATCCCATAACACTAATATAGTGTACTCGTCATAATCACCATAATCATATCGCAACTTTCTCATAAAACATCCCATTCAAAATTGGAGTAAAAACGTCCTTAAATCTTAAATAACAATACATTAAATTTTAAGTGACAAACCATTTAAATTTAATTAACTACATGTTAACAATTTAAGTGGCAACCTATATAAAAAAAATTCGAGTACAACTTGTTTAAATTTTTGTACAACCATCTCATTTTCAAAATCACAACTACACTTGAGAAAAACAGTGTGGAAAAACAGCAGTATTTTTATTTGCAAAACAGCAACTAAACAACAACTTTTTCATGCGCTAAACAACACTAACAGCAGCATTTTTATGCGATAAAAACAGTGCAAAACAGCAGCCCTTTTTATGCGCTAAAACCACACACACAGCAACATTTTTTATGCGCTAAAAACAGTACCAACAGCAGCAATTTTTCGCGATAAAAACAGTAAAAACAGCATCATTTTTAAGCGCTAAAAACAACACAAACAGCAGCAATTTTTTTTTTTTTTTGCGATAAAACAGCAAACAGCAACACATTTAAATGGTTAAAAGCATCATTTTTGTAATTCTGCTACAGCATCATTTTTCTTTGATAAAAACAGCAAACAGCAACACATTTTAATGACAAACAGCAACATTTTAATTCTGCAACAGCAGCACTTTTCTTTGATAAAAACAGCAAACAGCAATGCATTTAAATGACAAACAGCAACATTTTTTTATTCTGGACAGCATCAATTTATTTGACAAACAGCACCCAGCGATGCATTTAAATGACAAACAGCAACACTTTCTTTCTAGGGACAGCAACATTATCTATTTTCTATTCTTTGGTATCATTCAATTAATTATACTCATATCACTTAATTCATCAAAAATTTCTTTTCAACGCCAACAATTCACCAAACCTCGAAATTAACCACACCTCATTCACCAAAAAGAAATCGAAATTCATCTCTTCATCTCCTAGGGCAATTCGCATATCAATAATAATAACTCCTCGATATCTCAATACATTTTGCGCATCTACCTCGAAGTCCTCATTCTCAGACTGACCAATCCCACTCATCAGATCAACTAATTTCACATCTAACTTCTGCGCTTCTCGGATGCCAGCCATAAAATCATTGCCAATTTTCAACATACCCAACCTGACACTCTGAGGTGTAACTTCACAAACTAAACTCATGTCCCTGAATTGCTCAATTAACTCAAGCTCTCTAGCCATCAATGCCGACATGTGCAAGGTCTTCCGACTCAACGCATCCGCAACCACATTAGCTTTTCCCGGGTGATAACTCAATTCAAAATCATAATCTTTCAATAGTTCTAACCACCGGCGCTGCCTCATATTCAATTCTTTCTGGTCGAACAGATACCGTAGACTCTTGTGATCACTGAACACCTCAAATCTCGATCCATACAAGTAATGTCTCCAAATTTTCAATGCGAATACCACAGCAGCAAGTTCTAAGTCGTGAGTAGGGTAATTCTTTTCATGAATTCTCAATTGCCTCGACGCATACGCGACCACTTTCCCATTTTGCATAAGCACACCACCCAATCCCATCTTGGACGCATCACAATAAACCACAAACGGTTCAATCGGATTAGGCAGGGTCAACACCGGAGGCGTGGTCAACCTTTTCTTCAACTCATTGAAACTCTCTTCACATCGGTCATTCCAAACAAAAGCCCTACCCTTGCAAGTCAATTGAGTCAATGGCAGAGCCAACTTCGAAAACCCCTCAATGAATCTTCTATAATAGCCAGCCAACCCCAGGAAACTCCTTATTTCAGTAACTGACTTTGGAGACTCCCATTGCAACACTGCATCAACTTTGGAAGGATCCACCGCAATTCCCTCACTAGAAATCACGTGACCGAGAAAACTGACTTCTTTCAACCAAAACTCACTTGGACAACTTCGCATACAACTTTCGATCCTTCAGAATTTCTAACACCAACCTCAGATGTTCCGCATGCTCCTCTTCCGACTTAGAGTAAATCAGAATGTCATCAATGAAAACTACCACAAACTTATCCAAGTACTCACGGAAGATTTGGTTCATGTATCCCATGAATACCCCCGGCGCATTAGTCACACCGAAAGGCATAACGGAATACTCATAGTGCCCATATCTTGTCCTAAATGCCGTCTTCTGGACATCTTCATCCTTGACCTTGATCTGATGATAACCAGACCTTAAGTCAATCTTGCTAAATACTTTAGCACCCACTAACTGATCCATCAAGTCATCAATTCTTGGCAACGGATACTTGTTCTTGATTGTAACTTTATTTAACTGTCGATAGTCTACACACAACCTCATTCTACCATCTTTCTTTTTCACTAGCAACACTAGAGCTCCCCAAGGTGACACACTCAGTCTCACAAACTTCTTCTCTAATAAATCTTCAAGTTGCTTTATCAATTCTGCCAACTCAGATGCAGACATCCTATATGGTGCCATGGACACAGGCTTAGTGCCGGGGACCAGATCAATAGCAAACTCCACCTCTCTCTCTGGTGGTACATCCGGAATCTCGTCAGGGAACACCTCAGAAAACTCACGCACTACCGGCAACACATCAATCTTCGCTTGGCTCTCAGCAGACAACGACGCCAGAATGACAGACCAGACTCCTCTTCAGGCGACTCAAAACTCACGGACCTTTCTCGACAGTTGATATGGACATGGTTATCAACTAACCAGTCCATACCCAGAATGACATCCATTCCACTCAGCGGCAAACAGATCAAATCAATTAAGAATTCTCTACCATATACAGATACAGGACATTTGGCACAAACAACAGAGGTAGTCACCGAACCCTTAGCTGGAGTGTCGATGACCATCTCCCTCAACAAATCAGATAAAACAAGGCTTAATTTCTCAACACATGCAGCAGCAATAAAACTATGGGTAGCACCAGTATCAACAATAACAACAAGAGGAAAATTATTGATATAGCACGTACCTCGAATCTCATTCACTACATCAGACTCAGCCAGAGCGAACACTTTTCCAAAAGACTTCTCCTTCTTGGGTTTTGAGCACTGCGTACTAATATGACCACTCTCCCCGCAGTTAAAGCATACCACCTCTTTCTTATCACAGCCGGAAGATATATGCCCCTCCTTCCCACACCGATAACATCTCTTCTTATCCCCGCTTGGGCAATCTGGACTTTTATGACCCACTTTCCCACACGTGTAACAAGTAACACTGGCTGCAGCATCTCCCCCACTTCGCTTAGGCCCACCAACAAACTTACCTTTGCCCTTACCAACAGGCGCCTCATATGGCTTACCACGACTTGAGAAATTCTTTTGCTTTTCTTTCATTACTCTGGAGAAGGCATTGCTGTCCTCCTCATAAATTCTGGCGCTATTAACCAACAATGGAAACACACGAATTTGCTGGTACCCTATGGCCCTCTTAATGTCAGCACGCAACCCATTTTCAAACTTGATGCATTTGGAGAACTCCGCACCCTCTCCATCATAATGAGGATAAAACTTAGAGAGCTCAGTAAACTTTGCCGCATACTCAGTTACAGTCATGTTACCTTGCTCAAGTTTCAGAAACTCAACCTCCTTCTTCCCGCGGACATCCTCCGGATAGTACTCTCTCTTGAATTCCCTCTCAAACACTGCCCAAGTAACCTCCTCATTGACAGCCGTCAATCCCTGACTAGTCGTCCTCCACCAATCATAAGCCTCTTTCTTCAACATATGTGTGCCATAGCGAACCTTCTGAGCATCGGTGCAATCCATAACGCGGAAGATCCGCTCCATCTCACTTAGCCACTCAAGGGCACCATCAAGATTGTACCCGCCTTCAAAAGCAGGAGGGTTCTCACGCTGGAACGTAGCCAAACTACGCGTCCCATCACCAATAGCATTGGGTATGTTACCCACAACCCCAGCTATAGCCTGCAAGGCAGCAGTAAGTGCAGCATCGTTCCGTCCTGCCATTCTAGCACTGCAACAGAAAACAAAATTTAGATACGAGTAACAAACTCAAATGCTACTCAACTTGACAACTCGACCACCGGCCGGACAGACCGAACTGCTCTGATACCACTAATGTAACACCCCATTTCTACCCCATAGTTTACACGTCACTTATCAGAGTAAAAATTTTTCGCAATTTTAATTCAACTGATAGAAAGGAAATGTCACGTCGTTATCAACAAAAGAACGTCCACTTGATTTCATTAAGGTTGCGCAATCATCCTCATAAAAAATTTCAACCACCACTCGTCATAAAATTAACTCCAAGAGTTACGTCACAGCGGAAATAAACCACACTCACTGAATACCACTCAAACACGCCTCACGCCATCAACAAAATATTAACAAGTTATTATTCAAATAACAATGTCAACCACGCCCCCTAGGTGTCACAGTATCAGAGAGCGACTCAACAGACATCCAAATAGCTATAAAGGAAGGCAGCATGTCCTTCACTCGCTGTGACCTGCAGCGTTGCCACAATAGAGCAACATTCCAAGCAGAAGGGGTGAGAATTTTCAACAAAACATAATTAAGCATACGGTAGAGTAATATGAGTAAACTATCACACAACATCGTCATTATCATCACTTCATCGTCATTACACACAAACCAAAGTCACAATCACATTGCCAGTCACAAACATGTATGCGCATGAAAATGCAACCCACACCTGGGCATATGCATGATGGTACCATACTCGTCATAAATAGCCACTTGGGCACATCGTCACTGGTTTTCGTCAATAAGAGGCCGAAGCCTATTCATCATAATATGCACATGCCATGAGACACTATGGACACATGTGCAATCACCAATTTCAACTCGCCTGGAGTACTCGTCATTGTCATCACAAAACACTAATATAGTGTACTCGTCATAATCACCATAATCATATCGCAACTTTCTCATAAAACATCCCATTCAAAATTGGAGTAACAACGTCCTTAAATGTTAAATAACAATATATTAAATTTTAAGTGACAAACCATTTAAATTTAATTAACTACACGTTAACAATTTAAGTGGCAACCTATATAAAAAAAATTCGAGTACAACTTGTTTAAATTTTTGTACAACCATCTCATTTTCAAAATCACAACTACACTTGAGAAAAACAGTGTGGAAAAACAGCAGTATTTATATTTGCAAAACAGCAACCAAACAGCAACTTTTTCATGCGCTAAACAACACTAACAACAGCATTTTTATGCGATAAAAACAGTGCAAAACAGCAGCCCTTTTTATGCGCTAAAACCACACACACAGCAACATTTTTAATGCGCTAAAAACAGTACCAACAGCAGCAATTTTTCGCGATAAAAACAGTAAAAACAGCATCATTTTTAAGCGCTAAAAACAACACAAACAGCAGCAGTTTTTTTTTTTTTTTTTTTTTTTGCGATAAAACAGCAAACAGCAACACATTTAAATGGTTAAAAGCATCATTTTTGTAATTCTGCTACAGCATCATTTTTCTTTGATAAAAACAGCAAACAACAACACATTTTAATGACAAACAGCAACATTTTAATTCTGCAATAGCAGCACTTTTTTTTGATAAAAACAGCAAACAACAATGCATTTAAATGACAAACAGCAACATTTTTTTATTCTGGACAGCATCAATTTATTTGACAAAACAGCACCCAGCGATGCATTTAAATGACAAACAGCAACACTTTCATTCAAGGGACAGCAACATTGTCTATTTTCTATTCTTTGGTATCATTCAATTAATTATACTCATATCACTTAATTCATCAAAAATTTCTTTTCAACGCCAACAATTCACCAAACCTCGAAATTAACCACACCTCATTCACCAAAAAGAAATCGAAATTCATCTCTTCATCTCCTAGGGCAATTCGCATATCAATAATAATAATTCAATCCATCATTCCTCTTAACATATAAATTTCGAATTCAACCACCACCAAAAACCCACAAACCCACCATATACCCAATTACGTTAAATTGAAACGCTCACCCTTACCTCGAATTTGTATGACCCGAAACAACGATGAAGAAGTCACGTACAAAACCCCGCAACACAACGAGCCAAAGCCACCAAAAATCGCAGCAGCTCCCTCCTCTCCTCTTACGCAAACCGTGGCTTCCCAAAGCCATGGAGAAGACAACAACAATCATAGGAAAATGAGGGATTGAAATTACCACTTGAAAGAGAAAGAAAAATGGAAGGGAAAGGATCAAAGAAACTTACCCAAAGCCAAGATGAACCAATTCTTTCTTCTCCTCCTTGCTGGAAGTCGCGCCCCTTTGCTTCTCTCACTCTCTCAGTCGCTGTTTCTTTTCTTTCTTGAGGGAATGAAAATAATTTTAGGTTTTGGGGTTTTATGGGATGGGCTTGGGTCACTAATTGACTTGGGCCCTATTTACACCACCCTTCTTAATTCTTTTCACCTCCTGAAATAATACAATTATAATTTAATTATTCCACTTAATAAATATTGTAATCCCTCAAATAACTTAATTAATTAAATCAATTAAATTATTTTAGGGCGTTACACCCGTGATCCAAGCCCACTAGCTAGGCGCATATTTAAACCTAAAATTTAGAGTTTGCCTCATTTTGTGCAAAAGAAAAGAAAAGAAAGAAATTGCGAAGAGGAGAGAAAGAGAGAAGAGGAGCGGCGCGAATCCCAAGGAGAAGAAGAGGAGGTTTCGCAAATTCAAGGAGAAGAAGGAAGCTGTGTTGCTGTGTTCTGTTGGTGACTTCTCTCCAGGGTCTTCTAATCCTAATAACTAAGGTAAGGGTGAGACCTCTCTTTCACTATAATGGTGGGTATGATGGGTATTAGGGTGGGGGCTTAGACCTATGATGCCTATATTCAATTTTGATGTTAAATTGATGATAGATATAACATGACTTTGTTAATTGAAATGTTGGCTTGATTTGGTGATTGTTGCAACCCTAGGAGTTTAGTGTTCATAGGTGTTGATATGAATTGCATGCTAGGTGTTTGACAAATTGTATTTTTATGTTGTGATTGACAATTCATGGTGATTGGTATTGGTGGTTGGAAAATTGGTGATTTGGATTGGTGAGAAATCGAAAATAATGACCCTAGGGCGCCATGGGCGCCATTTGTCTTAGTGCTGTTTTTGACGCCCTATGCTTGGGCGCCGTGTGCCAAGTTGTCGTGTTGCTGTTTTTGGCGCCCTGGGTGTGGGCGCTGTGTGCCAGGGTGTGTGGGTGTGTGGCTGTGCGTGGGTGGGTGTGTTGCTGTGTCTTGGCGCAGGGGCGCCTTGGCGCCTTGTGCCTGGGCGCCAGAATCCTGCTGTGTTGCCTCTTGCTGGCGCAGAGGGGCGCCAAGGGCGCCAAATTTTGGCTGCCCGTGTTGCGTTCCTAAGTTGTGTTTCCGTATAGTTATGTTGCCTGGATGTCATTGGTGCTGAGTTGCGTATTCTGAAATGTCACTGGGATCCCCTCCCTTGGGCGCTAGTTTCTGCCTGCGCCAGTTTCTGTGTTGCTGTTTTGCTGGGCGCCAGGATCCTCTTCCTGCGCCAGTTTGTGTTGCTGGGCGCCGGATCCCCTTCCTGCGCCAGTTTCTGTGTTGCTTGTCCCTGCTAGGCGCCAGCGCCTGGGCGCCATTTTCAGGATGTTCCTCAAATTTTTCCCGGTTTTGTTTTTGACATATCTTTTGACTCTGGTGTCCGTTTTAAGTGTTTCAAAGTGCATTGTGAAGCTTATTCTGTTTCCTACTGGTATTTTCTATTTTAAAGTAAAAATTATTATTCTTTAGATAGTTTCTGGGCGCCTCAAGTGGCTGTCCCCGGTGGTCATTATTGTTGGCGTTGTAAAACCATTTCGGTGTTTAAAACCCTTTTTGGTGTCCTATTTGGTGTCGTGAGCTGAAGTAAAACCTTTTGATGTAATCGGTAATATTAGTGTCCCGGTGTCAATAAATATGTGTTGATGTTTTTGACGATAATGCCCCTAGTGGCTATTACTTTGATTGACGATGGTATTGATGATGAATAAAAGCTGTGGTTTATATAGCGTTGTAGCTCTAGCATAATACTTATCATATGCACTATTATATTGTTAGATAAACTCACCCCTTCTGTTTGAATGTTACCCTTATGCGGTAACGTGCAGGTGATCGAGTGAAGGCTTAGGTACCTTCGCTAGCTGAGTCTGGTCGTCTGCTCTGATACGTAGCACTCAGTGGGGAGGGAATGAACCTTAGTTTTTATAATTATTTGATTGTTGTAGTTGCTGTTTTATGACTTTCCGCTGCGTAGTTGCTAAGTTTTTATTATGTTGGTTGAATTGAGCGTTTTGAGCTCACCCCAGTTGTGATGTGCTATGTATCGCATTATTATTGACGATGCGAACTATTTTATATCGATGCATGATTTTGTGTGGATTTATGTGTGACATCCCATGTGGTGAAATATGACTTTTAAAGAAAAAAAAAGAGAGACTCTGATTTTTAGTAATAAAATTACCGGGTAGAAAAGGGGTGTTACATTAGTGGTATCAGAGCAGTTCGGTCTGTCCGGCCAAGTTGTCAAGTTATTGTGTCATTGACGATCAAGTATTGTCAATTAGTTCTAGCTGTTGCTTATGTTTGTAGTGATTAGTTGAGATGGCTGGAAGGAACGATGCTGTTATTGCTGCTGCGTTGGTTGCTATGTCCGCATCAGAATTGTCTGAGTTGAAGAAGCAACTTGAAGATCTGCTCGAGAAGAAGTTTGTTAGGACGAGTGCATCGCCGTGGGGAGCTCCTGTGTTTTCTAGTAAAGAAGAAAGATGGAAGCATGAGGTTGTGTGTCGACTATAGGCAGCTGAATAAGGTGACTATTAAGAACAAGTATCCACTGCCGAGGATAGACGATTTGATGGATCAGTTAGTGGGTGCTCGAGTGTTCAGCAAGATTGATTTGAGACCAGGTTATCATCAGATCAAGGTGAACGATGAAGATGTTCAGAAGACTGCTTCCAGGACGAGGTATGGGCATTATGAGTATTCGGTGATGCCGTTCGGTGTCACTAACGCGCCGGGTGTATTTATGGAGTACTTGAATCGTATATTCCATACTTACTTGGATCGGTTCGTGGTTGTGTTCATTGACGACATCCTGATTTATTCGAAGACGGAGGAAGAGCATGCAGAGCATTTGAGATTAGTATTGGAAGTCCTGAGAGAGAAGAAGCTGTATGCAAAGTTATCTAAGTGTGAATTCTGGTTGTCAGAAGTGAGTTTTCCGAGTCATATCATTTCTGGTAGTGGTATTGCTGTGGATCCTTCTAAGGTTGATGCTGTGATGCAGTGAAGGAGTCCGAAGTCGGTTACGGAGATTAGAAGCTTCTTAGGGTTGGCTGGTTACTACAGAAGGTTCATCAAAGGTTTTTCTAAGTTGGCCCTTCCGTTGACGCAGTTGACTTGTAAGGGTAAGGCTTTTGTGTGGGATGCTCATTGTGAGGAAAGTTTCCTTGAGTTGAAGAAGAGGTTGACGACGTCTCCTGTTTTGACGTTGCCAAAACCGGAAGAACCGTTTGTGGTGTATTGTGATGCTTCGAAGATGGGTCTAGGTGGCGTGCTTATGCAAGATGGGCGGGTGATTGCTTATGCGTCGAGGCAATTAAGGGTTCATGAGAAGAATTATCCAACGCATGATTTGGAGTTGGCTGCAATAGTCTTTGTGTTGAAGATTTGGAGGCACTATTTATATGGTTCCAGATTTGAGGTGTTCAGTGATCATAAGAATTTGAAGTACTTGTTTGACCAGAAAGAGCTGAATATGAGGCAGCGAAGGTGGTTGGAATTGTTGAAAGACTATGATTTCGGTTTGAACTATCATCCGGGCAAAGCTAATGTCGTGGCTGATGCTTTGAGCCGGAAGTCCTTGCATATGTCGGCAATGATGGTCAAAGAGTTAGAGTTGATTGAGGAATTCAGAGATCTAAGTCTGGTTTGTAGGACGACACCTCATAGTGTCAAGCTGGGAATGTTAAGGATCGATAATGATTTTCTGGGCAGCATCAGAGAGGCTCAGAAATCAGATGTTAAGTTGGTGGATTTAATGAATGGGATTGGTCAATCTGAGAATGAAGATTTCAAGTTGGATTCCCAAGGTGTGTTGAGGTTTCGTGGTAGGATCTGCATTCCGGATGATGTAGGAATGAGGAAATCCATTTTGGAAGAGGGTCACCGAAGTAAGTTGAGTATTCATCCTGGAGTGACAAATATGTATCAAGACCTGAAGAAGATGTTTTGGTGGCATGGTATAAAGAGGGATGTAGCACAATTTGTGTATGCCTGTTTGACTTGTCAGAAGTCGAAGGTGGAGCATCAGAAGCCTGCTGGATTGATGCAACCGTTGGAAATTCCAGAGTGGAAGTGGGATAGCATCTCGATTGATTTTGTGACGAGATTGCCAAATACAGTTAGAGATCACGATGCTATTTGGGTGATCGTTGATAGGTTAACGAAGTCTGCTCACTTTGTTCCTATTAATATCACTTATCCGGTGTCGAGGTTAGCAGAAGTTTATGTCAAAGAGATTGTGAAGTTGCATGGTGTTCCGAAGAGTATTGTTTCGGATAGAGATCCGAGGTTCACTTCAGATTTCTGGAAGAGTTTGCAAGAGAATTTAGGGTCTAAGTTGAGGTTGAGTTCGGCATATCATCCTTGTTGCGCCCGAAAAAGTCCCCGAGGGAAAACCATCCTCGTTCACAACTTTTCCTAAGACAATGAAGCCGCCACCAATATTTATTAAGGGAAATATTAGGAAAACCTTTTTTGGAAAGCGATTGGTCTTGCGAAACTAGAGAATAGGGTTCGGGGGTCGGTTACGCGCAGGGAAGGTGTTAGCACCCCACACGTCCTCTCTACTGAGAGGGAACCTTTAATTAAATGTGTGGTTTTTAGTGTGTTGACTTGAAAATACTTAATTTTGCCTCTCTACTTCTTATTGAAAATATCTTAATGAAAATCTTTATTTATTATGAAAAAGGGGGAAAATGGTTTTTTAGAAAAAAAGTGCTTGACGGGACATGGCCCGCTCCTACGTATCTCCAGGTGCGATGGAGAACTCAAAGCTACGTAGTTCTTCTGTGTAGAAAATGTTTGTGGGTTGGTGTTTTTTAATGTAGGGGTTTTAGGACTGTGTGATCTGTGTTGGAGGACCACTGGGGGTCTGAAGGAGCACTGGGGCTCTGAAGGGCCACTGAGGGCTGAAGGAGCGCTGGGGCTCTGAGGGACCACAGTTCACTTATCTTAAAACGATGATTAACCCGGCCGTACGACCGATTTAATCCCCTACTTTGAAAATAAGACTTTTGCTTTTGAAAGGAAGGAGATCTGTTTGTATATTATTTAATTTTAGAAATTGTTTATTTTTGCGCTTGACAGGGGCGTGGCCCTACTCCTACGTATCTCCGGGTGGAGAATCAAAGGCGACGTAGTTCTAGGTTCTTTTGAAAATAATTGTTGAAAACTTATTGTGAAAATGATTTTTATTTGTTATGCTTGACGGGATGTGACCCGCTCCTACGTATCTCCTGGTGCGATGGAGAATTCAAAGCTACGTAGTTCTTCTTTGTTTGGAAAACGTTTTTTGTTTTTTATCTTGTTTAATTGTGAGAATTGAGCTTTCATGATGATCAATTGAGCAAAGGCTCCAAGTTACCACCATTAGCACTCCATTGTTAATAATCATGCAAGCAAAGGCTTCGCAAGACTACTAACAAAGTTTTTGATTTAGTTAAAATCTTTAGGAAAATTAGGCGTTCATGATGATCAATTGAGCAAAGGCTCCAAGTGATCGCCACTGGTACCTCATTGTTAATAATCATGCAAGCAAAGGCTTCGCAAGACTACTTAACAAAGTTTGATTTTGAAGAGTTTTCGCAATTGGATTGATTCTCGTTTAGGGAAAAGAAAATCTGTTATTTTGAAAAAAAGGTTGGTGAGAAAAAGGTTTACTTAGGGGAAAGAAGTATGTTTGTATTTATTTTAATTTAGAAATTGTTTGTTTTAAATAGGGATTTTAGGACATGATCCGTAACGGTTCATTTGTAGTCCTAAAAAGCTGACTAATCCGACTGTACATTCGACTTAATTCCCTATTTATATTTTTGAAATTTTTATAAAATAATTTGTGTATTTAAAAAAATTAATGACGACACTAACAATTAATAAAGCGTAAAGTTAATAAATAAATAACTATACATATAAATAAATAAATGAATAAATAATAAATAATTATTTACATAGATAAATAAACAATATAAATAATAAATAAGTATGTACATAAATAAACAGTATACATAATAAATAAATATATACAAAAATAAATAAATAAATTAAATAAATAAATGCAAAACTAACCTCCAGCTGATCAATGCGATCAACGCCGAAACGGATCGAGCAATCTGACCATATCAACCGCGAACCCGACTCTTATCTGGTCCGTTTTCACCCGAAAACCACCAAGTAAAGGACCTCAACGGCCATCCCAAAAATAACTAAAGACGGGCTTTTAATCTAACGGACTGCAAAAGCTAGTCCAAAAGAATTAAAGACAGGCTTTTAATCTAATGGGCTGCAAATGCTAGCCCAAAAGATCACTTACCCCATCATTCACCCATGTCCATAGCCTTTGCATCTCCATCTCTTTTATAGCCAAAGGCTAGGTAGTTCTTGTTTCTCCCAAGCAATGTGGGACTAAAACAACATAGAAAAGCAATTTTCGTTTTTCTCAAACCAGCCATATTGACAATGCGATTTCGGATTCGTTAACCGTTGGATCATCGTTGTTTTTTGACACCAGGTTCATGAGACATCCATCTTCACTTCTACCGTTCGGATCGTCGAAACGAGGTCCGAGGAGAGAGAAATTGCCTTCGCAAAAAGTAGAAAAAACAAACCCGTTTTTCTCAAACCAGCCACCGTACAAGCGCGATTCTGGATTCGTTAACCGTTGGATCATCGTTGTTTTTTGACACCAAGTTCATGAGACATCCATCTTCACTTTCACCGGTCGGATCGTCGAAATGATGTCCGAAGAGAGAGAAATCACCTTTGCAAAGTAGCTGCAGTTTTGGGTACTTGGTTTATTTTTGTATTTTTGTAACTTTGGCATTCTTGGGCCAAGTCATGTACATGGACATTCTCCTTTTTTGTAATAATAATCTTTTATTGCACCTCCCCTTTTTTATTTTCTTTTGTAATTTGTATTATTTCTTATCTATTTTATTTTTTTATTTTCGTTTTTTTTTAATTAAAGATATTGTAACAAGAAAAATAAATTAAATCTACTATGTAATTTTTGTGTTGAAAGTTAGGGTTTGGACCTAAGCCGGACAAAATTGGGGTATGACAATCCTCAGACAGATGGTCAGTCAGAGAGGACAATTCAGTCATTAGAAGATCTGTTGAGGGCTTGTGTTTTGGAAAAAGGAGGTTCGTGGGATTCCTACCTTCCACTGATAGAGTTCACGTACAACAATAGTTACCATTCTAGTATCGGGATGGCACCTTTTGAGGCATTGTATGGTTGGAAGTGTAGAACCCCGTTGTGTTGGTATGAGTCTGGAGAGAGTGTGGTGCTTGGACCTGAAATTGTTCGGGAGACAACCGAGAAGATAAAGATGATCCGTGAAAAGATGAAGGCTTCGCAGAGTCGTCAGAAAAGTTATCACGACAAGAGGAGAAAAGACTTAGATTTTCAGGAGGGTGAGCATGTATTTTTGAGAGTCACTCCAGTGACCGGTGTTGGCCGTGCTTTGAAGTCGAAGAAGTTCACTCCTCGCTTCATTGGTCCCTATCAGATTTCCGGGAGAGTTGGGAATGTGGCGTATAGAGTGGCTTTACCGCCAAATCTTTCGAATTTGCATGACGTGTTTCATGTGTCGCAACTTCGGAAGTATGTTTCGGATCCATCTCATGTGATCCACATGGATGATGTGGAGGTGCGGGATAATCTCACGGTGGAGACTATGCCTGTATGGATTGAAGACCATGAGGTGAAGGTGGTCTGGTTAGGAGCTGCCGGTGAGAGCATGACTTGGGAGTTGGAGAGTAAGATGCGGGAGTCTTATCCAGAGCTGTTTGATTCAGGTGAGTTTTCGAGGACGAAAACATTCTAAGTGGGGGAGAATTGTAACGCCCAAATATTTAATTAAATATTTAGGTATTCAATTATTTATTTATTTATTTAATTGGTGTAATTATATTAATGTTGGATTGAGAGGTGTGTATTTGGGTTTTAGGTGATGGCGTTAGTGATCGGGCTTGAGGAAGCCCGTGATCCAAGCCCACTAGCTAGGCGCATATTTAAACCTAAAATTTAGAGTTTGCCTCATTTTGTGCAAAAGAAAAGAAAAGAAAGAAATTGCGAAGAGGAGCGGCGCGAATCCCAAGGAGAAGAAGAGGAGGTTTCACAAATTCAAGGAGAAGAAGGAAGTTGTGTTGCTGTGTTCTGTTGGTGACTTCTCTCCAGGGTCTTCTAATCCTAATAACTAAGGTAAGGGTGAGACCTCTCTTTCACTATAATGGTGGGTATGATGGGTATTAGGGTGGGGGCTTAGACCTATGATGCCTATATTCGATTTTGATGTTAAATTGATGATAGATATAACATGACTTTGTTAATTGAAATGTTGGCTTGATTTGGTGATTGTTGCAACCCTAGGAATTTAGTGTTCATAGGTGTTGATATGAATTGCATGCTAGGTGTTTGACAAATTGTATTTTTATGTTGTGATTGACAATTCATGGTGAATGGTATTGGTGGTTGGAAAATTGCTGATTTGAATTGGTGAGAAATCGAAAATAATGACCCTAGGGCGCCATGGGCGCCATTTGTCTTAGTGCTGTTTTTGACGCCCTATGCTTGGGCGCCGTGTGCCAAGTTGTTGCGTTGCTGTTTTTGGCGCCCTGGGTGTGGGCGCCGTGTGCCAGGGTGTGTGGGTGTGTGGCTGTGCGTGGGTGTGTGTGTTGCTGTGTCTTGGCGCAGGGGCGCCTTGGCGCCTTGTGCCTGGGCGCCAGAATCCTGCTGTGTTGCCTGTTGCTGGCGCAGAGGGGCGCCAAGGGCGCCTAATTTTGGCTGCCCGTGTTGCGTTCCTAAGTTGTGTTTCCGTATAGTTATGTTGCCTGGATGTCATTGGTGCTGAGTTTTGGTTGCTAAGTTGCGTATTCTGAAATGTCACTGGGATCCCCTCCCCTGGGCGCTAGTTTCTGCCTGCGCCAGTTTCTGTATTGCTGTGTTGCTGGGCGCCAGGATCCCCTTCCTGCGCCAGTTTCTGTGTTGCTGTGTTGCTGGGCGCCAGGATCCCCTTCCTGCGCCAGTTTCTGTGTTGCTGGGTGCCAGGATCCCCTTCCTGCGCCAGTTTCCGTGTTGCTTGTCCCTGCAAGGCGCCCAGCGCCTGGGCGCCGTTTTCAGGATGTTCCTCAAATTTTTCCCGGTTTTGTTTTTGACATATCTTTTGACTCTGGTGTCCGTTTTAAGTGTTTCAAAGTGCGTTGTGAAGCTTATTCTGTTTCCTACTGGTATATTCTAATTTAAAGTAAAAATTATTATTCTTCAGATAGTTTCTGGGTGCCTCAAGTGGCTGTCCCCAGTGGTCGTTGTTGTTGGCGTTGTAAAACCATTTCGGTGTTTAAAACCCTTTTTGGTGTCCTATTTGGTGTCGTGAGCTGAAGTAAAACCTTTTGATGTAATCGGTAATATTAGTGTCCCGATGTCAATAAATATGTGTTGATGTTTTTGACGATAATGCCCCTAGTGGCTATTACTTTGATTGACGATGGTATTGTTGATGAATAAAAGCTGTGGTTTTATAAGTGACGATGATGCCATAAAGGCTATTAGTGACGATGATGTTAATGACGATAAATGTTAGTGGCAAATGTATGTGTGACGATAACTTGACAGGTGATGTGCCTTTCATTGGCAAATTGGTAAGTGATGGGTCGTTAAGTTGACTGTGCTTGTATGGGACTGTCTCTGGTGCATGTCATGGTGTCTCATACATCTCATGTGCATAAACAAGTGACGATGATGCCATAAAGGCTATTTAGTGACGATGATGCCATAAAGGCTAGCTGAGTCTGGTCGTCTGCTCTGATACGTAGCACTCAGTGGGGAGGGAATGAACCTTAGTTTTTATAATTATTTGATTGCTGTAGTTGCTGTTTTATGACTTTCCGCTGCGTAGTTGCTGAGTTTTTATTATGTTGGTTGAATTGAGCGTTTTGAGCTCACCCCAGTTGTGATGTGCTATGTATCGCATTATTATTGACGATGAGAACTATTTTATATTGATGCATGATTTTGTGTGGATTTATGTGTGACATCCCATGTGGTGAAATATGACTTTCAAAGAAAAAAAAAGAGAGACTCTGATTTTTAGTAATAAAATTACTGGGTAGAAAAGGGGTGTTACAGATGGCATGTTCCTTCTTCCTTGATTCATCGTGCTGCCCCAGCACACAACCCATAGAATTGTCCAACACGGTAAGGTATAGAATGAGAGGCCTGCCTGATACAGGTGGCATTAGGACTGGCGGATTCTGAAGGTACACCTTGATTTTCTCGAAGGCTTCTTGACACTGGTCATTCCACTTCAACTTTTGATCTTTGCACAACAGTTTGAAAATTGGCTCGCAGGTAGCAGTCAACTGGAAAATGAATCGGGAGATGTAATTCAGTCTTCCAAGAAAACCACGAACTTCTTTCTCTGTCTTAGGCACCGGCATCTCGAGGATGGCTCGCACCTTGTCTGGATCCACCTCAATTCCTTTCTGGCTGACAATGAAGCCTGACAATTTTCCTGACCTCACCCCAAATGTGCACTTGGCTGGGTTCAACCTGAGTTTGTATTTTCTGAGACGCTCGAAAAGTTTCTGCAGGTTGACAATATTGTCTTCATCGGTTCTTGATTTGGCAATCATGTTGTCCACATCAACCTCAATCTCCTTATACATCATGTCATGGAACAGAGTTACCATTTCTCTTTGATAGGTTGCCCCGGCATTCTTCAGTCCGAAAGGCATGACCTTATAACAGAAGGTTCCCCAAAGGGTTATGAAGGTAGTTTTCTCCATATCCTTTGGATCCATCTTAATCTGGTTGTAGCCTGAATATCCATCCATGAAGGAAAACATTGAGTACTGCACTGTACTATCTACCAGAACATCGATGTGGGGTAGAGGGAAATCATCTTTAGGGCTTGCTCGGTTCAGATCACGGTAGTCAACGCACATCCTAACCTTTCCGTCTTTCTTTGGGACCGGAACAATGTTGGCAACCCACTGTGGATATTTGGCAACTGCTAGGAATCCAGCGTCAAACTGCTTTTTCACTTCATCTTTGATCTTCAACGACATCTCCGGCTTCATTCTTCTCAGCTTCTGTTTTACCGGAGGGCATTCTGGTTTTACTGGCAATCTGTGCTCAACAATATCTGTATCCAAACCCGGCATGTCCTTGTATGACCACGCAAAGACGTCAACATACTCAAACAGGAGCTGAATCAACTTCTTGCGTTCAATACTCCCCATTGCAGTACCAACCTTGACCTTTTTCTTGTCCTCTTCAGTACCCAAGTTGACTCTCCGACTGACTCCCCATGGGGCTGAATTACCCTTTCTTCTTGTTCCATTAATCTCATGAGTTCTGGAGGAGCTTCCCAGTTGTCCCCAACATCCCCCTCGGCTTGATTAATAGGGTGGTCAAAGTCATAACGTGGATCATTGGAACTGTTATTTTCAGAGACAATTATATTTGATCTGCATTTTGCAGAAGCGAAAAGCAGAATGAAAAGCGAAGCAAGCAAGCAAAAAAATAAAGCAAGAGAGACACAATGAAAGAAAGAGAAATGATTTTATTAATGAAATTCAAAAACACCGTTTTTATTAATGATGATGACGATGAGGATAAAAACATGCGTGCCCCTAGCAACTTGTCCTATGGCCTTGGGCAGAGCCACAGTGCTGCATTACAAGTTATTACTTTGAATTAAAAGCCACGGGAAAGTCAGCAGTTTCCCAATTCTTCAACTTTTCACCGGCAAGACAACGACGGACTAGGCTGGTCTCACCCACTTCATCTTCAGATCCATCCCCGATGGCAGCAATCTGGTTTGGGTCCAGCAACCCTGCACTTGTAAAACTCTGGCGGATATCACAGATAGGAATTCTCTTGGACCATGGATCCTGGCCTCTTGATTTGGCTAACCATCTATCCTTTCTTTCCTCAGCCATCTTCTTTCTTTCAGCTTGACTTGGATGATATCCCAACCCACAACGGTCTCGGTTTTCCTTCAGTTGAATAGGCGCAAGAATGCCCTGACCAGTCTTGCCTAAACCACATCCCACCTTGTATCCTTGTTCTAACATGATCCTGGCGACCATTTCCTCATTCAGTTGGACTTCCATAGCTCCAACCTTCTCCTTCAACATCTGGTTCTCTTGAGCCAATTGCTCAGGATTGAGGATTTCCACAACCAAATCATCGGCCCCCGAATGGCTTTCTAACTCAATTTCTGGATGATCTTGAGGAGTTGCCATGAGTCTAGCTTGCAAGCGAGTGTAGTACCTGTGTCGGTGAACCAGCTTGCCTTTTTCTGAACTCGAAAAGAAATGTTTTATGAGCACCTGGATGCATGAAATGAATGGATGCATAAATATATATGTGCATGTATGAGATGCAGATGTTTTTTTCTCACGTAGTGCCAGGGAAATTGCGTGTTTTATTTTGACAAGCAACGAGGATCAAGAATGTGAAATGGACCGTACACTTTTATTCGAACTGAAACACGCAATTCTTTTATTCATTCATAATGAAAGGACAAGAATACATCATAAAGAGCTCTTAAAGCGATAAAAAGAAAATCACAACAATTGGAATTTCAAACAACAACTAAGTCCATGCATTGGCTCCTCTTTCTCTTTCTTGAAGCGGAAGGACGATCTGCCTGACCCCTCATCTTCAAGATCAAACCCCTGACATATTCAATGAAGCCCCGAACCTCCACTGGAGTGGTGCATACATCCACAGCAAGCTCAGCATCTCTTAAGCGCCTGGGAATGCCTGTAACAGTATCGTAACTCAGCTTGGACAAGAGTGCATACTTCTCTTGCAAGCGCCGGCAATGATCATCCAACCTTCGGTGTTCTTCCATCAAATAGGTCATCTCAGCCCTGAACCTCTAAAGTAAACCACTTTGGTGTCTTACTGATCCTCCAATGTCGTAGACCTCCCGAGTTCCCCATGGAGCATTGCTCGACAGTCCTCAAGCCTCTCTTGCATCGATTTTCTTGCTTGCACCTCAATCTTGAGTTTTTCCTCATAGTCAGCAGTAAGGGCTTTTAGCTGTGCTTTTGCCTCCCTCAGTTGGCCCCGCAAGCTCCTTTCTAATTCCTTGGACACATTCAACTAAGCCTTCCACGCACGGGCATCACCAAGTGCTCTATCTCTATCCAGATTTCGTGCTTTGATCTCGCTTGTAGCACTCTTGAGACCACCCTGCATATCGAGGAGCTTTTGATCACCAGCAGCGATTCTCTCCGTGCAGTCGGCAAGGCATCTCTCTTTGTGTTCATTTTCTTGCTCTAAGCTCCTTTTCTCTTGAAGTAGCTTTTCCAGTTGGGCCTGTAACTCTAGCTTCTCTTGCTGGGACTGGGATAAGGCAGCCTTGAGTCCCTCACCCTCCTCATTAGGAATGGGAGCAGGTGGAGGAATCTCAACTTCAATCTGAGGAACGCCTCTAAATGGGAGCTTAACTGTCTGAACCCGGAGCTGGACCCACTGAAGATATCCATCACCCACACTTGTATCTCTGCGACCCAACTCAGCACGCCCCTTCTTTACTGGTCTATCCCAAGCCCGGACAATCCTCCTCAACAAACTCAAATTTTCGGAGCCTCTACTATGCAACACAAAACCAGTCAAAGACTCAACCAGAGGTGGACTTGTCATTGGATAACCCAACTGCCTCAACGCAAGAGCTGGGTAAGTGATACACCCCTGGTGCCAACAAGAGGAACATTCGGAAAGCCGTTGAGCTGAGAAATAAATTCCGACACATCGCGGGCCAGAGTACACCACATGATCCCACTTCCCTTGAGGTTTGCAATGAACCGTTTCCACTCATCCTTCCCCTTTTCTTCAATGTGCCCTCTAAACACATGCGAGACAAACCATCGGTACAGGACTGGCAAACAACACATAACCATCCCTCCTCCTTTAGAGTGACGATCAACAAGAGAATAATACAGGTCAGCTAAGATAACAGAGGTAGGATTTTGTTCCCGCTTTTTGAATGCAAGGAATACATCAATAGCCGCCGTATCAACAAAGTTCTCAACACATGGAAATAGGACAATCCCATAAACAAGGGTGAGCACATCAGAGAAAACTTTCCATTCTTTCTTAGCAAGTAAGACTTCAGCTTCAGCTTCTAAGAATATTCTTGACAAACCTTGCTTGTGACCCTTGACTTCCACATTTTTGACCAAGATTTCCTCTTTGACTTGAAGAATATCGGCCAAAGCCTTGGCTAATGAGTATCTCTCCACATACGAATATGGTTTGCAACTTGCAGCAGGAAAGCCCAAGATCTTCTCAAATTCTTCTACAGTTGGGACCAGCTGATAATCTTGAAAGGTGAAGCAACGGTACTCAGGGTGGAAGAACTGAGCCAAAGCAGTGAGAGCTTCAATCTGGACATTCACCTCCAACAAGTCTAGGAGATTACCATACACATTCTGAAAAGCCTCTTTTCGCCATGAGGGAAGCTGATTACCGAGCCTAACCAAGCTTTGGACATCCTGTTGCTTGAAATTCCACTTGAGGGTTCTTTTCAAATTCTGATCCAATTTTCACTGATACCTACAATTCCCCGGCACTGGTGAGAATGCATGCGAAATGAATGCTTGAATGCATGATGAGGATGATTGAAAGAAAATTATTTACAACATACGGTTTTCAAAAGCTGGATATTCACACATTTTTGAAAAAAAAATTGGTTTATTTTCAAAAAAAAAAAATTGGATGCAGGGGTATGCAGCTCCTTTGTGTCCTACAAGGTTTCTTAGAGACAGGATCTAAGGCTATTTTTAAGGGTATACACTTCAAGGACAGCACTAAAAGGACCCTAGATAAGGTTCCTAGAGCCAACGACCTCATCTGAGAGCACCGATCACAGGGCCGTACGTCCAAGTGATGATATCATCAAACAAAGCCAAACTCTAGGTGAAGTCTTCGCAACCACCCAACAAGACGTACGTCCAGTGAGCAGCCACAAATGATTTCGTTCTAGCCTAAGATATACTCTAGCCCGGGTATAGGGCTGTCTCACCAAGAAACAAAGGTAAAAAGAGTGCAACGTGTGTGTAGGAGCACAATGACAAACATGCCCCCTACCTGCAAAGAAAATCCAGAAACAGTCCAGACAAAGAGAGTCATCTACCCTAGGGTTTTGCAAGCATATATCATCCCATCGCAAGCAAGGAAATCAACCTAGGGTACTAACAATCAAATGCACTACTTACCTCAAGAAAGGGAGCCAAGAAGAGGGGATCATGATAGAATTGGGGAGAAATGCATGATGTAACGCCCAAATATTTGATTAAATTATTTAATTAAATATTTAGGTATTCAATTATTTATTTTAGTTAGTGTAATTATATTAACAATGGATTGAGAGGTGTGTAATTGGATTTTAGGTGACGGCGTTAGTGATCGGGCTTAAGCTGGAGGAAAGCCCGTGATCCAAGCCTGCTAGCTAGGCGCATAGGAGAAACGCCTAGGCTAGGGTTTAGTGGCATTTGCGAATTGTTGAGAAACAAAGAGGGAGGAAAGTTGCGAAATAGAGAGAGGAGAAGAGAGAAGGGTACGGCATGCATACAAGGGAGAAGAGGAAGAGGAGAATTTCGCAAATTCAAGGGAGCAGAGAGGAGCTGTGTTGCTGAGGTTCTGTTGGTGACTTGATCAAGAGAATTGGTGCTCTCCTAATATAAGGTATGGGTGGGGTTCTTCCTTATAATGGGATTTTATGATGGGGTTATGTGGGAATAGATCCTATGATGCCTAGGGTTTGATTTTGATGTGTAGTTTGGTGTTAGTTGAATTGTATATAGGTTGAATTGGAATTGGACATCGTTGGTGATTGTTGTGACCCAAAGAAATTGGTGATTCATTGTTGTTAGTCCTAATTGCATGTTAGGTGTTCGATAAAATATTTCTTGGTGTTGTGATTAGCGAATTACGATGATTGGCATTGGTGATTATGAATTGATGAGCTAAATTGGTGATATGATGTGCTTACTTGGTGTTTTGGTGAGTTTGATGTGTTGCTGTTTTTGGGGTCCTAGTGCTGGGCGCCATCCTTGAAAATGTTGCAGTGCTGTTCTTGGCGCCCTGTGCCTGGGCGTCGTGCCTTGCCATGTTGCCCTGGCGTCCTGTTGCTGTTTTTGGCGCCCAGTGCATGGGCGCCGTGTCAGGTGCGTGTCATGTGTGCCAGTGTGCTGTGCGTGTGTTCCTGTGTTTGGCGCCCTGGGTGTGGGCGCCGTGTGCCAGGGTGTGTGGGAGTGTTGCTGTGTGTGTGGGTGTGTGTGTTGCTGTGCCTTGGTGCCCTGTGCCTGGGCGCCACATTCTGCGTGTTGCGTTTTCTGTTGCGTTGCTGATTTTGGCGCGCTGCTGCTAGGCGCCGTGTCTAGGCGTGTTCCGGTTGTGTTGCGTTGTGTTCCCTGCTGTCTGGGCGCCATGGGCGCCAAATCCTGTGTCATGTTGCGTTGTTGTGTTGCTTGGGCGCCAAGGGCACCAGTTTCTGTTGCTGGCCAGTTTCCAGCGTGTTCCCTGCTAGGCGCCCAGTGCCTCGGCGCCATTTTCAGGATGTTGCTCAATTTTTCCCCGGTTTTGTTTTTGGCATATCTTTTGACTCGGGAGTCCGATTTATACGTTTCAAAATGTTTTGGAAAGCTTATTCAGAGGCCTTACTGAATATTCTAGTTTGAGGCAAAGTGGCCCATTTTTCTGGAAAAGTTATTTACCGTTGGTGTAGTCGTTAAATGGTGATGTCTAAAACAAAAAGAAATTGTCGTGTCTCAAATACTTGGAAAATTGTCGTTTGTCTCCGGTGTTGTGAAACTCTCGTGTCTCAAATGTTTTAGAAAATTGTTGTCATCTTGGTGTATTGGTGCTGTTTTGGAAAAATTGTTATCTCCTTGGTGTCTTGGTGTTGTCTTGGGAAATTGTTGTCCTCTAGGTGTCTTGGTGCGGTTTGATGCTAGGTGTGAAGGCTCAAACCTTGGTGTTGTTGGAACTAGGTGTGAAGGTTCCAAGTCTTGTTGTTCCGTTGTGTCGGGTGGTTATTGTTTTCGGTGTCGTTGTGGCTAGGTGTGAAAGCCCAGCTTTGGTGATATTTGGTGATTGTTGTTGGTGTGTCACATTGTGACTAAATTGGTGATTGTCTGTGTGCATTCATGGTGTCGCATACAGCATATGCATTATTTTGGGTGAAGACCTTTGGTCTTGGAGCTAGGTGTGAAAGCTCAAACTTTTCTAAAACTGGTGAGCCTGGTGTGAAAGCTCGATTTTTGGTGAATTGGTGAGCCTGGTGTGAAAGCTCTCAATTTTGGTGACGCCCCTATTTACGGGCAAGACTTTTGGTGATTTTGGTACCACATGCATATGCCCGTTGGTGTGGGTTGCATTCATGCATCGTCATGACATTGGGTGACTGAATGTGGTGTTTATAATTGATGTATAATTATAATTGATGTGTGTTTACGATTTGGTGTGTGTAGTGAGGTGGTAGACATAGTTGTCGTATTCTAGCATATTTCCTATCGTTTTATGCTATTATATTGGAGATATCTCACCCCTTCTGTTTGAATGTTACCCCTATGCGGTAACGTGCAGGTGATTGCGAGTGAAGGCTTAGGTACCTTCGCTATTCTGTGTCAGTGTCGTCAGTGTCCTTTGCTTTGATGTTTAACACTCAAGGGGGGGGGGGGGGATAAACGCTAAACCTTGGATTATTGTATTTTGTTATTTGGAGTCCATTTTTAGGACGTTGTTATTTTATGTTTTAAAACTTATATTATATTCCGCTGCGTGGTGATGTATTTTGACCAGGTGTTATTTATGTCGTATGAGACGTGTTATTTAACGATGAATGTGTGACATCCTTTTTCGAATTATGAATTAAATTTTTGTAAACTCTGATTTTGTTAAATAATTACCGGGTAGAAAAGGGGTGTTACACATGAACTTACCGAAGAGAGGGAGCGAAGAAGAAGGGAACATAACAAGATGGGGGGAAATGATGCATGAGCTTACCTTGAAGAAAGGGAGCAAAGAAGAAGGGAACATGGGGATTGGAGGAATGCATGAGCATAAGTATATAGAAGAAAAAGGAGTAGAAGAAGAAACAAGAAGCAAACATAGAAGAAGAAAGAGGCAAATGCACATGAATGCAACACAATGAAAATGCAGAGAATATTCAATCATTATTGGTAAAGAAAGAAGAAGAGAAAAGAAAAAGAAAGAAGGAGAAGAAAAGAGGGAAATAAAACAATCACATTCAGATCAAACAATTTAAACCACACATCAAGTTAATTAGGCTTGACCCTCGTCTTTTAAAAAAAGTCTCCAGTGAAGTCGCCAGCTGTTGCACCCCGAAAAATCCGGTTTGGACTTCTCATTGTACAACGTGGAAAAAGTATGAAGCCGCCATCAATATTTTTATTTAAAGACTAAAACATTGAAAAACAAAATGTCTTTTCAAGGCGGATGGTCTTTTGAAAACTAGAGATGTAGGTTCGGGGGTCGATTAGGTGCGGGCACCTCCTTTCTACCGAAATGGAACCTTTAACTTGATGTGTGGTTTTGATGGAGTTGATTCGAAACGATCGTTCTACTTTTTTTTTTGAGAAAGCGCTTTTGAAAACGGGGGAAAGAAGAATCTTTTTAGTATTTTTTGAAAGTGTGCTTGACGGGGCGAACCCGCTCCTACGTATACTCAAATGCAATGAGGAAATCAAAGCTACGTAGTTCTCGATTCTTTTTGAAAATAATTGTTTGAAAATTTATTGTGAAAATGATTTTTATTTGTTATGCTTGACGGGATGTGACCCGCTCCTACGTATCTCCCGGTGCGATGGAGAATTCAAAGCTTATGTAGTTCTCCTCTGTCGAGAAACTTTGGTGTGTTGGTGTTTTTTATTGCATGGGTTCTCGGGCTTGAACTGTACAGCTCACTCTCCCTAAAACATAGATATCCCCGCCTGTACAGACGTGCCCCCTACTTATTGAAAATGATTTAAATTATTTGAGGAAAAGATTTGTTGTGAGGTTGGTTGCTTTTATTTGAGCAAGTATCTTAGGCTCGCACGAACTGTACAACTCGCTAACCCTAAGACGCTAACCAACTCGGATGTACATCCGACTTGATTCCTTACTCATTTTTGAAATAGGGTTCAAGTTGTTAATTACTTTCTTTAATTCTCATAAGTATCCCAAGATGTTTGAGTTGTACAACTCCGATTTCAAAAGGGTTTGTTATTGATCTTAGAAAGAATTTGATTGTCTTATGAAAACAACTTGAGAAAAGTTGAGCTTTGGAAAAAGCTTTGGAAAAGAATTGATTTGAAGAAAGGGGAAGAGAGTTTGAGGGTGATATTGATCACAAAGAGTTTGTTGGGATGGCGTGGCATCCAAAAGAAGAAGAAGAAGTAGAGAATTCAATCAATTCCTAAGTCAAGAACCAAAGTGCGAATTTTAACAAATTGCAAGCAAAGCAATCATCAATGCAAGCATAGGCCTACACATTACCAATTATAACATTTGCGCACAAGGATGACAATTAGTCTCCAACATTTAATGGCATGCATATGTAAGATCAACATTAACCACATAACTTGCAAGAAAGAGTACACAAAGTGATGATGCAAAAATTCAAATCAATCTAGGTATCAACACATGATAAAGCACGAGGTTGAATCCCTTTTGGTAATCCTTGACACTTGGAACAATGCACAAGTGCATAAGTGTCTAGTCCTTTTACCAAATCATCAACACTAAAACAAGTTATAGACCTAGAATGAATATCACATTTGCAAGACTACAAATGACCAAATGAAAGCACTTACAAGTTATTTTATGACCAAGATTAATTAACAAGAAAAGAAACTTAAAACTTGCATTTTTGTTCATTAAGAATTGCAAAAAGAAGTTGAATGATTTTAGGTAATCCTCATCACTTAGAGTAAAGTGCACAAGGCACAAGTGAGAATCATTTTACCAATCATCAACACAAGATAATTTACAAACCAATTCATAAGAACAAACAAACTCATAAGCTCAAAAGAGGTTGAATCATCTTAGGCAATCCTCATCACTTAGAGTAAAGTGCACAAGGCACAAGTGAGAGTCCTCTTGCCAATCATCAACATGGTGCGTGATTTATAAACAAGTTCATGAGAATAACAAGTTTCAAGAAAACAACCCTCAAGATTAAAGCCTAATTTCAAGTAAATACAAGATTACACAACCAAACCCATCACAAATCTCTAAACCCTAATTTATTTGAAAAATGCGAAATGAACATAGACTCTAAACTTCATTTTATTCATGAAAACAACAAAATAATGCAAGAGAAACAACATAGATTAATCTTTTTGACAAAGATTCACATGATTAAGCAAAGGAATGCACAAAAATCACATGAACCCTAATTTTTCCTAATATGCGAAATGCAACAAGCTTCAAATCATCATTTTATTTCACAAGATGCATCAAACAAGATCAAAACAACACAAATCACAATTTATTCAAGGGTGAGAAGCATCTTAAACACCCAAGCCTCCCTAAGTGCTTGTCAAAGTGTTTAAGACACTTCTCACCAACAACAATCAACAAATCAATAGTATAACAACATGAATATGATGGGACGCAACATGAGAAACATGATTTTTACATTTTGATGCAAAAGGGTTGAAGATGATGCTAGGTTTTAAGATGCTTACCTCAAATCCAAGCTACGAAATGAATGATATGAAGAAACAAGACCACAAATCAACTAGATCTTCAATGAACTCCAAGGAAGGACCCACGAAAATCTTGGTCACAAGCCCCTTTGATGATGCAAACTTGAACTTGAATAGGAAAGGGAGAAGATATATGAAATGGGGATGGAAATGATGTGAGATAGTGATGTTTTGGTGGAAGAAAAAATGATGGATGGAGGAGAAGGGAATAGATGCTTCGGCCAAGGGAGGGAAGAGGGAGGAGTTGATTGTGTTCTAGGGTTTTAGAGTGAGAAATGAGGCCAAGGGTCCTTTGAAAGGTGGAAATGTGAAGGTATTTATAGAGTGTGTTTAGGGTTAAGGGCATTTAGGTCTTTATGCATTAGCAAGTGCTCTAGGATTTGATTTTAATTTTGAATCAAAGGCTAGGATTGAAGTTCACATGGATTGGGGATATTGAGAAAGCACAAAATGAGAGAGTAGTAGAGAGGAGAGGGTGTGACGGCAATGAGGGGAGAAAAGGGAGGGAATTTGCAAGTTGTCAATTGTACAATTGTACTATCACATGACCATTCCATTATCTCTTCATTTTTTGATTATTCTTTTTAGGATAATTGTACACAAATACACCCAATTTAGGCCACATACTAGGAATCTTAGGAATATGCCATTTTATGAGATCACCATGACCAAAAATATCATAAAAATCTCATCTTAAAACTTTTGTAGAATATTCCTTTTTGATGCCTTTTTGAATTTGAATTTTTTGGTGCACAATGCATGCATGCGCATACTACATACACATGACCAAAAACGTTTTGCCTCAAATAAATTTCTCTAAACTTGCACAATGATTTTTTTTTGATGAGAAATTATCCTATTTTGTAAAATGACCAAAATACCCTTTTGCCCTAAAAACCTTGTTTTTTGCCCAAAAATGCATTTCCACTCCAAAAAGGAATTTAAGAGCTCTAGAACGCATGCACAACATTCTTCACACTCTTCAAAATTATGCCACATCTTAATTTATTCATTTTGCGGAAAATTAGGGTTTTAAACCTAGGCGGACAAAATTAGGGTATGACAACCATTTAAGGGGAAAAATAGAAAAAGACACAAAGAAAATCTACTATAATAAAAACACGTGCTATCAAAATCTCATTTCTAGACATTCTTCAAATTTCCCACGTGTACCATTTCAGGGGAAAAATAACAAAAGACATAAAATAAAATCTACTATAATAAAAAACACGTGCTAGAAAAATCTCATTTCTAGACATTTTATAAACTTGCCACGTGTACCATTTCATTGGCAAAATAGTGAAAGACCCATAAAATACAAAAAAGTACAACTTCTACTTTAACTTTTTCTCTCTCTATTCTCTCATCTCTCCTTTTTACTTTTACTTTTCTCTCTCCTCTCTCTTTTTTATATTATTTTCCGTACTCTTCTCTCTCGCACACTTCACTTTCATTTATCTCTCCTTCCTTCTTTTTTAATTTCCTTCTCTCCCCAATATCTCTCTTTCCTAAAGTCCTCTCTTTCCTTTCTTTCTTATTTTCTTTCACCTTCTCTTTTTATTTACTCCATTTTCTCACTTCTATCTTTCTTTCTTTTTTTTCCTCCTTCTTATCATTTGTTTCCATTATGATTTCATCGCTACCGGACACTTCTAACAAATATACTTTTACAATCTATCTACTACTTCTACTATAATAATCTACTATAATAAAAAGAAGTATTATATTAAAAATTCTAAAATTTATTATTTACTATAAGCTCTTGAAATTATCAACAAAATTTGTAAACCACTAACATTTGTCAACAAAAATTTAACTACTATCAAATAAACAATATTAACAAGTGGTAACGAGAGCGGCAACGAGAGAATGACAATGGGATCGGAAACAAGGGAGGCAATGGGAGCGGTGATATGATCTAGAATAGATCAAGAAGGATGGGATCTAGAATTTTGACAATTCAATAATTCTCACACAAGATCAAGAACAAGTGTTATTGACAAATCAAGAAAGATGAAGTACATACAACACAAACACAATGAACTTACATGAAAAGTAGAAGAAAGAACAAATGTGGAGGAGACTAGAGATGGATATGGAGATGAATGATCGCCACACCTTCTTGGAAGGCGATAAGATCAACTAGCCTTGGGCGCTCCTAGCCCCAAGGTTGTGAGCAAGGTCCTCTTCTTCAAGAACCATTGGAGAAACTTCATGATGAACCTCACCTCTCATACGCTTGTACTCGCCTACCAGAATTTTGCTAATTTCCGGCGGGCAATTTTCGGCAGATTTAGTCCGCCGGTAAATTACCGGCGGATTTTGGCACGTTACCGGCGGCCTAGATCCCCCAGTATATTATCGGCGGATTTTACAATGTTACCGGCGGATTTTATTTCGACTGTTAAATTACCGGCGGATTTGGTGCACTTACCGGCGGATAGGTTTTACGCGAAATTTGAAAAAAACAATGCGCCGGTAAATGCAATTACCGGCGGATAAATCCGTCGGTAATCGCAGTCAAATCCGCCGGTAACTGTCCGCCAAAAGTCCGCCGGTAAGCACTATTTTTGGCGGATAATTTTTAAATTTTAAAATTCAAATATCCGCCGGTAATTCAAATTTATCCGCCGGTAATGCAAATGCCCGTTGCAAAATCCGCCGGTAAGCAGCAAATCCGCCGGTAACAAACATTTCCGGCGGATTTTGCAAAATAGCCGTTGGCGCCCATTCTCCTATATATTCGAACCCCTCCTCACTCCCTCTTCACTCACTCTTCACTCCCTACTCCGAAATCTCTCACTATTTTCACCTAAATCTCTCACTATTTTCTTCTCAATATCTCTCGATCCACTCTTTTCGAAGTCTGTTTTGTTCTTAAGTTTTGTTTAAGGTATGTTTTTTAACTAAATTTTGATTGTTTTAGTTAATATTTAATTTTTAAATATGTGTTGTTTAATTTTTTTTTTTGTTATTATTTGTTTTGCAATGGATTGGAGTTGCCACTTTGGAGTTGCCACTTTGGAGTTACAACTTTGGAGTTGCCAGTTTGGAGTTTTGTCAGAGACTTCTCTACATTACCGGTTAGTTAACAAATTTAATCGTTATTAAAGGTATTTGTTGTTATTATTATAAATTATAAGTTTTTTACAAAAATCAAATAAAATTTATTTATTGTGTAATAATTAAATTGTGTTTACACTATTTGTATAATAATAATTATCTAAAATTTTTGAGATTTTTAAAATACGAATTATTTTATTTTTTAGTTAAAAACCGAAAAATTATTAGTCATTTTGTAGTAAAATTAAATACGAATTATTTTAATGTATTTGGTCAAATATAAAATATCCATACCAATGTGTATTATTCTAATACACGTGATATATGTTGTGTTGTGTATGATAGAATATTTCCTGGAAGAACTGGGTTGAAACGACATTTTGTACAAGGAGTCGAAGAGTTTGTTCTCTTTGCTAAGCGTCAAAAAGAATTTGAGGGACAAGGTGGAATTAGATGTCCTTGCTCCATATGTGTGTTTCGATCTATAAAAAAGGAAGGTGATATTCGACTTCATTTGTACAATAATGAGTTTAAGCCAAATTATTGGATATGGACCCGTCATGGCGAGGTAGCAGCTGGAGTTCCTGCGGTTGATAATGTTCTTGTCCAAGTAGATCAAGGTCTCGCGTCAAGTCCTGTCGTAGCTTCCACATCAAGTAGTAATCCAACGACTACCGGATATCAACCGCTGTTTGATGTTGTTCAGGGGATGATATTTGATGTTGTCGGTGTAAATTTGGATTTCGAAGAACCACAATATGATGCTGAAGAAGTTCCAAACGAGGAAGCTCAAAGGTTTTATATGTTTTTGAGTGACACAAATAAACCATTATTTGAAGGATCTACAGACTCTAAGTTATCAATGTGTGTTCGGTTGTTGGGTCTTAAGTCTCAATTTAACGTTGCGGAATTGTGCATAGAATACAGGACAAAAATGATGTTGGATGCAACCCCTGTTAAAGGACTTTTGCCGCAGATTTATTATGATGCTAAAAGATTGGTATCAAAGCTTGGTTTAAAATCTATAAGAATTGATTGTTGTGTGTCTGGTGGCATGATCTATTATAACAATGAATTTGGCATAAATGATGGAGAGTTGCTGGAATGAAAGTTTTGTCAAGAGCCACGGTATCGTGTCAGCAGGAAAGGGACAAGCAAAGCCAAACCAGTTCCAAGGAAAGCAAAGTTCTATTTGTCAATTATACCAAGACGGAAGAGGATGTTCACTTCAATGGAAACTGAGGGTAAAATGACGTGGCACTATGAAAATAGAAATAATTCTGGTGATTTACGTCATCCATCTGATGGTGAAGCTTGGAAGCATTTTGATCGTGTTCATCCAGATTTTGCCAATGATCCACCCAATGTTCGGCTTGGTTTATGTTCTGATGGTTTCAAACCATATATTCAAGCGTCAGCAACACTGTATTCTTGTTGGCCAGTTATTGTTACCCCATACAACCTACCTCCTGAAATGTGTATGTCTAAACCGTACATGTTTTTAAATGCTATAATACCAAGGCCAACTAATCCAACAGCTGGTATTGACATATATTTGCAACTTTTGATTGATGTCCTAAAACGGTTGTGGAATGGTGTTTTAACTTATGATGCAGCACGAAGACAGAATTTCATGATGAGGGCGGCTTTGATGTGGACAATTAATGAATTTCCTGCGTATGGAATGTTTTCTGGATGGGGGACACATGGTAAGATGGCGTGTCCAATTTGCATGGTTGACACAAAGGCTTTTACTCTTAAATATGGAGGAAAATCCTCATAGTTTGACTCGCACCGTAGGTTTTTACCTACCGAGCATCCTTTTAGAAAGTCAAAATATGCATTCATCAAGGGGAATGTTGAAACAGGTGAATCTCCTCGTAGGCTGACACCAGAAGAAGTTTGGAACAGTGTCAAGGATATCCCTCCTGTGGAAATGGTTGCTGGTGTTGTTTCTCATCCAGATGGTTATGGACTATCGCATAATTGGACGAAAAAAGTATTTTCTGGGAACTTCCATATTGGAAAGATAATCTATTGAGACACAATCTCGATGTAATGCATATTGAAAAAAATTTCTTTGATAACATATTTAACACTGTTATGAACGTGAAAGGTAAAACGAAAGACAATGAGAAGGCTAGGAAGGACGTGGATCATTACTGCAGGCGAAAGGATTTGTTATTGCTTTAGCAGGCTAACGGCAGGACACTGAAACCCAAAGGCAATTATACTTTATCTACGGAGCAAGCGAAAGCAATTTATCGGTGGATTTCTGATTTGAAAATGCCAGACGGTTATTCTTCCAATTTAGCAAGATGTTCTGATGTGGATAATGGGAGGTTACATGGGATGAAGAGCCATGATTGTCATGTATTCATGGAGTGCTTACTTCCTATTGCCTTTAGTTCGTTGCCAAAACACGTTTTGAATCCACTCATGGAAATAAGTCAATATTTTAAGAATTTGTGTTCTGCAACACTAAAAGAGGATGATCTTACAAAAATGGAACAAGACATCCCATTTATCTTATGCAAGTTGGAGAGAATATTTCCGCCTGGTTTCTTTGATTCTATGGATCATCTTCCTGTTCATCTCACATATGAAGCTAAACTTGGCGGGCCTGTCTGTCATACCCTAATTTTGTCCGGCTTAGGTCAAAACCCTAATTTTCCACAAAAAATAAATAAATTGAAGAATGAAGAGCATCATGCATTGCATTTTGGGTCCTAGAAGTCATTCCAAGGTCTTTAAAATCATTTTTAGGGTTGGAATGCACTTCCTAGGCAAATTAGGGTTTTAGGGTCAAAAAGGACATTTTGGTCATTTTTCGCAAAAAGATGATTTTCTCGCCAAAAATGCACATCCACAAAAAGTACATTTTTATTCTATCAAGGATAATTTTTGTACAATTTTTTAGAAAAGAAAACCCTAGTCAAAATAATTAAAAATGTATTTTTTTCATTTTTAGTGCATAGAAAAATAAAAAAAGGACCATTAAATATTCCTCAATTCTTAAGTGACAATTTTTATTGTCATAGGTGACTAGAGGGAATATTTTATGGTGCCCAAAACCATGTGACACATTTTCAATAGTTGCATTCCCATTATTTCCCATGCCCAAAAATTTCAAATTCAAAAAAAAAACTCAAAAAAAAGGGGAAGTGTCCTCAATAAGACAAAAGACCAAAAAAACAAGTTTTTTTTCTCTCTTCCTCTCCTCACATTCGAAATCCTCTCTCTCTCTCTCTCCCTCTCACAAAATTCTTCGACACTCTTCCATTTTGTAATCATTATACCCTCTTTGGTAAATTACCTCACTCACTTACACTAACCCCTTCATAAGAAAACCCAAATTTCCCTCTTTGGTAACAATTCTTCTCTAAAATGCCTTTAACCATACTTCACATAAAATATCTCTTCCAAAATAAGAAATTCATTTTTCCTTTTCTTTTTTTTTCCCTCTAACTTTCGCCCCCCACTCTCTCACTCTCACATTTTGTGTTTTCTCTCCACCCTCAATCCTTGTGATAAGTGATCTCAACCCTCCATTCAAAATCAAAGCTCAATCCTAGAGCACATCAAAATGACAAACACTAAACTACCCTTAGACCTAGTTTCATCCTATAAATACTCCCTCATTCCCACACCTAAGGATCCTCCTTTTTTGCTTCTCATTAGCCTCTCATTCTCCTACACAAAACCCTAGCACACCTCCTCTCCCTCTCCTTCCTCACCAAAATCGTAGCCCCTTCCTCCCCTCTTCCATATATTTTCTTCAAAAATCAACCACCAAATCCTCCATTTCTTGTTAGATCACCATCTTTCCTTCCATTCTCTTCAAGGTTGCATCATCAAATTGCTAAGAGCTAGTAATTTTTGAGCTTATCATCTCCCTCTTCATTTCATTGTAGTTTTGAGGTAATCCTTGAAGCTTTGCACCTCATATTTAATTTTCTTGCATAATTTCTCCTCTACTCCAAACTCCTTCTTGATTGTTGTTTGCTTTGAGGATCCATTTCAAACATTTTGACAAAGACTTAGGGAGCTTTGGGTGTTTGAGATGGGTCCTTGGCCTTGAAGGAGTTATTCTTCTATTTGAATAATTTCCCTTGCATCTTTACATATGTTGCACTAGATTTCATAAATAAAGTTGTTGTCTATAGGCTTTAGTATTTCGCATATCATAAAAAAAAATTAGGGTTGATGTGATTTTGTTGCGCTTCCTTGCTTAATCATATAAATCCTTGCAAAAAATAGATCTATGTTGCTTTGTGTTAATTTTGGTGTTTTCTTTATTAAATAAAATGTGGATCTATGTTTCCTTTGGTTCACATGCTTATAGATCTAAAAATATTTCCAAGTTGATTTTGTTGTTGTTCTTTGTTTAGTAATGTTTAATCTTGTTATTAGTATTTCATTTTAGTGTTAAATGTTACTTTTGTTGTTTGATGATTTAGCAATATGATTCCCACTAGTGCCTAGTGCACGTTGACCTAAGTGGTGAAGATTGCTAGAAATGACTCAATTTAGTTTATGTGTCCATTCATTTTTGTGTCTTAGTTTGCTTGTTGTAAATTGTTGATGATAGGCAAGTTGATTCCCACTAGTGCCTAGTGCACTTTGCTCAAAGTGGGAGGATTGCTCTAGGTGATTCAACTTACTTGTGTGTTTAGTTAATCTTTGCATTTTAATTTGCTTATTGTTCATTGTTGATGATAGGCAAGTTGATTCCCACTAGTGCCTAGTGCACTTTGCTCAAAGTGGGAGGATTGCTCTAGGTGATTCAATTTATTTATGTGTTTAGTTAATCTTTGCATTTTAGTTTGCTTATTGTTCATTGTTGATGATACGCAAGTTGATTCTCACTAGTGCCTAGTGCACTTTGCTCAAAGTGAGAGGATTGCTCTATGTGATTCAACTTGGTTTTAGTGTTTATTTACTTTTTACCTTTTTACTTTACCATTCATTAACTTTTTACCAAAACATAAAAATATTTTACTACTTTGGTTCTTACCACTTCATTAATTTTTTACTAAAACATAAAAAGATTTTACCACTTCCCATTTACCTCATGCATTTTTACTTTACCATATCATTAAATAATTACAATTTACCTCATGCATTTTTACTTTACCATCTCATTAAATAATTACCACTTACTTCATGCATTTTTACTTTACTTTTCACTAACTTCTTACTTAAAGTTTTACAACTTATCAACTTGCAAAAATACCCAAAACATTTTCACATTCATGCATCTTCATTCATACTTAGTTTATGTGACACTCTCATGCATCCTCATATGCTTATATCTCTTGCATCCTCTTATGCATCCTTGTATGCCATCCATTCATAAATAAAGTGCTATGCACGCATTCCTTGTACACTCATGCACTTACATGCTTACTTAATCATGCATCCTTGCTTACATATTCAATCATTTAACTTAGAATACTCTATGTTTACAATCAATTGTATTCACTTGTTCTTGATGCCATGTAAATGTCTTGACTTGATTGTGTGCCCTCCTCTCCACTTGTATGACCTCCTAATGGAGACGTAAGTCTACATGCATGATGTAGCATAGAGCCATTAGGGTAAATACAATCCTTCTTGCACACACACAATTACTTTGAGAACTTTGTTTTGCATCTTTAATAATTGAATCCTTTGATTGTATGGACATGTTTAATCTTGGTTAATGAATGATATGTTCATATTTGCTTGAGTATTATTCATTCATTTGCATTTGGTTATGGATTTAGAATAGACTTGAAATGTTCTACTCCTTTTCTAAAACCCATTCCCTAAAATCATTCCAAAACAAAAAGAAACTTTTACTTTTAAAACAAAAATAAATCAATCGTCATTAAACACCAATCGCGTCGTTGCCAATTAGGTCGTTAATGATGATGTTGTTTTCAAAAGGAGTTAGTTGCGAGACCATTCTAACCGTTGTTGTTTGGTCTTCGCAAAAGCTCTATCCCATTTTCGAAAACTTATTCATTTCTCAAAATAAACCAATTGTCATTAAACACCAATCGCGCCGTTGCCGATTAGGTCATTAATGATGATGTTGTTTTCAAAAAGAGTTAGTAGTGAGGCCATTCTAACCGTTGTTGTTCGGTCTTCACAAACGCTCACCCAATTGCGAAAGCTCAATCCTTTTTTCAAAACCAAGAAATCCCGAGAACTACGTAGCTTTGATCCCTCTTCCAGTGAGGGTACGTAGGAGCGGGGTCCTGTCCCGTCAAGCACGCTCTTAAAAAATCTTTGTTTTGTCCTGATTTTCAAAGATAACCAAAAATATTCTTCTTCCCTCCTGTTTTCAATAAAACGAACCTTAAAGAAAAGAAAAGAAAAGAAGTAGAATAAATTGCTTTCAAACTCAAACTTTTGTCCAAACCACACATCAAGTTAATGGTTCCCTTTCGGTAGAAAGGAGGTGCGGGGTGCTAATACCTTCCCCGTACCTAACCGACCCCCGAACCTACATCTCTGCATTTTCAAAAGACCATCCGCCTTGTTTAAAAGACCTTTTTTCAATGTTTTGGTCTTAAAATTAAAATATTGGTGGCGGCTCCAAACTTTTTCCACGTTGTCAAACGAAAAGTCCCAAACCGGATTTTTCGGGCGCAACACTGTCCAATACAGATGGATGTATCCGTTTGAAAGGTCAGCTAAATATATAGATCATTTAGATTAATAATTAGATCGATGATTATATATATTAACAAATGATGGATATCATTTTCTAGGTTCATGGGTGATTCAAAAAATCAGTTAAGAATAAAGCTAGAGTTGAAGGATCGATATGTTCTTCTTACTTACACCGTGAAACAACTCATTTTTGTTCCTATTATTTCAAGAATGAATTTGCTCCTACAAGTAGTCGAAATGACATAGAAGTTGAATGTCCAAGACATCATTTAGCTTTGTCTGTCTTTTGTCTACCTGGCCGTCCGTCTGGAAAAGAGTCAATTCATTGGCTAACAGAAGAAGAGTTAAATTCAGCCCATGTTCATGTTATGATAAACTGTACTGAGGTCCAACCATTCATTGAGTATGTATTTCTCGACCTATCTCAATTAAATTAAATTACACAGTAGTTGTATATAACAATTAATTAATAATTTCTTTTTAGGGAGTTCTTGTCATCAGAGGCAGTAAGTGAAGACCAATCTTCTGCTCATATTCATGCGCATTTTCCAATGTGGTTTAGGCAATGTGTGTATTCCCTCTCGTCAACTCCTACCAACCAACACTTGAGGAACTTATCTGACGGTCCTCGAAGATGTGTTAAAGAATGGCACACATATTTTGTCAATGGATACAAATTTCACACTAAGGAATGGACAGAGGGCAGAGAAACAGTCAATAGTGGAGTTTGCATGAAAGGTGTCACTGGGAGAGGCGAAGATGATTTCTATAGTGTGGTTGAACACATATATGAACTTGCGTCCCCATATCTTGATTATAGTCGAAAGGTGGTTGTTTTTTATTGTAGGAACAAAGTTTAATTCAAAGACAAATACAGTGGACATTAAAATGAATAATAGATATCGATTGTATGATCCGTTCGTCATTGCACAAAATGTGAGACCAGTCTATTATGTCTCTTATTCATCAACACGGACTGATCGGCGTGGTTGGTGTGTCGCAATTAAGACAAAACCAAGAGGCCGAATTGAGACAAATGATGACACAGTGGAAGACGTGACGTATCAAATGGATGAAATGTCCAATGTAAATGAAGTGATTGAAGTTGAACCCATTACTCGTTTATGTGATGAGACAAAAACTGGTGATGAAGTTAATGAAGAAGAAGATACAGATCATGAGGATGCAGTCGATCACGTCAGTGTATCAGGAATTCACTCATCTGATGATGATTGTGATTTCGAGAAAGAATGGGATTCTAATTAATTAGTTATGAAATAATTAATATTTCGATTTATCAGACTTTGATTCATGTATGTTAATGTTCTTCATCATTTATGTTATTCATTATTTGTTATTTATCATGTATATATATATATGTACAGTCATGGCATCATCTGGATCAAATTCCGATGTTGACCTACCTCTTGTCGACCCACCGACCGGTTTTTTTAAGAAGATTGCTACTTCTTTACGTGGTCGTCGTTGTCGTGTAACTCGTGTCGTTGTTAAGCGGACCTAGTATGCTGAGTCGTCCATTTGTGCCTCCAGTCGGTACTGTGACACCCCCGCCAGATGCGGATGGGATAACCAGGTATAATATTGAGAATGAGGTGGTTGAGGTTACGCCTGACGGTCGTATAGTGGTGAAGGTTGTCGGCAAGCAGTAAGTATTAATTAAGTAATTTATTTATTAATGATATTTGTTTGATTTATATTTAAAACTTTAAATATAAATTATTATCTAAACATTTATCTTTTTTATGTACAGAATTATTCCTGGGAGGATTGTGGCTGGCACAATCACAGACATAATAAGAGCAAATTACACTAAACCGAGGATGAATTGGACGGAGGTAAGAAAAGGTCCGTCGTCTAAGATGTGGACTGCATTGAGAGTAAATTTTTTTTCCAATTAATTAATATTTAGTTTTTTAATTTTGTTGAAATGAATAATTTTTTTTTACTAACAAGTAAATTTGTTTAAATAGGAAAAAATGGCATGGATAAGTGATGCGACGAAAGAAGTTGAGAGAACATTCAACACAAGAGCTTCTCATCGCTTTTTTGAAATGCTCCGGGAATGGCGTAATAAGGGGACGCAGTCGGATTGGATGGGCGATTCTGATTGGCAAGTCCTCCAAGTGAAATGGAGAGATGCGAAGTATAAAGACAAATGTGAGAAAGCTAAGAAGAATCGTGCTTCTGAGAGAGGGGGTTGCATAAATACGGGTGGTTCTATCAACACTGCTGAAATTTACAGACGGATGGTGAATTTAATAGTATATACATACGTATTTAATATTTTATAAAAAAATAATAATATTAAATAGTAACTGTGTATATATATATATATATATATATATATATATATATATATATATATATATATATATATATATATAGGAGGCTAGCCTTGGTCAGCCACCTACTTTGCCTGAGCTACACTGCCAACTTCATATGCGAGAGGAGAGTGGTGATTTTGTTGAACAACGGTCAAGAAATATCACGGTAAATAACGTTTATTATATTTATATTTATATATTGTTTTTATTATATATATTATATTATTATTATATATTACATATATATCAATATATATTTATATACATACTAATTTGGTTATACATTTCTTGGTGTTGATGCTTTCAGGAAAATTTTTATGAATGGCAGACCAATTATCGTGAAACTCAGCTAAGTAGTGGCAGTACTGAGATTGATCCCGTTGAGGAGAGTCGAGCGTCTTTTCATGCTTGGCAGGAATCTGTTGGACCATCAAAAACGGGCCGGTTAGTAGGATCTGGTGGTTTGGGCCCGTCTGCTTTCCCAAATTCCATTATTCCATATGTGGTTCCCGCAACTTCTTCAGAGAGAAGTATTGGTCGCTCTTATGTCCCTACGTCTTCAGAAATAAAACGATGTTGAGCTGTTGACACAGAAATTGAACGACCAAGAGAAAAAACATAATGAAGAAATGCGGTAGATGCGGGAGCAGCAGGCGGAGCAGCAACGGGTGAATGAAGAGAACTATAAGCATATGATGGATACTATGTCTCAATACCCGAGGCCATTTATGCCATCATCATCATCATTTTAACCACCGCAACAGATGCAGATGCAGCAGCCTTACGACTTTGCTTTTCAGCCATACGCACCAGTCTTCCAGCCTTCCTTTCACACCCCTTATGGTCAGCCACATCAACCCCAGCAGCAGCCCCAGCAACCCTAGCAGCCCCAGCAGCAGCCCGAGCAACCCCAACAGCAGATCAACACAGATCTAGACCTCAACACAGTTGATTTAGAAACATGGTTTAATAACTCGTCTGAGCGCTACTATAACTAGCAGTTTTATTAGATCTAGGATATTTTAATTTGTATTTTGTAATAAATATTTTAATTCTTGGATGTTTATGCAATTTTTTTATCATTTAAAGCGTTATTCAATTCTCGTTTAATTAGCATTTATATTATAAATTTAATTTAATTTTATTTTTATGAACTAAATAACAGATATTTTAATTAACGAATAATAATAATAATATTATTTTTTTTAAATAAACGAATTAAAAACTATTTTTTTATGAATTAAATAAAAGATATTTTATTTAACAAATAATAATGATATTAATTTTTTAAATAAACGAATTAAAAAATGTTTTTTTTTTAAAATAATATTAATTACCGGCGGATTTAATCACTTTACCGGCGGGTTTTGAATTTAAATTACAATTGACGGAAAATCTGCCGGAAATTACCGGCGGAATAGCCGCTGGTAACCGTTAAAATCCGCCGGTAACCGTTACCTGCGGACGAATTACCGGCGGCTTTCCGGCAGAAAAAATCCGCCGGTAATAAAAGTGTCTTACAAATATACAATTATTAAAATAAAACAAAGTATAGGAAACACTTCTTCCAAGCTCCATGTGGGCTCAGATCATCCTCCCCCTCTTGAATTTCACTTGTCCTCAAGTGAACTCTCCCCCTCTTGGAAACCTACATCAAGCATGGACAAAATCACTTATTTTGAAATACACAAACAACTACACTAATGCATTAATTGATTAGGCTCCACCGGAATCAAAACGAAAGTGAGCGACCCAAAATAATAGCCTAAGTATGCAAAATCCCAGCACAAATTTTAGCAAAATGGATAATATGGTAAACTTCCAAGTAAAAGATGAAAGCCTAGGGGAAGGAATAGAGATAAGAGGTAGAAGATGATACCTTTGCAACTTCATAACATGAGACACATTCTCCATTACCTCGGTCTTACCATTTAATTGCATGTCGTTGGAAGTACCACCAAGGTCCTTGCCATTCCCACAAGAAAGTGGCTTAGGCAACAACTTCATAGGTGTCCTAAACAAGGAATGAACAAAACTATGTGCAAGGAAATAGTTAGTGATATTTTCATATAATACATCACACAAAGTTTGCCTAAGGGACATACATCCTTTCCTCGATGGATCCTTTTTAGGCACTACAAGTAAGCTTTTTATTTTCTTTGGGTCATTTTCCTCAAGCTTTTGGTCTTTTAATTCTTTGTGAGTGTCATGATCAAGATTAGGGGTGCCTACCACAACTACACTTTCGCCTTCCAACTTGAGTTTGGCCTTTGTTTTTTTTTCCTCCTCCTCAATTTTATTTTTCAAAATGATTTGGTCTTTCAAAACTTCTTGAGGACTAAGAGGAGAAAGAACAATTTTCAAATTGTTATGCACAAAGAAGTATTTGTTAGTAAATCCATCATAGATGGCTTTTGTATCAATTTGCCATGGCCTTCCTAAGATTAGGTGGCCGGCATCCATAGGGACAACATCACATAAGACATCGTCTTTGTACCTATGAATGGAAAAACTAACAAGCACTTGTTTATCCACAACTATTTATTTTTGCTCATTAAGCCATTGTATTTTGTATGGGTTTGGATGATTGAGGGTGGGAAGATTGAGCTTTGTGACTAAGCGAGTGCTAGCCCAATTAACACAACTTCCAACATCAATTTGCACACAACATAATCTAGTTGACACAAGACATATAGTATGAAAGGTAGAAGGATTAGTAGGAGTAGAGAAAGTTTCTTTACTTTTTGGCACTATGGCCGAAGCTTCATCTTTTACCGTTTCAGGTGTATAGGCTTCCTCCCTCTTTGAATTGGCCTTCCAAGTATTTGTGTGGGCATACTTGGAGGAGTTTTCTTCTTTGATGTCCCTCCTTCTATGGCTCCTTTCACCCTCCTCAACAACATATCTAGACCTCCTATCTCTTTTGTCATAATATTCACAAGGAGAGTCATATCTAATAGGGGAATGACATCTTATGAGGGAATTAATCCTTCTTGGGGAGTGATACCTTCTTGGGGAATGATACCTCCTAGGAGAATCATACCTCATTGGGGAATCATACATCCTATCAAATATGTACTTCATCATGGAATAATTTGTGTGTACCTACAAGAGAATGTTAGTATGAAAATATCCATCAATAAGTCCTCTCGAAAGTGTTTAGCTCACTAAATATCACTCCACTCGTGTTCAGGCTTTTAGGAAACACTCTCATTCAAGGGCTTTTTGGTCACACACAATTTAAGTAGGTCACTCAAGCCACTCAATTCTCCATTAGAACTTGAAAAAAGAACCTATAAGCTACTATCCAAACCTTGGTGTTGATGTTACTATAGAACCCAAGGCATGTATGATCAATCACCAAGAGGAATAGAAAAAGGAGACTACTAAGACAAAACTAAGAAATTTTGAAGACACAATAGAAAAAAAAATTGAAAAGCTAAACCAAATTCAGAGTATTTAAAGACAAATTTAAACTACAAAAATAGACTCAAAAAGAATGGTAGCAATGTACCAAGAAAATGTCAAGTAATGAGCAAACTAAACTTCGAGAGTAAAATGGTCAAACTATGGTCAAAATATTTTGAGGAAAATTTCCAGTGATACAAAAAAAATGTTTCCAATCTAAGGGAATTTTTTTCAGAATTTTTCAGAAATTTTTTGATACTCAAGTGATAGGTAGAAGCCTTTTTAGTATAATATAATTTTTTTTTGATATTTTGCTTTTTCTTTCACTTTTGTTTTTGCCGGAATATTTTTTTAATGTCTCAAAAACATTGTAGATTTTGAGACAAGCTACCTGGATTTTGAATCACTTGATTTGGACTTGTATTGAGTTTCCTAACAGATTTTGAAGATTGGAAACAGAAAATTTGGATCAAACAGATTCTGGAAATTACAGAAATTCAAGAACAATATGAATGTCACCAAGAACACTTTGAATGTTTGATTTCTTAAAATGTGGATGTCTCAGTGAATACTCAACCAAATCAGACAAACTTGGACTCCATTACACTTAATTTTTCACAAGGAATTCAACTATGCAACTTTCAGAACATAAAAAGTACTTATACAGAAAAGTGATTCTGGAAAATCATGGTTGAAGAAGAAGATTCAAACCTTCAAACCAAAATTTCCGGAAATTTCAATTCTCAACCAAATTAAGCAAATGAGTAGTCAATCTTGTGCGAAATTTCACAAGGAACACGAAGAAATCATCAATTTGAACAAAAAAGGACAACAACTTACGAAAAAGGACAACAACTTACTGACAACAACTTACGTGACTATGGTATATTGCTCAAAACTAAACCAAAATTCATGAAACAACTTTCAATAGGTGCGAAATCACTGCAGAAAGTGATTCATAGCAAAAAATTGCATAAAAAACGAACAAGAATTGAGGAGGAAATCGAAAAACGAAAACGAAAATGTTCATGGTTTTTGGACGTAAAGTCGTAAACTGACTCGATTTTGACTCAAATCACGTGAAATGAGAGTGCAATACGTTGCAAATTAGGCCACAAACAAGATGCTAACACAAATTGTAGACGAAGGAAAGTGAACCAGAAAAACGAATTTTGAGTTTGAGGTAGATGAAAGTAGCGCCAAACTGTTGCTGAAAACAGTTGCTGAAATTCGAACTTTGGCAACAGTTTTTTTGTTGCAACTAACTTTCCTTCCAAAACAAAATAGATCAAGATCTGAATTTTTTTTAAAAAAATTGAACTCAAATTTTCATATCTGAACGAAATTGAAATAGAAATTGCTAGATCTAACACTTTAACCAAACAATTTGACAAGATTATGAAGAAAATTCAACTTCCTTTTAGATCTAAGATTTGGAAGTGTGGGAGCAAACAATTTGTCAAAATTCTACTAGCTTTGATAACCACATGATATGATCTAGAATAGATCAAGAAGGATAGGATCTAGAATTTTGACAATTCAATAATTCTCAGACAAGATCAAGAACAAGTGTTATTGACAAATCAAGAAAGATGAAGTATATACAACACAAACACAATGAACTTACATGAAAAGTAGAAGAAAGGACAAATGTGGAGGAGACTAGAGATGGATATGGAGATGAATGATCGCCACACCTTCTTGGAAGGCGATAAGATCAACTAGCCTTGGGCGCTCCTAGCCACAAGGTTGTGAACAAGGTCCTCTTCTTCAAGAACCATTGGAGAGACTTCATGATGAACCTCACCTCTCATATGCATGTGCTCGCCACTCTCACATCTCACTAGGTATCTCCCTAGGCTTTCAACTTTGCAAAATTGAGGAAATGATTTCATTCATCCAAAAGTTCTCCGTAATTACACTAAGGGATGAGGTATTTATATTATGGACTTATTGGATCCCAGGTCCACAATATAAAGCCCAAATCCACAATTACAAGAAAGGCCTTTAGCAACAAAAACTAGTCTACGCCGTAGTCCATCTACTCAAAGCCACATGGCCGAAAATAAAAGTGTCTTACAAATATGCAATTATTAAAAGAAAACAAAGTATAGGAAACACTTCTTCCAAGCTCCATGTGGGCTCACATCAAGCGGCAACGAGAGAGAAGCAAAAGGATCAGCAACGAGAGAGGCAACGGGAGATGGAATAAGGAGAGGGAATAGAGAGTAGCAATCGACTATCGACTATAATAAAAACATGTGCTAGCAAAATCTCATTTCTAGAAATTCAACAAACTTGCCACATGTACCATTTGAGGGGCAAAATATCTACTATAATAAAAACATGTGCTAGCAAAATAGTAAAAGATCCATAAAATACAAAAAAGTACAACATTACTTTAACTTTTTCTCTCTCTTCTCTCATCTCTCCTCTTTAGTTTTATTTTTTTCTTTTCTCTCTCCTTTTTACTTTTACTTTTCTCTCTACTCTCTCTTTTTATATTATTTTCCTCACTCTTTTCTCTCTCTCATGTCACTTTCTTTTTTCCCTCCTTCCATCTTTTTTAATCTCCTTCTCTCCCGTATCTCTCTCTCCTAAAGTCCTCTCTTACCTTTCTTTCTTATTTTCTTTCATCTCCTCTCTTTATTTACTCCATTTTCTCACTTCTACCTTTCTTTCTGTCCTGGAGTCAACCAAGAGGTCCAATTAGCAATACCAGGGGGTGCGATTAGCGATGAGATATGGATCAGCCCAATCGATCCAGCCCATATCCACAACATGCAAGCCCATCACACTTGGAGGGTCCAGATCACCTCCTCTGATCCGACAGTCCACAACGAACAGCAATTTCCTATAAATTCCGGCTCGCATAGCCATTCACGAGGTACACACTCTTCCTTTGCATATACACTGTCTTACTCTCATACTGACTTGAGCGTCGAAGTGGCTTGCAGGTACCCCCCCGGGAGCTCACTGAGCTACTGCCACGACAGCAAGGGACCTACCAACAGCAGTCCACCAAAAAGCTGCTCGATACAGAACATTGGCGACCACAGTGGGAGATTTTTATCTTTTCACACAATCATAACTCAAACTTTTCTCTTGCTGTGCGATGGCTCCCAAACGCAGACCCCGCACTCAAAGCACTGCCATGCCCGCACCCCGACCGAAGGGTACCCCCAAGGGCAACGTCGTGACTATACAGAACAAGAGCACTAGTCAAGCTGCCCAACCCTCTGACGTGAATCAGCTTTGGACCTCCTGGCCTATCGCACTCAAGCTATGTTGGAACAGGAAGCACGACTGAGGGAGATTGAAAGGCGTGTGAGCGCCCTGCCAGAGCAACCTCCACTCAGCAGGGAGACAGTTCCTCCAACGACGGTGACCTCAAGGCGCCACCGGTCCCCACCTCGGAGACATCATATCCACCGCTCTCCCCCAAGGGGAAGGATCGTGCATCGCTCTCCCCCCAGGTGACGCAGGCATGGGGGATCAGACTCACCCCCAGGGACCTATCGGCCTCATGACGCCCCCTCCAGCACCTCCTCACACGCGTCCCCTGACACTCATGAGAGGTCAAGGAGCCGGGTCATCTCCCGCAGAAGGCACCACCGGGATTCTCCATCGAGGAGATTCCCCAAGCGACACAGGTATCAATAGCTGGGCTATGAAAACATCTCCCCCCCCCCCCCCGGAAACTCAAGAGAGTTTTCGGAGGAGGGGCCGTTTACGAGAAGGGTAGACGAATGCCAAATCCCAAGGGCCTTGGAAAAGCTACCAAATCTCAAGATGTACGACGGGACTGGAGATCCGGACAGTCATCTGGCACACTTCTCCCTAATGATGCGCTACAGGGGCGCCAGGGAACCCGTCCATTGCAAAATCTTCCCCCTCACTCTCGAGGGTTCCGCATTAGAATGGTTCCAAGAGCTGAGGCCGAACTCCATATCCTCATGGGGGCAGCTGGCGAGAATGTTCACGGCTCGTTTCAGTGCCTCCCGGCTAAAGCCCAAATCCGAAGAAGTACTGAGAGCCGTCAGGCAGCATGACCATGAGACACTGAGGGAGTATATTGAGCGCTTCAATAAGGGAGCTTCAGGCGTTCGAAGTTTGGAGGACAGGCAAAGGTTGTTCTGGATGAAAGACGGGTTGAGAAAGGGAAGTTTGTTCCAGGTCGATGTAGGTATCAACAAGCCTAGGAACTTGGGCAAGTTCCTTCGAGATCCCAGAAATACATGAACTATGAGGAGGATGATATGGCTTACCGCGAGGCAGCCAAGGCAGGGGGCGACAGGGAAGTCACCCAGGAGGTACGCCGGCGAAAGGTAATAGGAGGCGTACACCGAGAGGGACGCCCCCCAAGACTCTCAGGTCTTACTCCCCTCGTCACCTCAAGGGAGCAAATCCTGACTGAATGTGCCAACGCTGAATTCAAAGACATCAAGAGGCCAAAGCCTTTGGTGTTGAAAGAGAGCCAGAACCCCTCGAAGAAATGGTGCCGCTACCATTAAAGCGGAGGCCACGACACCAATGGCTGCCGAGCGCTGAAGGAAGATATTGAGGAGCTGATCTAGAAATAAAAGTTGTCACAGTACGTGAAGAAGGAGGGGGAACCGAGTGGCTCGCGCAAAAGAGCCTGATCCCCCAAAGGTAGATACAGGTCCCCTAGGAAGGGGAAGGCCCCAGTCGGTGAGGGGGTCGAAAATGGCAATGATGAATCAACGGATAAAGAGGACACCCGGAGGCCCAAAGGAAGGCCAGTGGCCATGGTGATCCACGGGAGAAACCCCCATGACGACTGGGGGTCAAACAAATCAATGAAGAGGAAGTGGAAGGAGATCCTCAGCATTGAGTCATCCTCAGTCACCCGGAAGGGGCCAACCAGACCGCCCCTATCCTTCGACGACAATGATCTGCTCGATGGGAAACCGAACAAACACGTCCCACTGATCATCATTGCCATTACCGTCAACGTCGAGGTAAGAAGGATCCTGGTTGACCAGGGAAGTGCAGTAGATATCATCTTCGAAGACCTGCTGTAAGTGCTGAATATCTCCCCCAATGACCTGACTCCATACCGAGGAGGGGACCTAATCGGGTTTAATGGATCGAAGACTAGGCCACTCGGCCACCTAGAGCTAATGGTCACCTACGGAAACCCCGACGGTAAACCGCCGTTGTTCAGAACTGTGAAAACACCCTTCCTGGTCCTCCCATGCAAGTCGGTCTACCAGTGCATCATTGGGAAGCCCACGTTGGGGATGCTGGAGGCGGTCACCTCAACAGTCCATCTGAAAATGAAGTTCTACACTCTGGAGAGTAAGGTGGTGACCCTCTAGGCGGACCTGGGAGCAGCACGCAGGTGTTTCTACATGAGCTTTAAAGCTGAGAAGGAGACCGCCGAGCTAAGAAGCTCGGGTAAGGGGTTCAGAGAAGAAGCTGGGGTGAATCTGACAGACTGGGATGCCAGAAGTGACTCAAGTAGTGAAGAAGAAGCGGAGAGCCAACCCAAAACCAAGGGGTCAAAAAAGGATGTGAAGAAGTTCAAACCGGATGGAGAATGTCCTCACCTCCTTGAGGAGGTTAGAAAGAAGCTCACCATCCACCCAAGGGAGAACGGGGACCTATTCCCCTATTCTGCATCTGGCTCATAGTTCCAATACTTAGAACGTTTTCTTTAAGAAGTTGGTTGTTTAAGTTTAACACGTCAAAAAAATTTGCAACACGCGCGCGAAGGAATTAAACCTTACTATTTACGATTCAAGATATTGTTTCGCAAATCACAGTTTTTGCTCTAGCACCATAGAAAAAACCAAGAGAAACTGACGCCCAATACAGAAGCAGCCAGCGCCCAGGAGGGCGCCTGGCAGGGCGCCTATAAGGAACAGCCAGCGCCCATGAGGGCGCCTGGCAAGAGGTGGTCTGAAAGCCAAGTCCCGACTCAAACAACAGGGGACCGGGCAACCAGGCAGAACCAAGGCACGAGTCAACCTACTCGGTTCACGAAGCGGCTATCAAGAGACGTCGCAACCTCTGATGGGTGAGTTAAATTTGGATCGATTCTGCTAAACTCCTGTCAGAGTCCCTAGATGGGCGAAGCGGCATCGCAAATATCGCAACCGCTAATGGGTGAGTTAAGTTCGGATAGATTCTGATAAACTCCTGTTAGAGACCTAAGGCACGAAGCGGCGTATCGAAAAGGTCGCAACCTCTGATGGGTGAGTTAAGTTCGGATCGATTCTGATAAACTCCTGTCAGAGTCCCTAGATGGGCGAAGCGACATCGCAAATGTCGCAACCTCTAATGGGTGAGTTAAGTTCGGATATATTCTGATAAACTCCTGTTAGAGACCTAAGGTGATGGCAACCTCGGAGCCGTCAGTGACTATTTCAGGAGTCGTGAAGGTGGGAGTGATGGGGACACCACGATCGGAGATGGAAGACCGATCGATAAATTAGGAAGACGCCACAACCAGCTATGGAGGTTCCGGTTGATAAGTCGGCATGAGCGCCACGGTAAACCGATAAGCTCGGATAACGGCTCGCGAAGAACCAAAGAGACACGTCTCTAAATTTTTACTCAAAATTCAACCTTTTTTATTTCATCAAACGAATTACAATTTATAGAGAACCTTAGGCCCAATTGACCCAAAAGAACCTTAGGCGACCCAAAAGACTACTAGGAAATAAAGACAATAATTTAAAATAGATTATAACTTTTTAAATACTAATACTAACGGGCATGCAAGCCTTAATTGTATTCCCTAAAGATAAAACAATGCGTAATCAAGAAAAAGATTCAGCTAGCTAACTACAAATTATTTGATGCATTTATTCCCTTAATCCGTGCATCTGATTTGGAAGCGTGGAAATTGCCTGCATCTTCAACTTAAAATCAGGAAGAAATCTTCTTTAAATGTGTGGATGGGGTCTTGATATTGTATTAATGGAATTGCATAAATCCAAGAAATTGAGCTTCATTTTATTTAAACTTTCTAAAACATATCACCAATATGACAATAATCCTTGTAGGTTTCCTTCAACATATTTAATGCACTCTTGATCACATCATAAAGCGCGAAGCGGCATATCGAAAAGGTCGCAACCTCTGATGGGTGAGTTAAGTTTGGATCGATTCTGATAAACTCCTGTCAGAGTCCCTAGATTGGCGAAGTGGCATTGCATATGTTGCAACCTCTAGTTCGGAATTTAAATCGGATCGATTCTGATAAACTTCTGACAGAGATAACATTGCCACGAGGCGATAGGAGATGATACGTTCAGAAGCGTGAAAAATAAGCAAGACAAAGGAAACGTGGATATAACGTAAATTCATCAGTCAGGCTCCATAAAGAAAACGTACAACGAAATCTAACAGGACAAAAAGAAATTACAAGTCAAAAACAACTGAACTTCTAGAAGAAATAATCAGGGGGCAATGACGTCGAAATCAACCATGTTGGAACGATATCTAAAAATCCTCCCATCTACAGCCTCATGGTCAAACCGGAAGATGCTCGACACAAGAACCGCATCCGATTACATGCACTGAACATGACCTATCACTTTATCGTAGGCAGCATAGGAGAAGTCCATGGCTTGCCCAGCCATATCCCGCACCCTTTCCTAAGCCGCATCCTTCTGTTTCTTCATGTTGTCCAACTCAGATTGGAGCTCCTCCATTTGCTTCTGATAATGGCCAGCAATGTCTCTTGCCCGACGAGCAGATTCCAACGCTTCGTGTAAATCCACCTGAAGCCGGCTTTTATCCAAGAGAAATCGATCCCTTTCCTCGATCACCCCTGCGCAAAGTGAGAAACAAACACGCCAAAGTTTAGAACCAACACCACCAGCGCCCATGAGGGCACCTGGCAAAGCACCTCTAAGAAAGCAGCCAGCGCCCATGAGGGCGCCAGACAGGGCACCAAGGTCAAAACAGGCGGCGTCCATAAGGGCGCCTGGCAGGGGTGGTGGTCCGTGCAGGTTTGATGAATACCGTAAGAAAGGACTCAAGAGGATTTCCTAAACGAGATCCACACTTCTTTTCAGTTTCCCACTTCGCATGCAGGCCTTCCCCAATTTTAACCATATGCGCGGCAAGTGCGAGAGTATGCTCACAGAAATGATCACGCACTTCGGGAGAGAAGCTAATTTCACCTTCTTCGTCAGCAAGGGTAGGAAGCCCAACCGGGGAGGGACAATCAGCAGAAGGAGGTCCCTGGGCACAACTTCTCTGGCGCTTGGACTTACTCTGAGTCCCCTGGGTGCTGGAGTCGACTGGAACTTTCGGCACCCCGGAGATATCCCTTCCAGCACGGCTTGGCGCTCCTAAGCTGAGGCGAGGTCCCATAGAGGGACGCGCAGGGGCAGATATAGCAAGAACCGGGTTCTTGACCTCGGTAGGTTCGGCATCCAAAGGTCTCCTCCGTCCGGCCAAAGAGGCCAATTCATTAAAAGAGAGTGGAGCGGCCATCTTATCTGCAAAACAACAAAGTAGCGAATCAGCAACATAAGTAAATAATTTATCAAATGAGAAAACAAAGATACTTCGAGACCGAACAAGCAACCTAAGAACTTGGCAGCTTCAGGAACCGTGGAAGCCTTGGACAGCTCACTACACAAAAAATTTTGTGGCACAGTGGACAAGCCACTGACGATCTTCTTCGGCATGCTCAAAGTCCTCTGCTCAGGATCAGATAACGCAGATGGGAGGACGCGATAAGACCGAGAGGTGCGGTCAGCATCGACATTACACCACCCAAGGCGAAACTTATCCCGAACTAGACGCCCTTGTCCATCAAACAAGCCCATGCTGTCGACGGCCTTCTCACTAGAGGGAATGAGGTAAAAATACTTGAACCTCCAACCATGCTGGTTATCTGAGTACACTTGAAAGAAAGCATAGTTTGTCCGACATTTCAAATGCACAAACTCGTAACGAATGACGCCATCCGAAGTATCTCGGCGACGCTGCACCTCGAAGATAACCATAAAAACCCTCAAGCTGCATCTTCATTGAAGAACTCTCATCACCAGCTCGAAACACTTCACAATACACCACGAATTTGGGTGGAGCTGAGAGGGAGCTATCTTAAGGTGATTCATAACCTCCACTTGAAAGGGTGTAAAGAATGGGGAAACTCGCACCTTGTAAACCACACTGTGAAACGTCAGGAATCTTCTACCGTCAGGGACTTTGCACACCCTATCTTGGGGGTCAACCACCTCAACCCGCCAGTCGCCTCCCAACGCATCTTGCAGACAGCGGGGAGGATCTTTTCCTGGAAGGTAGAAGCTCCTGGTGGAACAAACAGCACGAGCAACCTGTTAACTTTTCGGCAAGTGTACCGAATCGTGCAAGTAATAAAACCGGTAAGAACCGGATATCGTCCTCAAGGATCGAATTCAATTACTAGTTACGTTAACAACCACTAATATGAACCAAATTGAAATAGGTTTCGATGGATATGGTTGAGCTATGAAGCTCGAAGGTAAAGCAATAAAATAATTTTGAGTTTTTTTTTTATAAGAGAAACGAAGAACACGTTGGAAAAAGAGACGATGTAGAAAATGCTAGGGACGAATTCCTATTGACTTCACACTATTGCGCCAATCTAATTTGAAGGATAATCTCTCTCTCATTTGCTATCAAACCCACACTATCAACTAATTCCTAATTCCTTAGGTAATTAGGACTTTGTAGATAACTAGAATCCCCAATTCCTTAGATTATTCTAATTAACGACAAGCAGTAAAAACAAAGGTTTGCAATATACAACAATTCATAGATTATTCCTAAGCCACAAATTGAAGGTATCGGAATTCAAACATTCAAAACAAAACTTCCATTCCATACTTGAACAAAATATCATTTTATGAGTTTTCCAACCATAAAACGCATTAAGCATAGAATTCCGATACACAAATCTGAGAGAGAGTGATATAAATATGATTCTAGACCAGCGACAATAGGGGTTACATTGATAAGTCTATTTTTAGAGTCTTTTTAAATAGTTATTTTATTAAGTCTTTTTAGTATTCTAATTATATTTTTGTTCTATTTTACTGCAAATGTTTACTTTTTATCTTCAGGTTTTATTTTGAAGCAATTTAGGCTGCATAAGTCTCTGCAGGTCAGAATTCGACTGGATCTCTCAGAATTCGACAGCATCTGTCTCAGCAGGCCAGAATTCGACAGCATCTGTCTTAGCAGGCCAGAATTCGACAGCATCTGTCTTCCAGATTTCGACTGCATCTGTCAGAATTCGACTACTGTCTTCCAGATTTCGACTTCGACTGCATCTGTCTTCCAGATTTCGACTTCGACTGCATCTGTCTTTCAGATTTCGACTTCGACTGCATCTGTCTTCCAGATTTCGACTTCGACTGCATCTGTCTTTCAGATTTCGACTTCGACTGCATCTGCTATCCAGATTTCGACTGTGCAGTCAAAATTGGATATTTTTGCCCACTTGAGGATGGCTTTTTGATGACTACCTTGGCCAACTTGATTTGCCACTTTTTCCTCTTTTGGACCATTTTGCCCCTCATATTTTCCTATAAATAGAGGCTTGATCCTCACTTGTACCTAAGCTTGAATTTTGTTAGAAAATCAATGACAAAGGCTCTCTAATTATTCATGACTTCAATTTACTCTTCATGCTTTTTATGATTCTTGTTTATTTACTTTCTTGCCCTTTAAATTCTTGCTATTTATTTTCCAAGTCATTTACTTTCATTGCTATTTAAATTCTCGCTCTTTACTTTCTCGCTCTTTACTTTTCGCTCTTTACTTTTTCGCTCTTTTATTTTCCCTGCTATTTACTTTCTTGCTATTTAATTTCTCGCTCTTTACTTTTCGCTCTTTACTTTTTCGCTTTTTTATTTTCCTTGTTATTTACTTTTTTGCCCTTTAACTTTCCAAGTCAAGTAAACTACTGGCAAGTCAAGTAAATTACTGGCAAGTCAAGTAAATTACTGGCAATTTACTTTTCAAGCAATTTACTTTCTTGTCATTTACAATTCCGCTATTTATAATTTTGCACTTTACCGCTTTCTTTTATTTCTCGCTATTTAACTTTAGGTTTTTCTTCTTTTATTTTCTCTTCTCCTCTTTTTGTCTACAATGATCATGAGTGAGTAGACTTTACTAAAATATTCCTTCTTTCCAAAAACACTTTCTTTTCAGTTAATCAAACTTTGAAAAATTAAATTGGTATTCACTTAGGCTCTCCCTGTGGACCGATACTCTTTTATTACGCGATACGACCCGTGCACTTGCGGGGCTATCAATTTTTTGGCGCCGTTGCCGGGGACGCAGTGATATTGATTAAGTTTTTCGAAACCGGTTAGACTGAAATTTTATTTTCTTTATTTTTACTTTTTCTTCTCTTGTCCCTCGAATGCGAAGAACCAGAAGTTTCGGTGAAACTGTTCAACAAATTCCCGAAATCGAAAGGTTCTTACATAGAAGGAGGAGAGAAATTCCCGATAACCAAATGGCGGCTAATGAAAATCGTGCTCTCAAAGAGTACGCAACACCTTCAGCAGAGCCATTGGCTGCCATTGTACATCCAAATGTGGAAGCAAATAATTTTGAACTCAAAACATCCCTGCTTTCGATGGTACAACAAAACCAATTTTCTGGTTCTCCCACGGAGGACCCAAATCTTCATATATCAATTTTTCTTGAATACTGTGGAACTCTCAAATTAAACGGGGTACCTCCGGATGCCATAAGACTAAAACTCTTCCCTTTTTCATTAAGGGATAGAGCTAGAGCATGGCTACATTCTTTGCCTTCGGAATCCATTACCAGCTGGGACCAGTTAAAACAAGCTTTTCTTGCTAAATTCTTTCCCCCGAGTAAGACAGCTCAAATGAGAAATCAAATTACTCGATTTTCTCAAAATGACGGGGAATCTCTTTATGATGCTTGGGAACGTTTCAAAGAAATGTTAAGGCTATGCCCCCATCATGGACTAGAGAAATGGCTTGTTGTTCACACTTTTTATAATGGATTACAATATGCAACAAGAATGACTATTGATGCAGCTGCAGGTGGAGCTTTAATGAACAAAAATTTTACCGAAGCTTATGCACTCGTTGAAGATATGGCTCAAAACCATTGTCAGTGGACAAGTGAGCGAGCCATAACAAATAAACCAGCCGCATCAAAAGAGCCAGGTAAGTTTGAAATATCTGTTGTTGATCATCTTACCTCAAAAGTGGACGCACTTTTTCAAAAATTTGAAAAATTAAATGTAAGTGCCGTCTCACAAACTTCTTCTCCTATTACTCCACCATGTGAATTATGTGGGGTTGTTGGCCATATTGGAGCTGAATGCCAGCTTGAGGCATCTAGTGCTGGAAACGAGCATATTAATTATGCTCAAAAGGAAGATCCGTTTTCAAATACTTATAATCCTGGGTGGAGGAATCATCCAAATTTTTCTTATAAAAATCCTCCACCCAATCCAGCACCTAGACCACCTCCTGTATTTCAAAATCAAAGGGTTTTTAACAACCCACAAAACAACCCGCAAAAGTCGAACTTGGAATTTTTGATGGAAAAATTTGTGTCATCTCAAACAAAACAAAATGAAGAATTCAAAAATCAAACTGGTTATTTGAATGACACACTTATCAAATTAGTATCAAAAGTCGACTCTATTTCCACTCATAATAAAATGCTTGAAAATCAAATAACTCAAGTGGCAACACAGGTAGCTTCATCCTCTAAGACTTCAGGGGTATTTCCTGGGCAACCAGAACAAAATCCAAAAGGCCAAACAAATGCCGTCACCCTTAGAAGCGGAAAACAATTAGAGGAACCAAGAGCAAACCAAGAAAAAATTGTGAGTGAAAAACATAATTTACCAGGTGAGCTAGGAGAGAAAGAAAAAGGGAAAGAACCAGAAAAAGAAAGAGAAGAACCACACATCCCCCCTCCACCATACAAACCACCCATTCCTTTCCCCCAAAGATTTGCAAAAAACAAAATTGACGAGCAATTCAAAAGGTTTGTCGACTTGCTTAAAAAACTTTACATCAACGTTCCTTTCACTGATGCATTGTCTCAAATGCCGTCTTATTCTAAATTTTTAAAAGAAATTTTATCCAAAAAAAGAAAAATAGACGACTATGAGACGATTGCATTAACAGAGGAATGTAGTGCAATTATCCAGAACAAGCTGCCACAAAAACTCAAAGATCCAGGTAGTTTTTCCATACCTTGTGTGATTGGAAGTGAAACAATAAACAGAGCGATGTGCGATCTAGGAGCCAGTGTAAGTTTGATGCCTCTTTCTCTTTGCAATAGACTAGGGATAGGCGAACTTAAACCCACAAAAATGACAATACAGTTGGCAGATCGTTCCGTTAAATACCCCACTGGAATCTTAGAGGATATCCCTATCAAGGTAGGGCAAACTTTTATACCGGTGGACTTTGTTGTAATGGAAATTGAAGAAGACTCCCAAATTCCTATTCTTCTGGGGAGGCCTTTTTTAGCTACTGCAGGGGCAATAATTGACGTTAAAAACGGTAAGTTGGTTTTTAATGTGGGGGATGAAAAGGTTGAGTTTGAAGTTTCAAACTTCATGAAAAGTCCATCTGTAAAAGACTCATGCTGCAGGATTGACATTGTAGACTATTGCGTGCGAGAATGCTCTTTAGCATCATCTTCACGAGATAGTCTGGAAGATTGCCTTTTAGGCAACACAAATACAAATGCAGCAGGGGAAACCCAATTCTACATAAAACTTTTGGATGAAAATTCACCATCAAAAGAATTGGGTACTGAAACCTTGGGTGAGGAAAAGCCTCAGCCTCTCCCAAAAGAAACACCAAAAATAGAACTGAAGCCCTTACCATCATCTCTCAGGTATGAGTTTCTTGGCCCTAATTCTACTTTTCCAGTAATTGTAAATGCAAATTTGAAACAAAATGAGACTGAAAAATTACTTAATGTTCTCAAGAAGTATCCCAAAGCCATAGGGTATACTATTGAGGACATTAAGGGAATAAATCCGTCAATATGCATACACAGAATACTACTGGAAGAGGACTATAAACCTTCTATCGAGCATCAAAGAAGATTAAACCCAAACATGAAAGAGGTTGTAAAAAAAGAAGTTTTAAAACTCCTTGATGCTGGGATAATATATCCTATTTCCGATAGTAAGTGGGTTAGTCCTGTTCAAGTAGTACCTAAGAAGGGAGGCTTAACAGTTATTAAAAATGAAAAGGATGAATGCATTTCCACAAGGACAATCACGGGATGGAGAATGTGTATTGATTACAGAAAGCTTAACAAAGCTACCCGGAAAGATCACTTCCCTCTCCCGTTCATTGATCAAATGCTAGAAAGGTTAGCGCGGCACTCACATTTCTGCTATTTGGATGGTTATTCAGGATTTTTTCAAATTCCCATCCACCCTAGCGACCAAGAAAAAACAACTTTCACATGTCCTTTTGGCACTTATGCCTATAGAAGGATGCCCTTTGGTCTATGTAATGCTCCCGCTACCTTTCAAAGGTGTATGATGTCCATATTCTCAGACTTTGTTGAAAACATAATGGAAGTGTTTATGGATGATTTTTCCGTCCATGGCTCAAATTTTGAAAACTGTTTAGCCAATCTGGAAAAAGTCTTAGAGAGATGTGAGAAGGTAAACCTGGTTCTAAACTGGGAAAAGTGTCATTTCATGGTTAATGAAGGAATTGTCCTAGGGCACTTAATTTCTCATAGAGGTATTGAGGTAGACCGTGCAAAAATTGAAGTGATTGAAAAAATGCTACCTCCCACCACAGTAAAAGAGGTGAGAAGCTTTTTAGGCCATGCGGGTTTCTACCGTCGGTTCATAAAAGACTTCTCAAAAATTTCAAAACCTATGACAAGTCTGCTCCTTAAGGATGCAGCATTTATTTTTAACGATCTTTGTCTTGAAGCTTTTAACAGGTTGAAAAAGGCTTTAGTTACTGCCCCGATCATACAGCCACCAAACTGGAATCTTCCGTTTGAAATAATGTGCGATGCAAGCGACTATGCAGTTGGGGCAGTCCTGGGACAAAGAAAAGAAAAAAAATTGCATGCCATATACTATGCAAGCAGGACCTTAGACGAGGCACAAATGAATTACGCCACAACTGAAAAAGAATTATTGGCGGTAGTTTTTGCCGTTGATAAGTTTCGATCATATCTGGTAGGTTCAAAAATCATCATTTTTACTGATCACTCGGCCATAAAATATTTGTTAAACAAAAAAGATGCCAAGCCGAGATTGATCCGATGGGTTTTACTCCTACAAGAATTTGATCTTGAAATAAGGGATAAAAAAGGCGTCAAAAATGTTGTGGCTGATCATTTGTCCCGTCTACAAGGAACAAAAGAAGAAGAGTTGCCACTTAATGATACATTTTTGGATGATCAACTCTTCTCATTGGTCAAAACAGAAGCACCATGGTATGCAGATTTTGTAAACTACCTTGCAGCAGGAGTACTCCCCCCAGATTTAAATTATCAGCGGAAGAAGAAATTCTTCCATGATCTCAAACAGTATTACTGGGACGAGCCACTGCTTTTTAAAAGGGGAGCTGATGGGGTGTTCAGAAGATGCATTCCGGAAGAAGAGGTAAGTAACATTCTATACCATTGTCATTCTTCTTCCTATGGCGGCCATGCCAGTTCTTCAAAAACTGCTACGAAAATTCTTCAATCTGGTTTTTTTTGGCCGTCCCTTTTTAAAGACGCGCATCAATTCATTTCTAAATGCGACCAGTGTCAACGCACCGGAAATATTTCAAAAAGAAATGAAATGCCCTTAAATAATATCTTAGAGGTTGAAATTTTCGACGTCTGGGGTATCGATTTCATGGGACCGTTTCCTTCTTCTTTTGGAAACCAATATATTCTGGTAGCCGTTGACTATGTGTCAAAATGGATCAAAGCCATTGCTTCTCCTACAAACGATGCAAAGGTAGTCATAAAACTTTTCAAAAAAATAATTTTTCCAAGATTCGGGGTCCCTCGTGTTGTCATAAGCGACGGAGGATCCCATTTCATCTCAAAACATTTTGAAATGTTACTGCAAAAGTTTGGAGTAAGGCAGAAAGTTGCAACGCCTTATCACCCTCAAACAAGCGGTCAGGTTGAGGTATCGAACAGAGAAATTAAAAGTATTTTAGAAAAAACTGTTTCGACTTCAAGGAAAGACTGGTCGGTAAAGCTTGATGATGCTCTCTGGGCTTATCGGACTGCGTACAAGACTCCCATAGGAATGACTCCTTTCAAATTAATTTATGGGAAGTCTTGCCACCTTCCGGTAGAACTAGAGCACAAAGCTTACTGGGCAATTAAACGCCTTAACCTGAACATGGAATTAGCCGGAGAAAAAAGAAAACTCCAACTAAACGAATTGGAAGAACTGCGAATGGATGCTTATGAGAATGCCAAACTTTACAAAGAAAGAACAAAAAATTGGCATGATAAGCGTATTATTCGTAGAGAATTCAAGGAGGGTGACCTGGTGTTATTGTTCAATTCCAGGCTAAAAATTTTTCCGGGAAAATTAAAGTCAAGATGGACCGGTCCTTTTGAAATCCGTAAGGTTTACCCCTTCGGATCTGTAGAGATCTGGAGCGAGAAAACTGGATCGTTTAAAGTCAATGGTCAAAGGTTGAAAAATTATTTAATTGGTGACCCAATTGAGAAAGGAACTAGTTTAGTTCTACACGATCCCAATTGAAAAATTCTTTTTGACCGTCAAGCTAGTGACGTTAAAAGAGCGCTGCGTGGGAGGCAACCCACGGCTTAATGTGTATTTCGATTTGTTGAAAAATAAAATACCCCAGGACCGAGTATCCTGAACCAGACAGCCAGGTGAGCTCTCCTAACCCCTTTTGTTTTATTTGAAAAATCATTGAGGACAATGCCTAGTCCAAGCATGGGGGGGTATTTTATTACTTTTATTAGGAAATGTCTTTATTACTTTGTCAAGTTTTTATCTTTTTTGTACTTTGAGTTGTATCTGCTCCCTCCATCACGAAACTTTGTGAACCCTAAAGCATGTTTTAGATAAGCCTTTTTTGGACAAAAATAATTTTTCAATTTTTCATTAAACAATCATCTAGGTGGACTGGTTGGGAACAACAAAATTGTATCATGGTTCGATTTCTACTTCTAGGGCTTTTTCACACACACACTACTGAGACTGTTTTCAGTTGTTAATACAATTAGAAGGACTGAAAAGAAGCTAGTAACCTGGTTCTCTTGGTGACATTTACTAGATGCGCGGTTACTGGAGAAAAGCGTCTGAGTTGGGGTATTCAAAAAAAAAAAAAAAAGTTATATATGCAAAACCAATTCAAAAATGCAGAAGATTAGTGCATTTTAAGTGTCAAAATAATTGGTTGGCATATAAAATCAAAAAGAAAAAGAAAAATGCTTGAATACCCAACGTATAAAGACCCTCCTTTGAGACCCGGTCTTAGTGAATGAAGGACCCAAACTTAAGAATGCTGGGGAACCGGTTCTATGATGACATGGATATCCTCTCTAATGTATTGATACTTTAAATTTGTCTCCCAATTCCACAGGAAGCCCAAAATAGTAGCTCTCAAACCAAAGTGTTAGAATTGCCCCACAGTTCACTTAAGGTTTCGATATGAAAATAATTTTCCTTCAGAATGGGCCTAAAGATTTACACTGTTTTTGCTTGAGGACAAGCAAAAGTTTAAGCATAGGGGAGTTTGATAAGTCTATTTTTAGAGTCTTTTTAAATAGTTATTTTATTAAGTCTTTTTAGTATTCTAATTATATTTTTGTTCTATTTTACTGCAAATGTTTACTTTTTATCTTCAGGTTTTATTTTGAAGCAATTTAGGCTGCATAAGTCTCTGCAGGTCAGAATTCGACTGGATCTCTCAGAATTCGACAGCATCTGTCTCAGCAGGCCAGAATTCGACAGCATCTGTCTCAGCAGGCCAGAATTCGACAGCATCTGTCTTCCAGATTTCGACTGCATCTGTCAGAATTCGACTACTGTCTTCCAGATTTCGACTTCGACTGCATCTGTCTTCCAGATTTCGACTTCGACTGCATCTGTCTTCCAGATTTCGACTTCGACTGCATCTGTCTTCCAGATTTCGACTTCGACTGCATCTGTCTTTCAGATTTCGACTTCGACTGCATCTGTCTTCCAGATTTTGACTTCGACTGCATCTGTCTTTCAGATTTCGACTTCAACTGCATCTGCTATCCAGATTTCGACTGTGCAGTCAAAATTGGATATTTTTGCCCACTTGAGGATGGCTTTTTGATGACTACCTTGGCCAACTTGATTTGCCACTTTTTCCTCTTTTGGACCATTTTGCCCCTCATATTTTCCTATAAATAGAGGCTTGATCCTCACTTGTACCTAAGCTTGAATTTTGTTAGAAAATCAATGACAAAGGCTCTCTAATTATTCATGACTTCAATTTACTCTTCATGCTTTTTATGATTCTTGTTTATTTACTTTCTTGCCCTTTAAATTCTTGCTATTTATTTTCCAAGTCATTTACTTTCATTGCTATTTAAATTCTCGCTCTTTACTTTCTCGCTCTTTACTTTTCGCTCTTTACTTTTTCGCTCTTTTATTTTCCCTGTGTCATACCCTAATTTTGTCCGTTAGATTAAATGCGGTTTGTTTTTCTAAAATAATAATAATCTTGTAGAAGATTGATTTTAATCGGTTTCTCGTTTCATTTTCGAAAGATCCCAAAAACATGTTCCATGGTGCACATGTATCATTTTTAGTCGCGTACACGCATTAGTCTTAACGTTTTTGCATTATTGCGTGCACATGTTATTTCTAACCACATATGCGTGTCATTCCTAATCGTGTGCGCACGCGTGTTCACTTCTCGTCGTATACGAGTGCTCATCTTAGTTCTCGTTTTTTTTATTTTTATAGGTTTTAGTTTAATAAGAAAATGTAATAAAAAAAATCAGATTTGAATAATTGCTTTATTATTATTACTATAATCAGTTTTTTTACAAATAAAGAAGTCAACTATAGTACACATGTGAAGACAAAAATTAAATACAAGAAAGTACAAAAATTTAAATCAAAATAAAATAAAATAAATAAAATAAAAGGCAGAGGCGCCCCTGCTGCTAGGGACAGCAATGCTGCTGCCATTTGAAGAATTAAGCCAATACTAATTTCTTCTTGCTCCTTTGTTACTTTCCCAATTTGCCCCATCAGAACAGCTTTGCAGGCTTGCTGCTGCTCCTCTGCTCCATTAACCTCCTCTGCTCCACTACTCTGATTCTCTGCAAAAACATAACAACACAATGGGGATCCTCTATAAAAATCAGCAAACAGAAACAGAAGGGGGGGCAGAAATCAAAACCAAGAATTAAGAAATAAAAAAAAGAGAAAGGCAAAGAAAAAGGAGGAATCGTGAGCTCCTGCCCTCATGTGGTGGTCACCACCGTGACCACCCAAAACCACTCACCTCACGGCCACCATACGTCACCACCGCACCTCACTGCCACCACCACTCTACCACCAAACCGTACCCAAACCACCACCAAACCGTACCCAAACCACCACCAAATCACCCCCTTTCTCACGTGAACCATCACCGTTGGCCATGAACACCCAAATGCCCACCACAACCGCCACAGCGTAGTCAACCCCCAAACACCATTAACTGAACCACTGCCACTACTCAGAGTTCCAACCTAACCGTCCCAAACTCCCACCGAATGACCACATCCAACCACCGATAACCATACGGCGCACCACCGCCGTGACCCTCACACCCCTCGCACTAAACAGATCATCCACCACACAACCGCGACCCAAAATCACACCCCTACGACCAACCTCCTTCGTCCCAACCACCAGCCTCTTCCACCGTTCTTCGCCTTCTTCTTCCTCAACCCGGAAATCCCTCGTCCGTCTCTCTCTCCGGAAATCGCACTTTCTCTCTCTGTGTTGAAAATAGAGTTAACGTTGAGTTTGGGGGAAGAGGAGATCGAGGTCGGTGAAGAGAGAAGGGAACGTAGGCTTACCAAGAGGGGGTGGGGATCGGGTTGGTGAAAAGAAAAATGACCGGCGCCGTGAGGAAAAGAGAAGGATGGAACGGCGTTGAGGGAGGGAGGAAAACGTCGTGGCTTGGTGAGAAGAGGAGAAAGGAGAGTGACGCTGAAGAGGGTGAGAAGAAAACGAAACTGAGTTTTGGTGAGAAGGGAGAGAAACGGCGTTGGCGCGAGAGAGAAGGGAAAGTTAGGGATTTGGGAGTGAGGCAGCGCTGTTGAGAAAGGGGCGAGCAGCGCTGTTGGGAGAGAAAGAGGCGAACAGCGCCGCGAGAGAGAAAAGGAATTAGGGTTAGAAATTAGGGTTTTTTTTTGGTTTAATTAGCTTTTTATAGTAAGGTTTTTTTTTCGTTTACAACTTGCACCCCCTCATTTTAATCACCGCGCCCCCTAGGAAAGCCCACATTCGTGGGTTAGCTCGCCTGATAATGGGCTGGGCTGTTGCTAAATACACCCTTTCTTCTTGCTATTGCACCCTTGTTTCTCTTTTAAATTTTTTTTCCTTTTTCTTTTCCATAAATAATCATTTTGTTCCACAAACCTACTTTTTTTCCAAAATAAACGCATAAATGTTTTCCTAAACATAAATATGGTTTGTTACTAATGGTCACTCTGAGCTTAGCTTGTTTGACCATTAATAACAGGCCTACTTTTCAAACGAGCTATGAGTAATGACCACTCTGGGTTTTACTTGTTTGGTCAACACGAATACCTCTCCCAATTCCAAAAAAATAAATAAAAAAACACCAACACACAAACATTTTCTACCAAGAACTACGTGCGATTTGATTCTCTACCAGGAGATACGTAGGAGCGGAGGGCGGCCGACCTCTGTCAATTGCACTAATAAAAAACCTTTTTTTTTCTCTTTAAATTCATTTCTCTCATTTTTTTCTCAAAAATTACAAAAAACAACTAGCCGTTTATCGAATCTTTTTATTTTATTTTTTTTATAAGGGTAAAAGCATTATTTTTGAGTTAATAAATGTTTGCACATTTAGTTAAAAGGTAACCTTCCTTAGGAAGGATGTCGTGGGGTGCTAATACCTTCCCTACGCATAAACGACTCCCGAGCCTAAATCTGGTCCGCAAGCCCCCCCTTTTCTACTCAAAAGGGATTTTCCAATGTTTGCCCTTAAACTAAAACTTTGGTGGCGGCTTCATTCAAGAACTTCGAAGAATCCCTCCTCCGGATTTTTCGGTCGCTACAGCTGGCGACTTCACTGGGGACAATTATGAGAGTCAAGCCAAATTAACTAAATGTGTAAGTATTTGTTAATTTTATTAATATTTTGTTTTTACCCTTATTCTTATATTAATTATTTATTAGCATTTCTTTATATTGTTGAACCTTAGGGTAGGCGACTTTTTTTGTTATTATTGTTGTACATCTTGTCCAGTTTGGTTAGTTTAGGTATTTTGCTCTCATCACACACCTCACTTACACTTTTGCACACACCTTCGAGTGGGGCCCTATACCCGGGTCTGCAAATAACCTAGGACGAGTGGAGATTATTAGTGACAGTCATTCTGGATTTTATCTGTCTGACTCTCATGAAAGTCTCAACCAGAGTATGCTCTTTCATGATATCCCACACCAGGTAGCTCGCTATCGTTGTGGATCATATCATGAAGGGGATTTTGGCTCTGGAGACCTTTGTGAGGAAGCGAATGGAGCCACCTGAGAGATTGATCACATAAGTGACCCTAGATCATGTTGAAAATCCCAATTTAGACATGACCCACCTAGGACACAGGGGCACTATACTTACCCTCTCTATCAATCTCGTTAGTTTTTCTCCAAAATTAAAATCACTCAAAAAAAAATTTCATGCTTCCTTCATTTGCATGCATACGAGACGACATCATTCCTTTCATTCATCATACAAAAAATTATCATAAAATAAGATCATTTTTTTTCATCATATGCATCACATTGCCATTTCCCTACCGTACCATTCATCATATATTCATAATTCATAAATATCGAAAAAGTCATCAAATAGTGTAGGCATCTTGTCATTTGCAACATCATTATTACAAATTGCATGAGACATTCTATAACATTTCGCTCATATTGTCATCATAGTCCAACTGCACAATTCCTCCATACATGCATCACTTCTCCATACATGCATCATAGTCCAAATGCGCAATTTCTCCATGCATGCATCATTTTATCCCAGCTGCATCATCTCTCATACTCATACATCGCATTGCTATTATAAAAATTTATTTTTTAAATGCATCATCTTCATGCATCATAAAAAAACAAGGACAAAAGTCATTTATTCCCATCCATCTCGAATGCATCAGTCATCTAGCATGCATCATGTCCAAAATAAAAAAATAATAAAATGATGCCACTTTCTTACATTATTCATCATCATATTGCATTGCGTCCGAAAAACCATTTCGGATAGTCAATCTTTTCAAGAGATCATTCATTCACATTCCTCGCATCTGCATCAGGCAACATTATTCGTCCATTCATACATTACATTTTTCTTTCTTTTCGCCAAAAAAAAAAGAGAATGATCACAATTAAAAAAAATTGTGATTGAATATCTCATTTAGCATGCATTTCCATCATCAAATAATATAGGCATTTCATCATTTGCAACATCATGAAATGCATAGCATTCACGCACCTTTTCACTCATCCAAAAACTGTTGTTTCATCAAATCATCCATACGCCATTTCATCCACCCATCGTCATCATTTTCGCATCATCCATAGATACGTATTTAGCATTTCATTCTGATACATGAAAGAGGCTCTTCATCGGTCACGCGCCGCATTGTCTCCAAAAATCATTTAGAATAACTGACCTTTCCAAGTGATCATTCATGCACGCATTTCATGCATTCGCATCTGCATTTTCGTCATTTTTCACCATGTGTTCCTTCATTAGGACACAAGGCGCGTTTAACTTGATTATTCTTGTTGCGTGAGCATAGTTAGTCTTTCAACTAGAAAATAAAAAAATTATCATGCATTCATAATAGAATACGGTCATCGCTTTCATTATCATGGTACCAACATGCATCTCATCATCTAGAAAATAACAAAATATCATTTTTTTTATTTGTCATCTTGCATAAGCCACACGCCAAAAATGAGAAAATAATATCGCCTTGATATTATAAAAAAAAAATTACATTCATTCATTATTTCATTACTCCTCTTCATGCATCATGAAAAAAAAAACAAAACAAAAACAAAAGTCATTTATTCCTTTCACATCCATCTCAAGGGCGCTAATCCTCTCACATGCATTAAAACAAAATTAGGATTCGCTTCATTTTCTTCTATTCTTGCATTATTCATCATCCAATAGTTTTTTTTTATTGTTTTGTTAGCCTCTCACTCTAGATGGACTTTAAAAAATAAAAAATAAAAAATCACACACTTGCTTAAGGTATCGTTATGCATTCCATTCACCTGCATTATTGTCTGTGTACAACATCCATATGTTCATGCATTCTGCTTTATTCAAATAATTTTTCCAAAAAAAAAATAATAAAAAAATGAAACTCATAAGTTTTTTGACATGCTGTTTGATGAGAGACGAAGCCTTCTTGAAAATATATTTTAATTGATTCCTCTTCCTTGGAAAATGTTGTCATACTCTAACTTGATTCACCAACATTAAGTCCTTCACCCTTCACTCCATATACATCCTACTCATACCCACCACATTCATGGAAACCACCTACCCACTTAACCCTTCAATGGAATTCACCAAAACTCATTCACCATCATGGTCACTACAATATTGACCATATCATAGGCTTGACCCTTAGCCACTGCGTGCCCCATTAAGGGCACCAGCCAACATATATCTCACACCCGTGATAATAAGCTTAAATGTCTATTTTGTTAACTTGTGTGGTTTTGACAATTAAAATTGTTCAATCTTAAGCGGTGTTAACTCTCCATGAAGCATTTGCAAAATAAACTAACATGACATGTGTGTTTACCCTTGTTTGAGTCAGTTATGCCACCCCCATCTTTCCGCCACTTCCAAAACCAGACCCAACCATCCATAAAAGGCCCAGTCCCCACAAGGGTATTTCATTCACTCTCCCCCAGTGATGAAATTTCACGAATAACACTTTGTACGCTCCATACTGGGGCAGAGTAATGATCACTAAGTTTTTCTGCTAGCATTCTAAACACTCGTGCAAGTCCTTTGAGTAAAAAAAAACACACAAAAGAGATCCAAAAAAAAGAAAAGCCCGTTAGGTTGAAAACTCGCGAGAGCAGCCTGAGCAAAAATTAGGGCATGAAAAAATAATAAATAAAGAAAAGCAAATACATTAAAATGAAGTTTTGTCCCATAGTTACAATTTCAAGAAAATAAGCAATCATGATTTGAATTGGAGTTTGGCCATTTTCCTATATCCAAAAAAGAGCAATGCCCTTTGCTACCCACTTCGAGCCAAAAAAATCAAAAATATTTCAAACACCTTAGACAAGGATCAATCTCATATCTAACAGCTCGCTCAGCTCGAAAGAAAAAAGAAAAATCACAAAAAAGGTGAAATTAAAAAAGAGGATTGAAAAATCCTGAAAACCAAAGCTGTAGAAATTGTGAGCTGATATTTCACACCATCGAGCTTATAAAAGATCCTTGTCTGAAATAAACCCTCAAACACTTCCTTTGGCCTAAGCATCCTATCCTCCATAAACCCTCAAATGCGCTACAACCCTAAAACAGATACATTCTACCATGAAGCACATAAAAGGTTCTTTGTCTCAACCAACCCCGAACACTCTCAGGAGCAAAGTAATCATTTCCTTCATGAATCATTAACCACTGGCCATATTACAATCCAAAGGCCTATTCCGATCAGTGATTGGTTGCTTCCTTTTTTCTCAAAGCTTATACTATAGGACAAAATAATCAGAATAATTTATTTGCTCAAAAAAAAAACATTATTACAAGAGAAAATATAAAAAAAAAAAAAAAAAAAAAACTTAAAAGGGCTTGCACGCTCGAAGTTCATCAAGAGAAGATAACAGTGATCATCAACAAAGTGAATTTTCATCGAACCAAAAACTCTTGACTGTCTTAGCTTGTGGACTCCTTCCCAAGGAAAACCACAAATCCCTACTAAGGCAGTTACTTGACTTATCATATCAAAATGGGGCAATACCCCACCCTCCATTCCACTCAAACTCAGGGAGATTTTTTTTAGCATCCTCAAAATACCCTCATCTTTCATCCCGTTCATACACTACACTCATGTAGCCGTACCAGACCAATTTCCAAACCGTGATTCTAACTTTACACCCTGTCACAATCCCACTCGAGATGGGGCAATCTTCGCCTTTCATGGATTGGGGCAACCTTGTCCTCTTGTAGACCGGGGCATCATATCCCTCGGCCCGAAAGAATCCTTCTGCCTCCCATTCCATTCATTCCTAGCCACGCGTCACCCCAATACCAGCATATTTCCCAATCCCTCAATCAGTCTATATCTTTAGTTGTCATTGTCCTCCCTAGACAAAGGCAGACTGTTTCACTCCCCACTATTTGAAGTCAAAATTGGGGCAGTCAAACATTTTCACCTTGGGGCAAGCTTATCTCTCATAAGTTTGAGCCAATAAACCTCATCCTCCACTCCACTCATGTGTCACGCTTGACTATACCCTACATTTCTTGAACCCTGAGTCAACTGACACATTCATTTGCATTCACACTTTTTTTCATATTTATTAAGCAAATGCTTCAAAAAGAGAGACACACAATAATGACAATCCCTCTAAGTTAACATCTTAGACTTGAAAGCTTAGCCATCATGGGTCATCATAACCAAATGAGAACCCATCTGCAAATACACATCTCGATCTCTAGAAATGACACTAATACATTGCTGCAAGCCACACTTTTCAAGATGACAATCCTGAGCTTACCAGAGTTCAAGTCCAAGCCATCAAAAATCTTTCTTCCAAGGAACGATCAATTCAAAGTGTACAGCTCTCTATTTCCAGCATCAAAAGTGTCGTTTCACATCAAACATTTTTGCATCCTTACAAAAACAAAAAAAGTGTTGTTACCAACAAATCATGCATTATACATTATTCTAAAATTAAACCATGCATCTGATCATACCCATCACAACTCTTTCATACAAGTATTGTACATGCATTCACATTCCACTTGTTTTGCCTACGCAATTTTGCTTCTTGTGCATTACGCATTGCGTATGCGGGCATGCGTAGCCACGCTTCACATATATTGCTTCAATAAAAAGCCGAATGCCGGTCTCATTATTACCAAAAGTCTGTCTACATCCCAATCAATCACATCCATGCACCATGTATTTAGGCATTTCCTTTTATGCACCATGGCGTTTGCATCAAAATATTACGTATCCATCACATTCACGTTCTCATTTCATGCACTCATCAAATACCAAAAAGGCAATAAAGCGAAAAGACAAAAAAAAAAAAAAAAACCTCCCACATCCCAACAAACATCCAATCATTGCATCATATAACATCAAGTCATGCGGCTACCACAACCCTTCATCTAAGCATTACGTGTGCACATTCATTCATTCATTCATTCATTCATTCATTCATTCATTTATTCATGAAAAGGAAAAAAAGAAAACCAAAAAGGCAAAAATCATCCACATTGCACCCGTTACTCCCACCAAAGCATAGATCGTTCCATCATGCAATCAACAGCATATTTGCATTCGCATGTTATCGGCATGTGCATACACCTCTTATCAATTTCTGTTTCCGACCAACTTCAACATCCATCATTCACGGGCCTTTTGTAGTCCACTTACTTTCGCATTGCACATTCATCACATGGCATACCTATAACACTTTTTTCGCTTCGATAGACGTGCCAAGTGCCGGTCTCGTCGCTACCAAAAAGCTTTCTACATCACCAATCCTATCATTTGCTATGCATTCCTGTGCTTCCTTTATTCACCATAGCATTTGCATCAAAGAATTACATTCGCATCATATTCACATTCGCATTGCATGCATCAAGAAAAGAAGCAAAATAAATAAGAAAAAGAAAAATCCATCCATTACATTCATCATCACACCAAAAATTAATCACTACAGTCACATTCACATCTCATACACCGTTGTCAACTTTCTCATTCCATCAGGTTCAACACCCATGGTATACCCATTTCATTCATCATCCCCCAGATACCAATCATTGCACGTTCATCACATTACACACATGACATTGTTCGCTTCGATAGATGTCCAAGTGCCGGTCTCATCGTTGCCCCCAAAAAAAGAGTTTTTTCTACATTACTAATCATATCTTTGTACCATGCATGGCATTCGCGTCAAAACATTACATTTGCATCTCATTCACACTTTGCATTTCATACACTCATATACCAAGAAAAAAGAGAAAAGCAAAAAAAAGACAAAAAGAGAAAAATTGCTCATTCCATTACAGTCATCATTCCTACTTTATCTGCATTCACACACGTTGTTCGTCATCCTCCATTTCCCATCAACTTCAACTCACAGCATCTGCCACACTTCATTCACCCCATCGAACACTTACCATTTCACATACCTATATTGCACGCATACATCATTCATTGCATTTTCAGACATACCAAATATAGATAGCTTTTCCCTTCTCAGGTAAATGTATTCATTAGGTGTGTTCTAGGCAAGTACGCCATCTATCAATCCCAATATTTTGTTCCCCCAAAGTCAACACTCCAAATGCTGGTCTCATACAACAATTCAGAATCTCAGTACCCCTCCAGACCCCCAGCGGTCCCTCAGAGCCCAAGCGCTCCTTCAGACCATCGATGGTCCTTCAATCCAGATCGCACGTCGCGTTATCGAGCAACCGACGGATCATCCGGCCCCAGGCCCTTCAGACTAGCTGTGTCCGCCTAAAAAACACAGTGCACGTCCTTCGAGGTGCGCAAATCAGGTCAACGACCTGACCTTGCCCCCATGGCCGCTCGAAAAAGGCCACCCCCCAAGCAGACCGTTTTACTAGTACCGTTGCTAGTTTGCGCTCCATCAGACCCATTGGTCCATCAGGCTTAGGCATGCCCTTCAGACCTCGTCGGTCCTCCAGTTTAACTCCAATCAATGCGCCAAGCATCGACTGCGAATTAGACCATCAGAGCCCAGTGCTCCTTCAGATCCCCGGTGATCCTTATTTACTTTTGTTCTATGTCAACCCAATCTTTCAAGAATTTCTATAAAAAAAAAAAAGAATCAAAGTCTTGACAAAATTAGTGTCTTTTTTATCTTTATTTCTATTTTACTCGAGAAATTTGGAAACTCTTCATACTTCCTAGTAAAATATAAATAAAGAGGGGCAGCTGTCATACCCTAATTTTGTCCGTTAGATTAAATGCGGTTTGTTTTTCTAAAATAATAATAATCTTGTAGAAGACTGATTTTAATCGGTTTCTCGTTTCATTTTCGAAAGATCCCAAAAACATGTTCCATGGTGCACATGTATCATTTTTAGTCGCGTACACGCATTAGTCTTAACGTTTTTGCATTATTGCGTGCACATGTTATTTCTAACCACATATGCGTGTCATTCCTAATCGTGTGCGCACGCGTGTTCACTTCTCGTCGTATACGAGTGCTCATCTTAGTTCTCGTTTTTTTTTATTTTTATAGGTTTTAGTTTAATAAGAAAATGTAATAAAAAAAATCAGATTTGAATAATTGCTTTATTATTATTACTATAATCAGTTTTTTTACAAATAAAGAAGTCAACTATAGTACACATGTGTAGACAAAAATTAAATACAAGAAAGTACAAAAATTTAAATCAAAATAAAATAAAATAAATAAAATAAAAGGCAGAGGCGCCCCTGCTGCTAGGGACAGCAATGCTGCTGCCATTTGAAGAATTAAGCCAATACTAATTTCTTCTTGCTCCTTTGTTACTTTCCCAATTTGCCCCATCAGAACAGCTTTGCAGGCTTGCTGCTGCTCCTCTGCTCCACTACTCTGATTCTCTGCAAAAACATAACAACACAATGGGGATCCTCTATAAAAATCAGCAAACAGAAACAGAAGGGGGGGCAGAAATCAAAACCAAGAATTAAGAAATAAAAAAAAGAGAAAGGCAAAGAAAAAGGAGGAATCGTGAGCTCCTGCCCTCATGTGGTGGTCACCACCGTGACCACCCAAAACCACTCACCTCACGGCCACCATACGTCACCACCGCACCTCACTGCCACCACCACTCTACCACCAAACCGTACCCAAACCACCACCAAACCGTACCCAAACCACCACCAAATCACCCCCTTTCTCACGTGAACCATCACCGTTGGCCATGAACACCCAAATGCCCACCACAACCGCCACAGCGTAGTCAACCCCCAAACACCATTAACTGAACCACTGCCACTACTCAGAGTTCCAACCTAACCGTCCCAAACTCCCACCGAATGACCACATCCAACCACCGATAACCATACGGCGCACCACCGCCGTGACCCTCACACCCCTCGCACTAAACAGATCATCCACCACACAACCGCGACCCAAAATCACACCCCTACGACCAACCTCCTTCGTCCCAACCACCAGCCTCTTCCACCGTTCTTCGCCTTCTTCTTCCTCAACCCGGAAATCCCTCGTCCGTCTCTCTCTCCGGAAATCGCACTTTCTCTCTCTGTGTTGAAAATAGAGTTAACGTTGAGTTTGGGGGAAGAGGAGATCGAGGTCGGTGAAGAGAGAAGGGAACGTAGGCTTACCAAGAGGGGGTGGGGATCGGGTTGGTGAAAAGAAAAATGACCGGCGCCGTGAGGAAAAGAGAAGGATGGAACGGCGTTGAGGGAGGGAGGAAAACGTCGTGGCTTGGTGAGAAGAGGAGAAAGGAGAGTGACGCTGAAGAGGGTGAGAAGAAAACGAAACTGAGTTTTGGTGAGAAGGGAGAGAAACGGCGTTGGCGCGAGAGAGAAGGGAAAGTTAGGGATTTGGGAGTGAGGCAGCGCTGTTGAGAAAGGGGCGAGCAGCGCTGTTGGGAGAGAAAGAGGCGAACAGCGCCGCGAGAGAGAAAAGGAATTAGGGTTAGAAATTAGGGTTTTTTTTTGGTTTAATTAGCTTTTTATAGTAAGGTTTTTTTTTCGTTTACAACTTGCACCCCCTCATTTTAATCACCGCGCCCCCTAGGAAAGCCCACATTCGTGGGTTAGCTCGCCTGATAATGGGCTGGGCTGTTGCTAAATACACCCTTTCTTCTTGCTATTGCACCCTTGTTTCTCTTTTAAATTTTTTTTCCTTTTTCTTTTCCATAAATAATCATTTTGTTCCACAAACCTACTTTTTTTCCAAAATAAACGCATAAATGTTTTCCTAAACATAAATATGGTTTGTTACTAATGGTCACTCTGAGCTTAGCTTGTTTGACCATTAATAACAGGCCTAGTTTTCAAACGAGCTATGAGTAATGACCACTCTGGGTTTTACTTGTTTGGTCATCACGAATACCTCTCCCAATTCCAAAAAAATAAATAAAAAAACACCAACACACAAACATTTTCTACCAAGAACTACGTGCGATTTGATTCTCTACCAGGAGATACGTAGGAGCGGAGGGCGGCCGACCTCTGTCAATTGCACTAATAAAAAACCTTTTTTTTTCTCTTTAAATTCATTTCTCTCATTTTTTTCTCAAAAATTACAAAAAACAACTAGCCGTTTATCGAATCTTTTTATTTTATTTTTTTTTATAAGGGTAAAAGCATTATTTTTGAGTTAATAAATGTTTGCACATTTAGTTAAAAGGTAACCTTCCTTAGGAAGGATGTCGTGGGGTGCTAATACCTTCCCTACGCATAAACGACTCCCGAGCCTAAATCTGGTCCGCAAGCCCCCCCTTTTCTACTCAATAGGGATTTTCCAATGTTTGCCCTTAAACTAAAACTTTGGTGGCGGCTTCATTCAAGAACTTCGAAGAATCCCTCCTCCGGATTTTTCGGTCGCTACACCCTGCTATTTACTTTCTTGCTATTTAATTTCTCGCTCTTTACTTTTCGCTCTTTACTTTTTCGCTCTTTTATTTTCCTTGTTATTTACTTTTTTGCCCTTTAACTTTCCAAGTCAAGTAAACTACTGGCAAGTCAAGTAAATTACTGGCAAGTCAAGTAAATTACTGGCAATTTACTTTTCAAGCAATTTACTTTCTTGTCATTTACAATTCCGCTATTTATAATTTTGCACTTTACCGCTTTCTTTTATTTCTCGCTATTTAACTTTATGTTTTTCTTCTTTTATTTTCTCTTCTCCTCTTTTTGTCTACAATGATCATGAGTGAGTAGACTTTACTAAAATATTCCTTCTTTCCAAAAACACTTTCTTTTCAGTTAATCAAACTTTGAAAAATTAAATTGGTATTCACTTAGGCTCTCCCTGTGGACCGATACTCTTTTATTACGCGATACGACCCGTGCACTTGCGGGGCTATCATACATCAATATTCCTTCATCCCTAACATAAACAAGTTTAGTTACACATGATAAAAGGAGAGGAAAAAGGAGAATTACAAGTTGAAGGTGAAGATGAATGCATTAGAATCCTCAATTCTTGTTCCCAAGTCTTGATTCTTCGCTTGCCGTCAGCTGGAAGGAGCTCTCTTCGCGTGCAAGGGTTCCAAAATCGTCCAAAAGTCCCCAAAAAACACGTCTGTCCCTTGTTTTAACGTGTTTCCAGTATTTTGCGCTGCACTCGCGCTTCCAGCGCCACTTACGCGCAGATGGAGGACGCTACAGTGCAGTTTTTGCGCCTCAATTGCGCCTCACGCGCAACTACAGTGCAATTTGGCAGGAACTCCTGTGATTCTGCGCTCCGTTTGCGCTCCGTGCGCAACTGCAGCGCAATTGCAGCGCAATGCTCACTTCCTTGTATTTTTGAGTCTGCTTGCTTGCATTTCTTCGTTCCTCTCTTCACCTAGTCCCTGGGCACAAAAACACCACAAAACCCAGCATAAACACTGCAAAGCAATTAAATCTCAAATAGAACAACTCATTAATTTTCTCCTAACAATTTCCATTAATTCATCTAATTATCAAGTAAAATTCCCCTTTTTCGCAGTGAAAAACATCAGGTTCAGCAAGATTCATCACAACCCCCAACTTGGACATTTGCTTGTCCTCAAGCAAAGACAAGACAAGACAATATCAACATCAAATAACATGTAATCAATGGTGAATCCCTTTCTAAACAAGACAATCACGAACAACCAAAAGACAAGTTGAGCAGCAACTTTCAGACTGGTCACTCAATGTCCAACCCACACGTGGTACTCTTACTAGCATAATCTTGCTCAATAGTGCGTGTGTGACACTTAACTCAGTTGGACCAGAGCTAGTTTCAAAATCTTTTCACCTAAAACTAGAGGGTTTCCTTCCGAGAATTCCAAAGATGGTTCAAAATATAGGGTAGATTAACGTTTCCACATAAGGATCAAGGGGCTTCAAACACAATAAAGGGTCTTAAATAGGCATTTCAGATTAGACCAGTGCATTAACTAATACCACACACACATTTCAGAGGCTACGGCGTTGAACACACGCAACACAACTACGCACAATTGTTTTTGGGCTGCAACCCCTTTCATTACATTGGTGTTTGGATTTGATCAACATTTGCTTTGGGACATACTAATTTGGTTATACATTTCTTGGTGTTGTTGCTTTCAGGAAAATTTTTATGAATGGCAGACCAATTATCGTGAAACTCAGCTAAGTAGTGGCAGTACTGAGATTGATCCCGTTGAGGAGAGTCGAGCGTCTTTTCATGCTTGGCAGGAATCTGTTGGACCATCAAAAACGGGCCGGTTAGTAGGATCTGGTGGTTTGGGCCCGTCTGCTTTCCCAAATTCCATTATTCCATATGTGGTTCCCGCAACTTCTTCAGAGAGAAGTATTGGTCGCTCTTATGTCCCTACGTCTTCAGAAATAAAACGATGTTGAGCTGTTGACACAGAAATTGAACGACCAAGAGAAAAAACATAATGAAGAAATGCGGTAGATGCGGGAGCAGCAGGCGGAGCAGCAACGGGTGAATGAAGAGAACTATAAGCAAATGATGGATACTATGTCTCAATACCCGAGGCCATTTATGCCATCATCATCATCATTTTAACCACCGCAACAGATGCAGATGCAGCAGCCTTACGACTTTGCTTTTCAGCCATACGCACCAGTCTTCCAGCCTTCCTTTCACACCCCTTATGGTCAGCCACATCAACCCCAGCAGCAGCCCCAGCAACCCCAGCAGCCCCAGCAGCAGCCCGAGCAACCCCAACAGCAGATCAACACAGATCTAGACCTCAACACAGTTGATTTAGAAACATGGTTTAATAACTCGTCTGAGCGCTACTATAACTAGCAGTTTTATTAGATCTAGGATATTTTAATTTGTATTTTGTAATAAATATTTTAATTCTTGGATGTTTATGCAATTTTTTTATCATTTAAAGCGTTATTCAATTCTCGTTTAATTAGCATTTATATTATAAATTTAATTTAATTTTATTTTTATGAACTAAATAACAGATATTTTAATTAACGAATAATAATAATAATATTATTTTTTTTAAATAAACGAATTAAAAACTATTTTTTTATGAATTAAATAAAAGATATTTTATTTAACAAATAATAATGATATTAATTTTTTAAATAAACGAATTAAAAAATGTTTTTTTTTAAAATAATATTAATTACCGGCGGATTTAATCACTTTACCGGCGGGTTTTGAATTTAAATTACAATTGACGGAAAATCTGCCGGAAATTACCGGCGGAATAGCCGCCGGTAACCGTTAAAATCCGCCGGTAACCGTTACCTGCGGACGAATTACCGGCGGCTTTTCGGCAGAAAAAATCCGCCGGTAATAAAAGTGTCTTACAAATATACAATTATTAAAATAAAACAAAGTATAGGAAACACTTCTTCCAAGCTCCATGTGGGCTCAGATCATCCTCCCCCTCTTGAATTTCACTTGTCCTCAAGTGAACTCTCCCCCTCTTGGAAACCTACATCAAGCATGGACAAAATCACTTATTTTGAAAAACACAAACAACTACACTAATGCATTAATTGATTAGGCTCCACCGGAATCAAAACGAAAGTGAGCGACCCAAAATAATAGCCTAAGTATGCAAAATCCCAGCACAAATTTTAGCAAAATGGATAATATGGTAAACTTCCAAGTAAAAGATGAAAGCCTAGGGGAAGGAATAGAGATAAGAGGTAGAAGATGATACCTTTGCAACTTCATAACATGAGACACATTCTCCATTACCTCGGTCTTACCATTTAATTGCATGTCGTTGGAAGTACCACCAAGGTCCTTGCCATTCCCACAAGAAAGTGGCTTAGGCAACAACTTCATAGGTGTCCTAAACAAGGAATGAACAAAACTATGTGCAAGGAAATAGTTAGTGATATTTTCATATAATACATCACACAAAGTTTGTGTGGATACCTTGTATGCAGGAATCTTACTATAGGACAAAGAGTCCTAATTGATTTTGATGATGAAAAACAAGATAAAGAAAGTATGAGCAAGTGAAGACCTAGAAGAGCAAAGGAAAAAGAAAAGCAATCACAAGCAACAAATCATCCAAGTCAAGGCAAGCCCAAAGAATGAAGAATTGAAGACTTTTTAGGGTTGTCCTAAAATTAAGGGTAGTCCTTAGGGTTTGGGTGAGTGATTAGGAATTTTGTAAGCTCTCGCAGAGGTCGGCTCATATCTCAAGTCTCGCGGTTTTCAAAATGCATGCATAATATATAAAACCCTAAAAGCTTTTTTGAAAAACCTAAAACAAGTTTTCCAAACTAAAAACAAAGTAAAGAATCGATTCACCATGATTTAAACCAAAGCATGAATCGATTCTCATCCCTATATGGCAAGTCCTAAGGTTTTTTTGGAAACTAAGAATCGATTCTCTTAAAGCATGAATCGATTCACACCTCTGAAACAATTCAGGTGAGGAATCGATTCACACCTATTTTAACTAAAGTATGAATCGATTCACCTATGAGCCATGAATCGATTCACTCAAGTTTCAACTAAACCATGAATCGATTCACACTTTAAAAAGGAAAGTTTTCGTGAAAAAGGCAATGGCATGAATCGATTCCTTCTTTCTTTGTAATCTTACATGAATCGATTCACACTTAATCTCCTATAAATAGGGCACCTCTTTTCACTCTCAAATCAATCAACCCATTCGCATATCATCTCCTATCTCTTTACAAAAACTCTTATATTTTCTCTGGTGCTCTATTCGTTCCGTTGGTCCGTCAAAGAGCTGATCTATTGCAAGAGTTAGTGTGGGGTTGAGATCTTCAAGTTGTAACATCCGCCTGCTAAGAGGTATATTCGTTACACTGTATTGTTACTTTAGATCTGTAGATCTGTTACTAGGGAGTGGGGTATCTCTCTAGGGTATTTGCATGTACTTAGGAAGTGGGGTATCTTTCTATTTGCATGTGTTGTAACAAGGGTGGGGTATCTCTTGTTGGGTAGATTTGTGGGCTCTTCATTAGGTGGGGTATCCTAGGTGAAGGAGTGCCCAAATCTCTGTAAAGGTTTCCAAGGCACCCGTAAGCCTTGTGGTTAGTGGAAAAATCTCACAAGGGTGTGAGGACTGGACGTAGGTCACTAGGAGGTGGCTGAACCAGTATAAATCTCTGTGTGCTTTACTTGCTTTCTCTTATTATATCTCTGTTGTGCTTATAAATTGCTTTACAGCTTTATTGTGATTAAAATAATCTAATTCCTTCGCTTCCACTCTACCTGCGCGAAAACCGGATCTAAAGCTATTTGAAAAAGGGGAAAGATTTTCAAAAGATACAAAAAGTTTTTTTAAACTCAATTCACCCCCCCTCTTGAGACTGAAGCCACTTGGTAACAAGTGGTATCAGAGCTAGACTCTTGTATAAAGGGCCTAGCAGCTTCAAGAGAAATGGCTTCAGGTTGGTCTACGCAAGAGGGTGCATCTCTTTTCCGTCCTCCGGGATTCAACGGAGAAGACTATGCATATTGGAAAGAAAGAATGAGAATTTTTATTGAAGGGGTAGACTTAGATGTTTGGGATGCTGTGGAAAAAGGACCTTTCGTCCCCACACACATAGTAGATGGTATTCTTACAATAAAAAGTAGAAATGAATGGTCTGATGATGAGAAAAGAAAAGTGCAACTTAATTTACGTGCTAAAAATATTATTACTTCTGCTTTGAGTGCTGATGAATTTTTTCGAGTTTCAAACTGTAAAACTGCCCAAGAAATGTGGGATAATCTTCAAGCTACTCATGAGGGTACAAGTGAAGTGAAAAGGGCAAGAACAAATACTCTTACCAGAGAATACGAATTGTTCAGAATGAATACAGGTGAAACAATATCAGAAATGCAGAAAAGGTTCACTCATATAGTGAACAAATTAGGTTCATTAGGAAAATCATTTCCTCCCGAAGACTTGATCAACAAAGTGCTAAGATGCCTAAACAGAGAATGGCAACCAAAGGTGACTGCAATAACTGAATCAAGAAACTTGACTAGCATGACTCTCGCCACCCTGTTTGGGAAATTACTAGAGCACGAGTTAGAGCTCACTCGTCTAGCAGAGCATGAAGGAAAAGACAAGAAGAACAAAAACTTAGCTCTCAAAGCTTCCAGTTCAAACTCATCCGACGATAGTGATGATTCTGAAGATGAAGATGAAGACGAGGAGAAAATGGAACTAATGGTTAGTAAATTCAAAAAGTTCATGAGAAGTGAAAGATCTCTCAAAAAGAATTCTCCAACCAAAAGAGGCTCAAGCAAAGAAAACTTCTCAAGTCCTCCAACTTGCTACGAATGTGGTAAATCCGGACACCTGACGATGAAGTGCCCGAACTTAGAAAGAAAATTGTCAAAAGTCAAGAAAAAGGGGTCCAAAGGAAACAATGGTAGAAAAGCCTACATAGCTTGGGAAGACAATGACATGAACTCATCAGATAATTCAGAAAATGAAAAAGCTCAAGTTGCTCTCATGGCCGACCACGACAGCGAAAGTGAAACTGAGGTATATTCTAACTCTGAATCTTTACAAGATGCCTATGATGAATTATATGAAGCTTTTACTGAATTACATGATAAATCATTAAAATTAGCTAAAGCGTTAGACAGATCTAAGAAAGCTATCACTCATCTGGAAAAAGACATCACTTCTTTAAACAAAGAAATAGTAGAACTTAGAAAAGAAAATGATAGTCTTGCATGCTTTAAAGAAAACCATACATGTGATAAATGTGTTGAAAGCAAAAAGAAAGTTCATGAACTAGAGTTGACTATTGAAAAACTATCTAGAATCAAAACCATAGAAAAGCATGTTCATTACAAATCTAATTTTTCCACTAGACCATACATTAAATGTTACTACTGTGGTAAACCTGGACATACAGCTTCTGTTTGCAGAATAAGAGGTAAACAAGTTATGAAGAAGGTATGGGTTCCCAAAAGGACCATACCAAACATTAACCCACAAGGACCCAAAGAGATTTGGGTACCTAGAACATTGTTTTAGATCATTGCAGGTACGCTGCAAGGTATGGGGACATGTGGATACCTTGACTGCAAAGACTCAAAGCACATGACCGGAAACGCAATAAAGTTATCAACTCTCACCTCGGAGAAAAATCTGTAATGTGACTTGTGATGAATAGAGGGAGAATCACTGGTAAAGGTTAGAAAAGTTTTATTCACCTCTAAACTGAAAATGTGCTTAAATCATAGTTTACTTAGTCAAACATGTGTCTTGTGAAACAAATTGATCTCTAAACCGCATTTCATGCATCTCTAAGGGAACATTTTTTTAAGGCATGAAAACAAATAAAGTATTCTGATCATCCCTCTAAAACTGAGCATGTAGAATTATCATATCACCTTCTTAGAGGTTATGGTTAGAAAGGCGATAATATGATTGAGCAAGTTGAATCGTCAAAATCAGCTAGTTGATACTTTTACAAACCCATTGCAAAAGGAAACCTGATTTTTTATTTAAATTAAATGTTTCTCAAAGTGATCCTGTAAAGAAATGTGAAGCTTAAACAACTATTTCAAAAATAAATTCTCTATGATTTTGATGATCACTCATGAACCCGCAATGGTCCTTCAAATAGCTGTGACGCTCGATTCGCAAACTCTATCTTACGTCGACCTTTTTGATCATGACAAAAAGGGGGAGAGAAATATAGGGTTGCATATGAGCATATAGAACATATGAGCATATTATGCATCTAGTCAATAATTCAGGGGGAGCATCATGATAGGGGGAGTAACATATATATTATCTGTTTGAACTAACCTCCCACCTTGAGACGAACAATGTTTTGTCATCATCAAAAAGGGGGAGAATGTGGATACCTTGTATGCAGGAATCTTACTATAGGACAAAGAGTCCTAATTGATTTTGATGATGAAAAACAAGATAAAGAAAGTATGAGCAAGTGAAGACCTAGAAGAGCAAAGGAAAAAGAAAAGCAATCACAAGCAACAAATCATCCAAGTCAAGGCAAGCCCAAAGAATGAAGAATTGAAGACTTTTTAGGGTTGTCCTAAAATTAAGGGTAGTCCTTAGGGTTTGGGTGAGTGATTAGGAATTTTGTAAGCTCTCGCAGAGGTCGGCTCATATCTCAAGTCTCGCGGTTTTCAAAATGCATGCATAATATATAAAACCCTAAAAGCTTTTTTGAAAAACCTAAAACAAGTTTTCCAAACTAAAAACAAAGTAAAGAATCGATTCACCATGATTTAAACCAAAGCATGAATCGATTCTCATCCCTATATGGCAAGTCCTAAGGTTTTTTTGGAAACTAAGAATCGATTCTCTTAAAGCATGAATCGATTCACACCTCTGAAACAATTCAGGTGAGGAATCGATTCACACCTATTTTAACTAAAGTATGAATCGATTCACCTATGAGCCATGAATCGATTCACTCAAGTTTCAACTAAACCATGAATCGATTCACACTTTAAAAAGGAAAGTTTTCGTGAAAAAGGCAATGGCATGAATCGATTCCTTCTTTCTTTGTAATCTTACATGAATCGATTCACACTTAATCTCCTATAAATAGGGCACCTCTTTTCACTCTCAAATCAATCAACCCATTCGCATATCATCTCCTATCTCTTTACAAAAACTCTTATATTTTCTCTGGTGCTCTATTCGTTCCGTTGGTCCGTCAAAGAGCTGATCTATTGCAAGAGTTAGTGTGGGGTTGAGATCTTCAAGTTGTAACATCCGCCTGCTAAGAGGTATATTCGTTACACTGTATTGTTACTTTAGATCTGTAGATCTGTTACTAGGGAGTGGGGTATCTCTCTAGGGTATTTGCATGTACTTAGGAAGTGGGGTATCTTTCTATTTGCATGTGTTGTAACAAGGGTGGGGTATCTCTTGTTGGGTAGATTTGTGGGCTCTTCATTAGGTGGGGTATCCTAGGTGAAGGAGTGCCCAAATCTCTGTAAAGGTTTCCAAGGCACCCGTAAGCCTTGTGGTTAGTGGAAAAATCTCACAAGGGTGTGAGGACTGGACGTAGGTCACTAGGAGGTGGCTGAACCAGTATAAATCTCTGTGTGCTTTACTTGCTTTCTATTATTATATCTCTGTTGTGCTTATAATCTGCTTTACAGCTTTATTGTGATTAAAATAATCTAATTCCTTCGCTTCCACTCTACCTGCGCGAAAACCGGATCTAAAGCTATTTGAAAAAGGGGAAAGATTTTCAAAAGATACAAAAAGTTTTTTTAAACTCAATTCACCCCCCCTCTTGAGACTGAAGCCACTTGGTAACAGTTTGCCTAAGGGACATACATCCTTTCCTCGATGGATCCTTTTTAGGCACTACAAGTAAGCTTTTTATTTTCTTTGGGTCATTTTCCTCAAGCTTTTGGTCTTTTAATTCTTTGTGAGTGTCATGATCAAGATTAGGGGTGCCTACCACAACTACACTTTCGCCTTCCAACTTGAGTTTGGCCTTTGTTTTTTTTTCCTCCTCCTCAATTTTATTTTTCAAAATGATTTGGTCTTTCAAAACTTCTTGAGGACTAAGAGGAGAAAGAACAATTTTCAAATTGTTATGCACAAAGAAGTATTTGTTAGTAAATCCATCATAGATGGCTTTTGTATCAATTTGCCATGGCCTTCCTAAGATTAGGTGGCCGGCATCCATAGGGACAACATCACATAAGACATCGTCTTTGTACCTATGAATGGAAAAACTAACAAGCACTTGTTTATCCACAACTATTTATTTTTGCTCATTAAGCCATTGTATTTTGTATGGGTTTGGATGATTGAGGGTGGGAAGATTGAGCTTTGTGACTAAGCGAGTGCTAGCCCAATTAACACAACTTCCAACATCAATTTGCACACAACATAATCTAGTTGACACAAGACATATAGTATGAAAGGTAGAAGGATTAGTAGGAGTAGAGAAAGTTTCTTTACTTTTTGGCACTATGGCCGAAGCTTCATCTTTTACCGTTTCAGGTGTATAGGCTTCCTCCCTCTTTGATTTGGCCTTCCAAGTATTTGTGTGGGCATACTTGGAGGAGTTTTCTTCTTTGATGTCCCTCCTTCTATGGCTCCTTTCACCCTCCTCAACAACATATCTAGACCTCCTATCTCTTTTGTCATAATATTCACAAGGAGAGTCATATCTAATAGGGGAATGACATCTTATGAGGGAATTAATCCTTCTTGGGGAGTGATACCTTCTTGGGGAATGATACCTCCTAGGAGAATCATACCTCATTGGGGAATCATACATCCTATCAAATATGTACTTCATCATGGAATAATTTGTGTGTACCTACAAGAGAATGTTAGTATGAAAATATCCATCAATAAGTCCTCACGAAAGTGTTTAGCTCACTAAATATCACTCCACTCGTGTTCAGGCTTTTAGGAAACACTCTCATTCAAGGGCTTTTTGGTCACACACAATTTAAGTAGGTCACTCAAGCCACTCAATTCTCCATTAGAACTTGAAAAAAGAACCTATAAGCTACTATCCAAACCTTGGTGTTGATGTTACTATAGAACCCAAGGCATGTATGATCAATCACCAAGAGGAATAGAAAAAGGAGACTACTAAGACAAAACTAAGAAATTTTGAAGACACAATAGAAAAAAAAATTGAAAAGCTAAACCAAATTCAGAGTATTTAAAGACAAATTTAAACTACAAAAATAGACTCAAAAAGAATGGTAGCAATGTACCAAGAAAATGTCAAGTAATGAGCAAACTAAACTTCGAGAGTAAAATGGTCAAACTATGGTCAAAATATTTTGAGGAAAATTTCCAGTGATACAAAAAAAATGTTTCCAATCTAAGGGAATTTTTTTCAGAATTTTTCAGAAATTTTTTGATACTCAAGTGATAGGTAGAAGCCTTTTTAGTATAATATAATTTTTTTTTTGATATTTTGCTTTTTCTTTCACTTTTGTTTTTGCCGGAATATTTTTTTAATGTCTCAAAAACATTGTAGATTTTGAGACAAGCTACCTGGATTTTGAATCACTTGATTTGGACTTGTATTGAGTTTCCTAACAGATTTTGAAGATTGGAAACAGAAAATTTGGATCAAACAGATTCTGGAAATTACAGAAATTCAAGAACAATATGAATGTCACCAAGAACACTTTGAATGTTTGATTTCTTAAAATGTGGATGTCTCAGTGAATACTCAACCAAATCAGACAAACTTGGACTCCATTTCAATTAATTTTTCACAAGGAATTCAACTATGCAACTTTCAGAACATAAAAAGTACTTATACAGAAAAGTGATTCTGGAAAATCATGGTTGAAGAAGAAGATTCAAACCTTCAAACCAAAATTTCTGGAAATTTCAATTCTCAACCAAATTAAGCAAATGAGTAGTCAATCTTGTGCGAAATTTCACAAGGAACACGAAGAAATCATCAATTTGAACAAAAAAGGACAACAACTTACGAAAAAGGACAACAACTTACTGACAACAACTTACGTGACTATGGTATATTGCTCAAAACTAAACCAAAATTCATGAAGCAACTTTCAATAGGTGCGAAATCACTGCAGAAAGTGATTCATAGCAAAAAATTGCATAAAAAACGAACAAGAATTGAGGAGGAAATCGAAAAACGAAAACGAAGATGTTCATGGTTTTTGGACGTAAAGTCGTAAACTGACTCGATTTTGACTCAAATCACGTGAAATGAGAGTGCAATACGTTGCAAATTAGGCCACAAACAAGATGCTAACACAAATTGTAGACGAAGGAAAGTGAACCAGAAAAACGAATTTTGAGTTTGAGGTAGATGAAAGTAGCGCCAAACTGTTGCTGAAAACAGTTGCTGAAATTCGAACTTTGGCAACAGTTTTTTTGTTGCAACTAACTTTCCTTCCAAAACAAAATAGATCAAGATCTGAATTTTTTTTAAAAAAATTGAACTCAAATTTTCATATCTGAACGAAATTGAAATAGAAATTGCTAGATCTAACACTTTAACCAAACAATTTCACAAGATTATGAAGAAAATTCAACTTCCTTTTAGATCTAAGATTTGGAAGTGTGGGAGAAAACAATTTGTCAAAATTCTACTAGCTTTGATAACCACATGATATGATCTAGAATAGATCAAGAAGGATAGGATCTAGAATTTTGACAATTCAATAATTCTCAGACAAGATCAAGAACAAGTGTTATTGAAAATCAAGAAAGATGAAGTACATACAACACAAACACAATGAACTTACATGAAAAGTAGAAGAAAGGACAAATGTGGAGGAGACTAGAGATGGATATGGAGATGAATGATCGCCACACCTTCTTGGAAGGCGATAAGATCAACTAGCCTTGGGCGCTCCTAGCCCCAAGGTTGTGAACAAGGTCCTCTTCTTCAAGAACCATTGGAGAGACTTCATGATGAACCTCACCTCTCATATGCATGTGCTCGCCACTCTCACATCTCACTAGGTATCTCCCTAGGCTTTCAACTTTGCAAAATTGAGGAAATGATTTCATTCATCCAAAAGTTCTCCGTAATTACACTAAGGGATGAGGTATTTATATTATGGACTTATTGGATCCCAGGTCCACAATATAAAGCCCAAATCCACAATTACAAGAAAGGCCTTTAGCCACAAAAACTAGTCTACGCCGTAGCCCATCTACTCAAAGCCACATGGCCGAAAATAAAAGTGTCTTACAAATATGCAATTATTAAAAGAAAACAAAGTATAGGAAACACTTCTTCCAAGCTCCATGTGGGCTCACATCAAGCGGCAACGAGAGAGAAGCAAAAGGATCAGCAACGAGAGAGGCAACGAGAGATGGAATAGGGAGAGGGAATAGAGAGTAGCAATCGACTATCGACTATAATAAAAACATGTGCTAGCAAAATCTCATTTCTAGAAATTCAACAAACTTGCCACATGTACCATTTGAGGGGCAAAATATCTACTATAATAAAAACATGTGCTAGCAAAATAGTAAAAGATCCATAAAATACAAAAAAGTACAACATTACTTTAACTTTTTCTCTCTCTTCTCTCATCTCTCCTCTTTAGTTTTATTTTTTTCTTTTCTCTCTCCTTTTTACTTTTACTTTTCTCTCTACTCTCTCTTTTTATATTATTTTCCTCACTCTTTTCTCTCTCTCATGTCACTTTCTTTTTTCCCTCCTTCCATCTTTTTTAATCTCCTTCTCTCCCGTATCTCTCTCTCCTAAAGTCCTCTCTTACCTTTCTTTCTTATTTTCTTTCATCTCCTCTCTTTATTTACTCCATTTTCTCACTTCTACCTTTCTTTCTGTCCTGGAGTCAACCAAGAGGTCCAATTAGCAATACCAGGGGGTGCGATTAGCGATGAGATATGGATTAGCCCAATCGATCCAGCCCATATCCACAACATGCAAGCCCATCACACTTGGAGGGTCCAGATCACCTCCTCTGATCCGACAGTCCACAACGAACAGCAATTTCCTATAAATTCCGGCTCGCATAGCCATTCACGAGGTACACACTCTTCCTTTGCATATACACTGTCTTACTCTCATACTGACTTGAGCGTCGAAGTGGCTTGAAGGTACCCCCCCCCCCGGGCGCTCACTGAGCTACTGCCACGACAGCAAGGGACCTACCAACAGCAGTCCACCAAAAAGCTGCTCGATACAGAACATTGGCGACCACAGTGGGAGATTTTTATCTTTTCACACAATCATAACTCAAACTTTTCTCTTGCTGTGCGATGGCTCCCAAACGCAGACCCCGCACTCAAAGCACTGCCATGCCCGCACCCCGACCGAAGGGTACCCCCAAGGGCAACGTCGTGACTATACAAAACAAGAGCACTAGTCAAGCTGCCCAACCCTCTGACGTGAATCAGCTTTGGACCTCCTGGCCTGTCGCACTCAAGCTATGTTGGAACAGGAAGCACGACTGAGGGAGATTGAAAGGCGTGTGAGCGCCCTGCCAGAGCAACCTCCACTCAGCAGGGGGACAGTTCCTCCAACGACGGTGACCTCAAGGCGCCACCGGTCCCCACCTCGGAGACATCATATCCACCGCTCTCCCCCAAGGGGAAGGATCGTGCATCGCTCTCCCCCCAGGTGACGCAGGCATGGGGGATCAGACTCACCCCCAGGGACCTATCGGCCTCATGACGCCCACTCCAGCACCTCCTCACACGCGTCCCCTGACACTCATGAGAGGTCAAGGAGCCGGGTCATCACCCGCAGAAGGCAACACCGGGATTCTCCATCGAGGAGATTCCCCAAGCGACACAGGTATCAATAGCTGGGCTATGAAAACATCTCCCCCCCCGAAACTCAAGAGAGTTTTCGGAGGAGGGGCCGTTTACGAGAAGGGTAGACGAATGCCAAATCCCAAGGGCCTTGGAAAAGCTACCAAATCTCAAGATGTACGACGGGACTGGAGATCCGGACAGTCATCTGGCACACTTCTCCCTAATGATGCGCTACAGGGGCGCCAGGGAACCCGTCCATTGCAAAATCTTCCCCCTCACTCTCGAGGGTTCCGCATTAGAATGGTTCCAAGAGCTGAGGCCGAATTCCATATCCTCATGGGGGCAGCTGGCGAGAATGTTCACGGCTCGTTTCAGTGCCTCCCGGCTAAAGCCCAAATCCGAAGAAGTACTGAGAGCCGTCAGGCAGCATGACCATGAGACACTGAGGGAGTATATTGAGCGCTTCAATAAGGAAGCTTCAGGCGTTCGAAGTTTGGAGGACAGGCAAAGGTTGTTCTGGATGAAAGACGGGTTGAGAAAGGGAAGTTTGTTCCAGGTCGATGTAGGTATCAACAAGCCTAGGAACTTGGGCGAGTTCCTTCGAGATCCCAGAAATACATGAACTATGAGGAGGATGATATGGCTTACCGCGAGGCAGCCAAGGCAGGGGGCGACAGGGAAGTCACCCAGGAGGCACGCCGGTGAAAGGTAACAGGAGGCGTACACCGAGAGGGACGCCCCCCAAGACTCTCAGGTCTTACTCCCCTCGTCACCTCAAGGGAGCAAATCCTGACTGAATTTGCCAACGCTGAATTCAAAGACATCAAGAGGCCAAAGCCTTTGGTGTTGAAAGAGAGCCAGAACCCCTCGAAGAAATGGTGCCGCTACCATCAAAGCGGAGGCCACGACACCAATGGCTGTCGAGCGCTGAAGGAAGATATTGAGGAGCTGATCTAGAAATAAAAGTTGTCACAGTACGTGAAGAAGGAGGGGGAACCGAGTGGCTCGCGCAAAAGAGCCCGATCCCCCAAAGGTAGATACAGGTCCCCTAGGAAGGGGAAGGCCCCAGTCGGTGAGGGGGTCGAAAATGGCAATGATGAATCAACGGATAAAGAGGACACCCGGAGGCCCAAAGGAAGACCAGTGGCCATGGTGATCCACGGGAGAAACCCCCATGACGACTGGGGGTCAAACAAATCAATGAAGAGGAAGTGGAAGGAGATCCTCAGCATTGAGTCATCCTCAGTCACCCGGAAGGGGCCAACCAGACCGCCCCTATCCTTCGACGACAATGATCTGCTCGATGGGAAACCGAACAAACACGTCCCACTGATCATCACTGCCATTACCGTCAACGTCGAGGTAAGAAGGATCCTGGTTGACCAGGGAAGTGCAGTAGATATCATCTTCGAAGACCTGCTGTAAGTGCTGAATATCTCCCCCAATGACCTGACTCCATACCGAGGAGGGGACCTAATCGGGTTTAATGGATCGAAGACTAGGCCACTCGGCCACCTAGAGCTAATGGTCACCTACGGAAACCCCGACGGTAAACCGCCGTTGTTCAGAACTGTGAAAACACCCTTCCTGGTCCTCCCATGCAAGTCGGTCTACCAGTGCATCATTGGGAAGCCCACGTTGGGGATGCTGGAGGCGGTCACCTCAACAGTCCATCTGAAAATGAAGTTCTACACTCTGGAGAGTAAGGTGGTGACCCTCTAGGCGGACCTGGGAGCAGCACGCAGGTGTTTCTACATGAGCTTTAAAGCTGAGAAGGAGACCGCCGAGCTAAGAAGCTCGGGTAAGGGGTTCAGAGAAGAAGCTGGGGTGAATCTGACAGACTGGGATGCCAGAAGTGACTCAAGTAGTGAAGAAGAAGCGGAGAGGCAACCCAAAACCAAGGGGTCAAAAAAGGATGTGAAGAAGTTCAAACCGGATGGAGAATGTCCTCACCTCCTTGAGGAGGTTAGAAAGAAGCTCACCATCCACCCAAGGGAGAACGGGGACCTATTCCCCTATTCTGCATTTGGCTCATAGTTCCAATACTTAGAACGTTTTCTTTAAGAAGTTGGTTGTTTAAGTTTAACACGTCAAAAAAATTTGCAACACGCGCGCGAAGGAATTAAACCTTACTATTTACGATTCAAGATATTGTTTCGCAAATCACAGTTTTTGCTCTAGCACCATAGAAAAAACCAAGAGAAACTGACGCCCAATACAGAAGCAGCCAGCGCCCAGGAGGGCGCCTATAAGGAACAGCCAGCGCCCAATAGGGCGCCTGGCAAGCGGTGGTCTGAAAGCCAAGTCCCGACTCAAACAACAGGGGACCGGGAAACCAGGCAGAACCAAGGCACGAGTCAACCTACTCGGTTCACAAAGCGGCTATCAAGAGACGTCGCAACCTCTGATGGGTGAGTTAAATTTGGATCGATTCTGCTAAACTCCTGTCAGAGTCCCTAGATGGGCGAAGCGGCATCGCAAATATCGCAACTGCTAATGGGTGAGTTAAGTTCGGATAGATTCTGATAAACTCCTGTTAGAGACCTAAGGCGCGAAGCGGCGTATCGAAAAGGTCGCAACCTCTGATGGGTGAGTTAAGTTCGGATCGATTCTGATAAACTCCTGTCAGAGTCCCTAGATGGGCGAAGCGACATCGCAAATGTCGCAACCTCTAATGGGTGAGTTAAGTTCGGATATATTCTGATAAACTCCTGTTAGAGACCTAAGGTGATGGCAACCTCGGAGCCGTCAGTGACTATTTCAGGAGTCGTGAAGGTGGGAGTGATGGGGACACCACGATCGGAGATGGAAGACCGATCGATAAATTAGGAAGACGCCACAACCAGCTATGGAGGTTCCGGTTGATAAGTCGGCATGAGCGCCACGGTAAACCGATAAGCTCGGATAACGGCTCGCGAAGAACCAAAGAGACACGTCTCTAAATTTTTACTTAAAATTCAACCTTTTTTATTTCATCAAACGAATTACAATTTATAGAGAACCTTAGGCCCAATTGACCCAAAAGAACCTTAGGCGACCCAAAAGACTACTAGGAAATACAGACAATAATTTAAAATAGATTATAACTTTTTAAATACTAATACTAACGGGCATGCAAGCCTTAATTGTATTCCCTAAAGATAAAACAATGCGTAATCAAGAAAAAGATTCAGCTAGCTAACTACAAATTATTTGATGCATTTATTCCCTTAATCCGTGCATCTGATTTGGAAGCGTGGAAATTGCCTGCATCTTCAACTTAAAATCAGGAAGAAATCTTCTTTAAATGTGTGGATGGGGTCTTGATATTGTATTAATGGAATTTCATAAATCCAAGAAATTGAGCTTCATTTTATTTAAACTTTCTAAAACATATCACCAATATGACAATAATCCTTGTAGGTTTCCTTCAACATATTTAATGCACTCTTGATCACATCATAAAGCGCGAAGCGGCATATCGAAAAGGTCGCAACCTCTGATGGGTGAGTTAAGTTTGGATCGATTCTGATAAACTCCTGTCAGAGTCCCTAGATTGGCGAAGTGGCATTGCAAATGTTGCAACCTCTAGTGCGGAATTTAAATCGGATCGATTCTGATAAACTTCTGACAGAGATAACATTGCCACGAGGCGATAGGAGATGATACGTTCAGAAGCGTGAAAAATAAGCAAGACAAAGGAAACGTGGATATAACGTAAAATCATCAGTCAGGCTCCATAAAGAAAACGTACAACGAAATCTAACAGGACAAAAAGAAATTACAAGTCAAAAACAACTGAACTTCTAGAAGAAATAATCAGGGGGCAATGACGTCGAAATCAACCATGTTGGAACGATATCTAAAAATCCTCCCATCTACAGCCTCATGGTCAAACCGGAAGATGCTCGACACAAGAACCGCATCCGATTACATGCACTGAACATGACCTATCACTTTATCGTAGGCAGCATAGGAGAAGTCCATGGCTTGCCCAGCCATATCCCGCACCCTTTCCTAAGCCGCATCCTTCTGTTTCTTCATGTTGTCCAACTCAGATTGGAGCTCCTCCATTTGCTTCTGATAATGGCCAGCAACGTCTCTTGCCCGACGAGCAGATTCCAACGCTTCGTGTAAATCCACCTGAAGCCGGCTTTTATCCAAGAGAAATCGATCCCTTTCTTCGATCACCCCTGCGCAAAGTGAGAAACAAACACGACAAAGTTTAGAACCAACACCACCAGCGCCCATGAGGGCACCTGGCAAAGCACCTCTAAGAAAGCAGCCAGCGCCCATGAGGGCGCCAGACAGGGCACCAAGGTCAAAACAGGCGGCGTCCATAAGGGCGCCTGGCAGGGGTGGTGGCCCGTGCAGGTTTGATGAATACCGTAAGAAAGGACTCAAGAGGATTACCTAAACGAGATCCACACTTCTTTTCAGTTTCCCACTTCGCATGCAGGCCTTCCCCAATTTTAACCATATGCGCGGCAAGTGCGAGAGTATGCTCACAGAAATGATCACGCACTTCGGGAGAGAAGCTAATTTCACCTTCTTCGTCAGCAAGGGTAGGAAGCCCAACCGGGGAGGGACAATCAGCAGAAGGAGGTCCCTGGGCACAACTTCTCTGGCGCTTGGACTTACTCTGAGTCCCCTGGGTGCTGGAGTCGACTGGAACTTTCGGCACCCCAGAGATATCCCTTCCAGCACAGCTTGGCGCTCCTAAGCTGAGGCGAGGTCCCATAGAGGGACGCGCAGGGGCAGATATAGCAAGAACCGGGTTCTTGACCTCGGTAGGTTCGGCATCCAAAGGTCTCCTCCGTCCGGCCAAAGAGGCCAATTCATTAAAAGAGAGTGGAGCGGCCATCTTATCTGCAAAACAACAAAGTAGCGAATCAGCAACATAAGTAAATAATTTATCAAATGAGAAAACAAAGATACTTCGAGACCGAACAAGCAACCTAAGAACTTGGCAGCTTCAGGAACCGTGGAAGCCTTGGACAGCTCACTACACAAAAATTTTTGTGGCACAGTGGACAAGCCACTGACGATCTTCTTCGGCATGCTCAAAGTCCTCTGCTCAGGATCAGATAACGCAGATGGGAGGACGCGATAAGACCGAGAGGTGCGGTCAGCATCGACATTACACCACCCAAGGCGAAACTTATCCCGAACTAGACGCCCTTGTCCATCAAACAAGCCCATGCTGTCGACGGCCTTCTCACTAGAGGGAATGAGGTAAAAATACTTGAACCTCCAACCATGCTGGTTATCTGAGTACACTTGAAAGAAAGCATAGTTTGTCCGACATTTCAAATGCACAAACTCGTAACGAATGACGCAATCCGAAGTATCTCGGCGACGCTACACCTCGAAGATAACCATAAAAACCCTCAAGCTGCATCTTCATTGAAGAACTCTCATCACCAGCTCGAAACACTTCACAAAACACCACGAATTTGGGTGGAGCTGAGAGGGAGCTATCTTAAGGTGATTCATAACCTCCACTTGAAAGGGTGTAAAGAATGGGGAAACTCGCACCTTGTAAACCACACTGTGAAACGTCAGGAATCTTCTACCGTCAGGGACTTTGCACACCCTATCTTGGGGGTCAACCACCTCAACCCGCCAGTCGCCTCCCAACGCATCTTGCAGACAGCGGGGAGGATCTTTTCCTGGAAGGTAGAAGCTCCTGGTGGAACAAACAGCACGAGCAACCTGTTAACTTTTCGGCAAGTGTACCGAATCGTGCAAGTAATAAAACCGGTAAGAACCGGATATCGTCCTCAAGGATCGAATTCAATTACTAGTTACGTTAACAACCACTAATATGAACCAAATTGAAATAGGTTTCGATGGATATGGTTGAGCTATGAAGCTCGAAGGTAAAGCAATAAAATAATTTTGAGTTTTTTTTTATAAGAGAAACGAAGAACACGTTGGAAAAAGAGACGATGTAGAAAATGCTAGGGACGAATTCCTATTGACTTCACACTATTGCGCCAATCTAATTTGAAGGATAATCTCTCTCTCATTTGCTATCAAACCCACACTATCAACTAATTCCTAATTCCTTAGGTAATTAGGACTTTGTAGATAACTAGAATCCCCAATTCCTTAGATTATTCTAATTAACGACAAGCAGTAAAAACAAAGGTTTGCAATATACAACAATTCATAGATTATTCCTACGCCACAAATTGAAGGTATCGGAATTCAAACATTCAAAACAAAACTTCCATTCCATACTTGAACAAAATATCATTGTATGAGTTTTCCAACCATAAAACGCATTAAGCATAGAATTCCGATACACAAATCTGAGAGAGAGTGATATAAATATGATTCTAGACCAGCGACAATAGGGGTTACATTGATAAGTCTATTTTTAGAGTCTTTTTAAATAGTTATTTTATTAAGTCTTTTTAGTATTCTAATTATATTTTTGTTCTATTTTACTGCAAATGTTTACTTTTTATCTTCAGGTTTTATTTTGAAGCAATTTAGGCTGCATAAGTCTCTGCAGGTCAGAATTCGACTGGATCTCTCAGAATTCGACAGCATCTGTCTCAGCAGGCCAGAACTCGACAGCATCTGTCTCAGCAGGCCAGAATTCGACAGCATCTGTCTTCCAGATTTCGACTGCATCTGTCAGAATTCGACTACTGTCTTCCAGATTTCGACTTCGACTGCATCTGTCTTCCAGATTTCGACTTCGACTGCATCTGTCTTCCAGATTTCGACTTCGACTGCATCTGTCTTCCAGATTTCGACTTCGACTGCATCTGTCTTTCAGATTTCGACTTCGACTGCATCTGTCTTCCAGATTTCGACTACGACTGCATCTGTCTTTCAGATTTCGACTTCGACTGCATCTGCTATCCAGATTTCGACTGTGCAGTCAAAATTGGATATTTTTGCCCACTTGAGGATGGCTTTTTGATGACTACCTTGGCCAACTTGATTTGCCACTTTTTCCTCTTTTGGACCATTTTGCCCCTCATATTTTCCTATAAATAGAGGCTTGATCCTCACTTGTACCTAAGCTTGAATTTTGTTAGAAAATCAATGACAAAGGCTCTCTAATTATTCATGACTTCAATTTACTCTTCATGCTTTTTATGATTCTTGTTTATTTACTTTCTTGCCCTTTAAATTCTTGCTATTTATTTTCCAAGTCATTTACTTTCATTGCTATTTAAATTCTCGCTCTTTACTTTCTCGCTCTTTACTTTTCGCTCTTTACTTTTTCGCTCTTTTATTTTCCCTGCTATTTACTTTCTTGCTATTTAATTTCTCGCTCTTTACTTTTCGCTCTTTACTTTTTCGCTCTTTTATTTTCCTTGTTATTTACTTTTTTGCCCTTTAACTTTCCAAGTCAAGTAAACTACTGGCAAGTCAAGTAAATTACTGGCAAGTCAAGTAAATTACTGGCAATTTACTTTTCAAGCAATTTACTTTCTTGTCATTTACAATTCCGCTATTTATAATTTTGCACTTTACCGCTTTCTTTTATTTCTCGCTATTTAACTTTATGTTTTTCTTCTTTTATTTTCTCTTCTCCTCTTTTTGTCTACAATGATCATGAGTGAGTAGACTTTACTAAAATATTCCTTCTTTCCAAAACACTTTCTTTTCAGTTAATCAAACTTTGAAAAATTAAATTGGTATTCACTTAGGCTCTCCCTGTGGACCGATACTCTTTTATTACGCGATACGACCCGTGCACTTGCGGGGCTATCAAGTTTTTGGCGCCGTTGCCGGGGACGCAGTGATATTGATTAAGTTTTTCGAAACCGGTTAGACTGAAATTTTATTTTCTTTATTTTTACTTTTTCTTCTCTTGTCCCTCGAATGCGAAGAACCAGAAGTTTCGGTGAAACTGTTCAACAAATTCCCGAAATCGAAAGG